>JAESUZ010002469.1:0-88214 GCA_017311185.1 Proteles cristata cristata
TAATTGGGACATTTAGCCCATTACCATTCAGAGTGATTATTAAAAGATATGGAATTAGCACAATTTATTATCTGTAGGTTTCATGTTTGTGGTAATGTCTCTGGTACTTTGTAGTCTTTAATGCTTTACAGTCACAGAGTCCCCCTTAGAATCTCTTACAGAACTGGTTTTGTAGTCATGAACTCCTTTAGTTTTTATTTGTCTGGAAAAGCCTTTATCTTTCCTTCTATTCTGAATGACAGCCTTGCTGGATAAAGGATTCTTGACTGATATGTTTCCTATTCAGCACATTGAATATTTTCTGCCAGTCTCTTCGGCCTGCCAAGTTTCAGTAGACAGTTCTGCTACTACCTGGATGTGTCTACCCCTATTGTTTAACTCCTGTTTGTCTCTCTTTATCTTTGCATTTTGCCATTTTCACTGTGGTATGTACCAAGTGATCTGACCTTAGTACAGCTGTGTTTTAGTGACAAGGGAAATCCCCATCCCCCTACCCTCTAACATCTTAACTCCACCCAATTTTTTTTAGACAAAAACTAAAAATTTTGGGGATTCAGTGTCAAGTACAGAATTCCTGGACTTGATATAAAAAGTATGATATATAAAAGGTAAAACTGATAAAGTGGACTTCATTAATATTAAAAACTTATGATCTGTGCAAGATAATATGAAGACAATGAAAAGACAAATGTGCAGACTCTGAGACTGTATCTGCAAAGCACATATCTGACAAAGGACTAATACATAGAAACTAAAAAACACTCTTAAAAAAAGAAAACCCGCTCATTCCTAAAAGTCAAAAGTATGGGGACACCTGTGTGGCTCAGTCAGATGAGCTCCAACTATCCATTTAGGCTCAGGTCATTATCTCACGGTTCATGGGACTGAGCCCTGAATAGGGCTCTGCGCTTCCAGTGTGGAGCCTGGTTGGGATTCTGTCTTTCCCTCTCTCTGTTCCTCCCCTGCTAGCGATTTCTCTTTCTCTGTCTCTATCTCTGACTCTCTCTCTCTCTCAATAAATAAACATTGAAAGTCAGAAGTATGGATACAACAATATGGGCAATGACATAAAGAAGTCAGAGTAAACCTTAAATGTTCTTACCACTACCAGCACAACACAAAATGGTAATTGTTTTTATGTTTTATTTATTTTTATTAATTTTTTTATTTTATAAAGAAAGAGAGTAAGTGGGGAGAGTCGGAGAGAGAGAGAGAGAAAGAGAGAGAGAGAGAGAGAGAGAGAGAGAATCTTGAGCAGGCTCCTCGATCAGCAGGGAGCCCAACCTGGGGCTTGATCCCATAACTCTGGGATCATGACCTGAGCTGAAATCAAGTCAGATGCTTAACCAACTGAGGCACCCAGGTGCCTCAACAAAATGGTTATTATGTAAGATGATGGATGTATTAACTAGCCTTATTGTGGTAATCATTTTTTAGTACATACATTTTTAAAATCATGTTATATACCTTACCAATGTTCTATGTTAATTGTATCTCAGCAAAGCTGGAAAAAAAATCAATGTAATTGACTATATTAACAGACTATAGAAGAAAAGTAACATATCATCTCAGTGATCCACAAAAAGTATTTGACAAAACTTAACGTCTATTAATAATAAACTCTCAACAGATGGGGAATAAAAGTCAACTTCATTTATTTTAGGGTGTTACTCCCAGTCAACATACTGAATGATGAAAGAGTAATCTTTCTCCACAATGTGAAGAACAAACAGGCCAAAGGCATTTGTTCTCCTTACTCTTATTCAAGAGCATACTGGAAGTCCTACCCAATACAGGAAGTCTAGAAAAAGACAAAGATTTCCAGCCTGGAAAGAAACAAAGCTAAACTATGGTCCAGTGATATGCTGTCTATATAGAAAGCCTTAAGGACTTTACAAAGACATTCTTAGACCTATTAAGTAACTTTACTAAGGTGGTAGAATACAAAGTCAATATAAAAAATCAGTTATGGGGCATCTAGGTGGCTCAGTTGGTTAAGCATCCAACTTTGGCTCAGGTCATGATAGCATGGTTTGTGGGCTGGAGCCCCGCATCAGGCTTTGTGCTTACAGCTTGGAGCCTGAAGCCTGCTTTAGATTCTTTAGATTCTGTGTCTCTCTCACTCTACCCCTTCCCTGCTCAACTCTGTCTATCCCTCTGTCAAAAATAAATAAACATTAAAAAATCAGTTATATATATATTTAAATATTTTATTTATTTCTGAGAGAGAGAGAGAGAGAGAAGGGGAGGGTCAGAGAGAGACAGAGACACAGAATCTGAAACAGGCTCCGTGCTCTGAGCTGGCTGTCAGCACAGAGCCCATCGCAGGGCTGGAACCCACAATCCACGAGATCATGACCTGAGCCGAAGTCAGACGTTTAACCAACTGAGCCACCCAGGAGCCCCAAATCAGTTATATTTTTATATACTAGCAATGAACAATTAGAGTACAAGACTGAATAAACAGTACTATAATATTGAAATACTTATGTCTAAATCTGACAGAATATATGTAAAATCTATATGGTGAAAACTAAAATCCTGATGAAAGAAATCAAGGACACCTTATAATTGGGTTCTGTACTGACTTCCAATGTGTGGACAGGAGTTTTTCTTCACACCAACAGGAGATTCTCAGGACACCAGCTGGTGTTCCATAATTCAATTCAGTTCTGACACTACTACCCAGAGATAGCATAAGATCCCACAGATTAAGAGTTCTGTTTCATAAATCTGTTTTCCCACTTCGGATGCCAGCAAGCACAGGTTATCACCTGTGCTTCTAACCACTTGGCTATAGATCTTAGATTCCAACAACCTCTTCCTTAGGTTTAATTAACTTGCTAGATCACCTCACAAAACTCTGAGACACATTTTACTTACCAGATTACCACTTTATTATAAAAAGGATATAATTCAGAAATAGCCAGATGGAAGAGATGTATAGGGCAGGTTATAGGGACAGGACATGAAACTTTCATGCCCTCTCTGAGCATGCCGGTCTTCCCAAATCTCCACATGTCACCAACCTAGAAGCTCTTCAACCCTGGCCTTTTGGGTTTCATTACATGTGGATAGTTGATTAGATCAATGGCCATTGGTGATTGAGCTCAATCTGCAGCCCTTTTACCCTCCCAGGTTTGGGTAGATGGGATGGAAGTTTCAACCCTCTAATCACTTGATTGGTTCCTCTGCTCTAGCCCCCATCCTTAGTTGGTCTAGGGGCTTTCCCAAAGTCACCTCTTTAACATAACAAAAGACACCTTAAGTACTCTCAATACTTAGGAAATTCCAAGGGTTCTAGCATATCCCTCAAAATACATTTTGAGGGATATGAGATAAAGGAAATTTCAAAAGGATTTTTATATGTTAAAGAAGACTTACAGGGGCGCCTGGGTGGCTTAGTCGGGTAAGCATCTGACTTTCACTTAGGTCATGATCTCGCGGTTCGTGGGTTCGAGCCCCGCGTCGGGCTCTGTGCTGACTGCCAGCTCAGAGCCTGGAGCCTGTTTCAGTCCGTGACTCCCTCTCTCTCTGACTCTCCCCTGCTCACGCTGTCTCTCTCTCTCTCCTAGAAATAAATAAAACATTAAAAAAAATAAAAAAAAATAAAGAAGACTTACAGGATCATAGAGGTGTGGCTAGATTGCCTTTCACCTCTAGTAAAAGATTAGTATTAACATTGAGGCAATTGAGTTTCTGGAGGGAGGTCACTCTGCCTGTCTTAAGTACTTGTCAATGGGGTGCAAGTTGTAAGGAAATATAATTTTTTTCTATACTTCCTTTTGCCTTAGTTCTCTATATCAGCTACTGCTTGCTTTTTCTCCCATGTTATGTCACTCCTTTCTTCACTGTGCCTCTATGACACATAAATATTTATATTTCCTCCTATACACCATGTACTTTCTGGTTTTTAAGTTTTTGCTTTAACCAGTGTTTCTGCCTGACTATTTCCCATTCATTCTCTTAGACTTAGACCTTCCCTAAATCTCTGGGCTAGAATAGGTGTCCTCCTTCTGCTGTCCCCTAATACTCTGTTGTATAACACTTTTATTGTAGGAATCTCTTTGATCAACTAGATTGTGTAGTATTTTAAAACTTGGGTTTATCTCAAATTCATCTTTGTATCCACAACATTTAGTACATAAACTGCTATTCAGTGAATGTTTATCAAATGAATTGAATAAGTGGTTGCTGGTTTTACTTATGTGAAGCTGACCTCTTCAACATAATGGACACCTTAAAAACTTTAATTATTATGTGATAGGTCTCATTTCTTGGACATTGGAATATAAAGCATTACATACTGGTTTTGAAATTAAGCTTGTAAAAAGCTGCCATTCCAAATGATAGCAAGGGTGAGAATTCAATTAAGAAAGTATTTTCAACTTTTGTATTTTTCCATGAGCTTGGTTTAGCAGCCTGGTCAAATAACTGATATTGCTCCATTGGTAATAGCATTGTTGTGAAGCTTAGGTGTTCCACTATACAAACCAACATTTATTGAGTGTATGATCTAGGAACTGAGAATACAAAGATAAACAAAGTTAATTCTCAAAGAAGCTAACAATTTTCCTGAGTACCAAAGAGAAATGAGCTAATAATCGGAAAGAGTGTCTTATTTTGGCTATAGGGTAAGGAGGCAGAGTTGATGGATTTTTTTATATGCCTCTTTAACATCAATTTGTTTCTGGCTACAGACTCATCATAATAAATCAATTCATTGGTCAGGAGGAAAACATCCAAGGACTGTACATAGGTAGGAAAATTTTAAACAGTCACTGGGAAAACAAAAACTAAAAAAAAAAAAAAAAAAAAAAAAAAAAAAAACACAAGTAAAACAAAGCACAAGCCAAAAAATGAAAACAAATAAACAAATAATGAAAAACCAAAACTGACCTTAATGTGCATGTCTTATAGAGAGTAAGGCAGCATAATATCACCTTTCTAGATGAAGGAAAGTTCCAGATTCATCAGTAATTGTAGTGGTAAGGAAGTGCTTGTTTTACTAATAAAGGCCCTGAATTAAACTACTAATATGGGTCTCTGCTTTGGACTTTCATGGAGCATGAATTATTTCCCTGGGTTGAAACAGTCATCATAAATTCTACATGAAGAAACACAGAAGAAGAATAATTATTTTCTAAAAGATAATTATTCAGCTCTGTCAGCAGACATCACATTTCACTTTCAATTAGGTCAAGTTGTCTCTATAGAGCAACCAAAACACATGTTCATTCATTTTGCCAATAAACTTGCAGAATGATTGCATCATCTTTTCATTTTCAATTCCTCCGTTTTAATTTGAAGAAAACAAAATTATTGTATACAAGACAAGTTTCTATTAAGAGTTATTTATTTAAACAATATCATTTATGCAAAGTCAAGAAATCTGTCTCTATTAAACAAGCAATTTGATTTACTATGTGATTTTTTTTTTATAACATCAAGCAACCAACTTGAACTTTGTTTTAGAAAAAGTTAATCTCAAAACTATCAGTATTTTACTCTCTCCACTTTTATTCAACATAGTGCTGAATGTCCTAGCGTCAGAAATCAGATAACAAAAAGAAATAAAAGGCATCAGAAATGGTAAAAAAAAAAAAAGTAAAACTTTCACTATTTGTGGATGACATGATACTATATATACAAAACCTAAAAGACTCTACCAAAAAGCTATTAGAACTGATAAATGAATTCAGTAAAGTCTCAGGATGTAAAATTAATGTGCAGAAATGTGTTGCATTTCTATACACTAATAATGAAGCAGAAGACAGAGAAATTAAGACAACAATGTCATTTAAAATAAGATAACTAGAAATAACTTAACCAAAGACCTGTACTCTGAAAACTATAAAACAATGATGAAAGAAATTGAAGATGTCACAAAGAAATGGAAAGACACTGCATGCTCATAGACTGGAAGGACAAATATTAAAGTACCTATATTACCCAAAGCAATATATGGATTTATTGCAAAAGCTATCAAAATACCAGTAGCATTTTTCACAGAATTAGAACAAACAATCCTAAAAATTACATGGAACCACAAAAAAAACCCCAATACTCAAAGCAGTTTTGAACTAGAATAGCAAACCTGGAGATATCACAATTCCAGACATTAAGTTATATTACAAAGGTGTAGTGATCAAAACAGTATGGTCCTGGCACAGAAAAAGACACATAGATCCATAGAGCAGAATAGAAATCTCAGAAATAAACTCACTATTATATGATCAGTTAATCTTTTACAAAGCAGAAAAGAACATCCAAGGGGAAAAAAAGTCTCTTCAACAAACGATGTTTGGAAAACTGGACAGCTCTATGCAAAAGAATGAAACTGGACCCCTTTCTCACACCATACACAAACATAATCTCAAAATAAATTAAAGACTGAAATGAGAGACCTGAAATGATAAAAATCCTAAAAAACAACAGAGGCAGTAATGTCCTTGACGTTGACCATAACAGCATTTTTCTAGATATATTTCCTTAGGTAAGGAAACAAAAGAAAAAATAAACTATTGATACCACATCAAAATAAGAAGCTTCTGCATAGTGAAGAAAATGATCAACAAAACTAAAAGACAACCTACTGAAGGGAGAGGATATTTGCAAATGACATATCTGATAAAGGTTTAGTATCCAAAATACATAAAGGAGGTATACAAGTTAACCCCCAAACAATCAAATAATCCAATTAAAAATAGGCAGAAGACATAAACAGACATTTCTCCAAAGAAGATATCTAGATGGTTAATAATTGCATGAAAACAGAAGTCATCATCAGGAAAATACAAATCAAGACTACAATGAGATACCACCTTACACCTGTCATAATGGCTAAAATCAAAGCACAGGAAACAAGTGTTAGCGAGGATATGGAGAAAAAGGAACCCTTGTGCACTGTTGGTGGGAATGCAGGTTGGTGCAGCCACTGTGGAAAACAGTATAGAGGTTCCTAAAAAAGTTAAAAATATAACTACCCTGAAAAGAAAATAAAACTACCCTATGATCTAGCAGTCTCACTACTAGGTATTTACCTAAAGAATATAAAACTACTAATTCAAAAGGATACATGCACCCCTATGTTTATAGCAGCATTATTTACAGTAACCAAATTATGAAGGAAACCAAGTGTCTATCAATAGATAAATGGACAAAGAAGTGGTAATATATATAAAATGGAATATCATTCAGCCATAAAGTGTAATGAAATCTTGCCATTTGCAGTGACATCGATGGAGATAGTGTGCAATGCTAAGCAAAATAAGTCAGTCAGAGAAAGACATATATCATGATTTCAGTCATATGTGGAATTTAAGAAACAAAATCAGCAAAGAAAAAAGAAATAGAGACAAACCAAGAAACAGATTCTTAACTATAGAGAACAAAATGATGGCTACCAGAGGGGAGGAAGGTGGGGGATGGGTGAAACAGGTGACAAGGATTAAAGAGCACACTAGATATGAGCACATAGTGATGTATGGAATTGTTGAATCACTGTATTATACACCTGAAACTTATATAACACTGTATGCCCACTATATTGGAATATAAAATTTTTTAAACTACTAGATTTTTAAAGGATCCTACTTCTATATATGACATGCATAATAAGATTTTTAAGAAATCTCTTTTTAAAAGGGCATTTTTAGGAAATGGAACAAAGTTTAATTCCGGTAACCACCAGCTCCCCTACCTTTTATGTGAAAAAAAAATCAGCATTTAAATACCTGATTGATACCCAAGTCCAAATATCTATGAGAGTATATAATAGTGTAACATATTTCTCTCTTACCTGTCCTCCAAATCAACTATGTGTCCTTACCATTTGTCTTAATACTACGTCTCATTTATAAAATGCGTTGTTTTTCCAACTAATCCTAATTTTCTACAAGAAAGAATTTGGAAAATCAAACATTAAACAAAAATATTTTAGGGGCACCTGGGTGGCTCAGTGAGTAAAGCACGTGACTCTTGATCTTGGGGTTATGAGTACAAGTCTCACAGTGGGTGTAGAGATATTTAAAAATGAAGCCTTTTGGGGCGCCTCGGTGGCTTAGTCGGTTAAGCATCCGACTTTCGCTTAGGTCATGATCTCGCGGTTTGTGGGTTCGAGCCCCGCGTCAGGCTCTGTGCTGACTGCCAGCTCAGAGCCTGGAGCCTGTTTCAGTCTGTGACTCCCTCTCTCTCTGACCCTCCCCTGCTCACGCTGCTCCCTCTCTCGCTCCTAGAAATAAATAAAAACATTTAAAAAAAAAAATAAAATAAATGAAGCCTTTTTTTTAAATTAAAAAAAAAAATGGGCACCCTCCTACACTGTTGGTGGGAATGTAAACTGGTGCAGCCCCTCTGGAAAACAGTGTGGAGGCTCCTAAGGAAACTAACAATAGAACTCCCCTATGACCCAGCAATAGCACTGCTAGGAATTTACCCAAGGGATACTGAAATGCTGATGCATAGGGGCACACGTACCCCAATGTTCATAGCAGCACTCTCCACAATAGCTAAAACATGGAAAGAGCCTAAGTGTCCATCAACAGATGAATGGATCAAGAAGATGTGGTTTATCTATACCATGGAATACTACATGGCAATGAGAAACAATGAAATCTGGCCATGTGTAGCAACATGGATGGACCTTGAGGGTGTTATGCTGAGCGAAATAAGTCAGGCAGAGAAGGACAAATATCATATGTTGCACGTATAGGAGGATTAGGAGGAACTAACTGAGGAACAAGGGGGAGAAGAAGGGGGAAATGGTGGGGGAAAGGGAGAGAGGCAAACCATGAGAGACTCTTGAATGCTGACAAAACCTGAGGACTGATGGATGTGGGGGGGAGGGGGGATGGGCATGGAGGAGGACACTTGTGGGGATGAGCACTGGGTGTTATGTGGAAACTAATCTGACAATAAACTATTTGTAAAAATAAAATAAAAGAAAAGAAGAAAAAAAATAAAATTAAAAAAAATGAAGATAATATATTCAGATGGTACAAAATATTACTAAAAAGCATATGTTGAAAAGCATCTCTCTCTCTAAGCCTTCACCAGCCACCCAGTTTCCTGGGTAATACCCATTATTTGTTATTCATTTCCTTCTATAGAGATTCGTGTATGAGCATACAAGTGTAATAATACATCATGGAATTTTAAAGATATGCCTCAGAAAGAATATTTTGTTATACCATCTTTTCCCATCTCTTTTTTTATTACTCAATTGCATATAGACCATTCCTTCTGTTAGCCTACCAGCTTCTCAGAGACAAATGAATAATCTTACTCATCTGTTTAATGTTACTGAACATATATTTTTGCCATTAAAGGAAAGATTTATTCAATTAACATTGGGATAACTTAGACAAAACAATGTCCAGAATGTTTGAGGTGATCAAATAAGATCAAATAAGAAAGTTATTTCCCCACTTCATGGTATATGTAATGATAATACAAGACTGCATATATAATTGTCATCTCTTTCCTTGTCTCTATTCCCACTGCTGTTATCCTATTTCAGGTCCTTATTACTGTACATTTTAGGTAAGGTAGCATAGCCGCCTACCCTTTCTCCATCTTTCTTCCATTCTCTTCATTCTCTACCTCTCCCATAAATTCCCTATATACTGTAGCCTCGTCATCATTGTAAATCCACAACTTTAATCATCTTACTTTATAAATCTACTCATAATACCAGTGGTTCCCACTGTCAACTAGTATCAAGTTCAAATTCTTTTCTACAGCAAGCCTCTTCCAATTTGATTTCAAATTACTTTTCTAGTACTATCTTCATACTCATTTGCCTACTTCCATCAAATCAAACTGTTCACATTTCTATCAAACAAAAGTCGGTAAGGTCCAGTATTATATGAGAATATAATGATTTTTTTCAAGAATACTAATGTCTCTCATTAACAAAGGGTATTTATAATTTGTAGCTTAATTTTTTTGTACTCAACAAATATAGGTAGCAGAAAGAAAAGACAAACACTAGACTGAGATATACCAAAGTTACACAGTATGTTCTATACTAGCATGACTTAAGATACTCATATTAAAGTCAATTTTACTTTTTAAAAATAGCATGGATTTCTCTGGCCTTAGCATGTTGTTACAAAGCAAAAGAACAATATTCTTGAATAGGTGAAGCATTCTTTTTTCTATGGAGATGCACTAAGTTTTCTGTTGACTTTTATGTCTTTAGAGTTCCCATCTTTCAGTGCTCGCTTCGGCAGCACATATACTAGAGTTCCCATCTTTCTTGTGGATCTTTCTCCAGATTTGATCATTTTCTTGTAAAGATTTAAGAAGTTAGTGCAGAGAGAATTTACTTCCAAAACTTAATGAACATTAAACTTGGAAAGCCATTTGTCAATCCAATAATGAAAGTATGGCACTCTTGAGGTTTTGCAGATTTTCCCTCATCTTATCTTAGATTGTGTTTAATTACTACTGAGTTGAATCTTTCTTTAAAAAATGAACTAAGGGGAGCTTGGGTGGCTCAGTGGGTTAAGCATCCAACTTTGGCTCAGGTCATGATCTCAAGGTTCATGGGTTTGAGTCCCGCGTCAGGCTCTGTGCTGACATCTAGCTCAGAGCCTGGAGGCTGCTTTGGATTCTTTGTCTCCCTTTCTCTCTAACCCTCCCCTGCTCACACTGTCTCTCTCTCTCTCTCAGAAATAAATAAAACATTAAAATTTTTTAAAAAAATAAATAAATAATAAAAATGAACTAAAAGTATAATTTAGGTGACTGCCAGAAGTCCTTAAAAATTTGCTTCTTCTATTTTCTGTATACAGTGGCTGTATTTAAAGCATCTCTCTTTGTCAATTTATCTCAGCGGTGGGAACATTAAAAAAGACAAGAAGCTGTATTTCCAAATGCCTTTGCTCCCTTAAGTATGAATGGGTTATTTTTCTCCAAATGTCCATCAATAGTAGAAAGAATAGATAAATTTTGATACATATATAACTGACGTACTATATAGCAAAGAATGAATCCATTATCGTTACACCCAACCTCTGTGAATCTCACAAAGTACAGATCTTCTTTGACTTGCGATGGCCTGATAAGCCCATCATAAGTTCAAAATATCAGAAGTTGAAAATGCACTTATTACACCTAACCTACTGAACATAATATCTTAGCCTAGCCTGCCTTAAACATGCTCAGAACACTTATATTAGCTTAGGTTTGAGCAAAATCATGTAACAAAAAGCCTGTATTATAATAAATTGTTGAATATCTCATGTTATTTATCAAATGCTTTGCAGAAAGTGAAAAATAGAATGGTTGTGTGGGTGTAGAGTGGTTGAATGTAATTGCGAGTAACTTGTTCTTCAAGTGTTCTGCAAGACGAGCAAACATTTCTAATAAATTTTAATTCGATAAACGAGTAATGTCTTGCACTATGAGTAGTATGTGACTGACCGTCACTTGATCACAACTGAGCCAATGGTTCTCTCTCTGTCTCTCTCTCTCTGGCTGTGGGATTGTGGGTGATCATCAATGCAATGTCACATTTCCATGAAATCCTCAAAAGGAGGCAAAAACAAGTATCATTGGGTAGGTTCCTTGTTAAAAGTTACAGGTAAAGAAAAAGATTTCATTGAGCCACTATATAGCAGTGATTCTGTTAGTGATAGTAAAAGTCACCCTATACAATAACCCCTCCTCTCTCATCTCCCCACCTCAGGCAAGATGTGTCAGGAAAGGAATTGATATGAACAGGACTTTAGTGTGAGGTTTTACACTTATCTGACAAGGAGTTAGGATGTGTTTATTTTGTACTATAACTGTAAGTACGGGAAACTAAGATTTCCTATTGCTTCCGTGTGTTTGTCTTTTCTATCATTGGATGTCCCTAGAAACTCCCTCTTAAATACAGCCTGAGCCTTGTAGTTCCTTTAAGCTGTACTACTCTATTACTATAGAAGAGCCATGTTGATATTGTGGAAAGATGTGGGGGAAGGAAAAGCATTATATATCCCTATAAATAGATCTTCATCTTTTCCTTGGCCTTTGCCCCTGGGGCGTAACCTTCATGAGAGCTCTCCAGCTTTTTCTCCTTCTTTAAGTGAAACAGGAAGGCTACAGGGGGCTAGAGATGGGTATTTCTCTTCTTCAACACTGGTCAGGCTCTGATAAAATCCATGTGGGTTAGGATCTGGTAAAAACAGTTTCTCTTAAGACCAAGTTTTAGAACAGAATACTCTGGGCATATTTCAAAATAATTACTTTTCCCCTTCTTTTGCCAAAAGCAAGAGAGGATTTTTCTCCAATCTTTACCCTGCAAATCTGGAGGGATTCCTGAAAATACAACTCACAGAAGTATGGTTCCCTTCCTAATGATGAGTCCCTAGGAGTTTTTAATCTCTCAAAGTAGTCCATTCTTAGTCTCCAGCAATTTGTCAATTACCCTTTATGTGTTCCTACCAGATACTCCAACTGCAGCTTCTAATCCTGGTAAGCTTTGTTTTTCTGTATTCTTTTGTCTCTCTAGTTTGAGGATTTATTATTTGCCCTGTGACTTCAATCCTCTGATAGATGTAAGATGCATTGTTGATTTCCAGTCTCTTTAGTATTTTTCTTCTAAGGATAGGAATGACAAATTCTAAGATCTATAAGCGCAGACTGGAGTGGATTGTGAGAATTTTTTTAGCTATCCTGCCAATCTCTTTTTATTGAGATATATAAACAACTTACATTTAATTATTGATATGTTATAGCTTAAGTTGGCCATTTTATTATTTATCTTCTGTTTTATACTCCTCTTCTCTTTTCTTACTTCCTAGAGGGTTATTTGAACATTTGTAAGGGTTCTTTCCTGATAAATTTATACTGTTTTGGAACACATTTCTTTGTAAAGTTTTCTTAGCAGTTGCTCTAGGTATTATAATATACATACGTAACATCACAATGTGCTTGTTTCAACATTCTACCACTTTAAGTATAGAAACATGACTTTCATTTAGATCCCTTTACCCTTACCACTTTAAAAATATATTTGTTTAAAGTCCTGTACATATGCTAAGCATCACAGCAGCTGGTGTCATAATTTTTGCTTCATCCTTCAAATATGATTTAAGAAACTCATGAGAAGTAGGATAATCTGTTATTCTACCCCAATTTTTAAAAATCCAATTTCTTTCTTTTCTGAAGTCCCAAGCCACCTTCTTTTATCATTGCCTTTCTGATTAGAGAAGTTACTTTAACCATTCCTTAATGGGAGTTTTGCTAGCAAATTTTTATCTGACTTTTCTATTGCCCCAGAATATCTTTATTGCCCCTTCATTTCTGGAGGATATTTTTGTCAGATATAAACCTTGCTCTTGACAATAATTTTTAATTCATTGCTTGAAAAATGCTCCACTTAACTCCTGATCTCCATAATTTCATATTTGAAATCTGCTGACATACCAATCACTGTTCCCTTTTAATGAAACATTTCTCTCTTGCTGGTTTTAAGATTGGTTTTAAGATTTTTTTTCTTTGTTTTTAGTGTTCAGAAGATTAATTATGATGTGTCATGGCATGAACTTTTTTAGGTTTATTTTATGGAGCTTGCTCAACTTCTCGAATCTGTAGGTTTAATTCTTTTGCCAAAGTTGGATCATTTTCAGCTATTATTCTTTGGAAAAATATTTCAGTCCAACTGTCTCTCTCCTTTTTAAAAAAAGTTTATTTATTTGAGAGAGAGAGAGAGAAAGCAGTCACAGATGAGTGAGAGGTGGGGGGCAGAGAGACAGGGAGAGAGCAAGAATCCCAAGAAAGCTCTATGCTATCCGCGTGGAGCCCAATGGAGGGCTTGAACCCACGACCCTGGAATCATGACCTGAGCCAAAATCAAGAGTCAGACACTTAACTGACTGAGCCACTGAGGCGCCCCATCTCCTCTCCTTTTGGAAGTCTAATGATACAAATGTTATCTTTTGCTATTGTCCCAAAGATCCCTGAGACTGTTCAATGTTTTTTTCTATTTTCTATCTTATGTTCAGAATGGGTAAATTCTACTGACCTGTAGCCTACTTAATCTATCCATTTTCCTTACTACTGACCCATTGAGTTGTACATTTTGATTACTGTATTTTTAGTTCTATTATTTTATTTTTTTGTTACAGCTTCTTTTTCTTTGGTGAGATTGTTCCAATTTTTAAAGAGAACTCATAATTACTTGTTAACACATTTCTGTGATGTCTGCTTTTTAAAAATTTTGTCAGATAATTTCACCATCTGATTCGTTTTAATGTGACTGATATACGTCTACTTATTGTTCTTTATCATTAATATTTGATTTTCCTGGTTCTTGAGGTGGTGAATGATTTTTTTATTATATCCTCAACATGTTGAAAATTGTATTATGACACTATGAACCTATTTAACCTTTATTTTATCAGGCAGTCCACCTATTGAGGTATAGCTCCCATACCTGGTGGAGTGTATGTTATGCTTTCTGCTGAGTCCTCCCAATTCCACCCTGACAAAAGTGGGGCACTGACTCACACTGCTTCATTGAAGATAAGTGGGGTGGAAGGTCAGCTCCTCCTTAAGTCCTTCTGACACCTTTTCAGTGAAAGTAGGATATGACAGGTGGGTGTAGAGGCTCAACTTCCTACTGGGCCCCTTTGACACTGTTAGTGAGAGAAGAGTAGTGCTGTCTAGCCTTGCTTAGCACTGCATCATTAAGTCTCAGTGCTACTGGGTGAATTTGAAAGTTCAATTCTACACTGGCATTACTAACAAGAGAGGTAGGTGGAAAGTGCAGTGTTTACTAGCCCTGACTTGCACCTTATTCAGTCTCAGTGATCCTAGGTAGGTTAGAGGCTCAGCCTTCCACTGAGTTCTGTGACATGGAGGAGGGGGTAAACCCTAGTAGTGACAAACCCCACACCCCACCACTTCACTAAGCCTCAGAGCTGCTAAGTATGACTAGAAGATCAGCTCACCTGTGAACCACAGTGAAACTACCCTGTTGGGGGAATGTGAGCACTGCTTGCTCTGCCAGGTGTTAGATGGAAGATTCTCTCCCTGCTCAGCACCACCAATAGAATGCTGTTAGGGGAATTAGAGCACCACCTGTTTCCACCAGGCAGGGGATGGAAAGATCAACTGCCCAAGTGGGCCAATCATTAGTGTCTTTACAAGAAAATTAGGTAAATGCTGCCTGTTTCAAATCCCCACTCAGCTTGCTGACACCACCTAGTGGAGAAATCAGAGTGCCATTTGCACCAAGTGGAATACCACTGAAACCACGGGGGACAAAGTGCACTTTTTCTCTTACTGTTTGTCTGGTATAAGGGAGGTATTGCCAGAAAGGTCTTCTGTCTTAGGCCATCCTTTTTCTGGTCCTTTGGCTAAAGCATAAGAAATGCCTTTTCTTAAAAGTTTTTTTTTTTTCTTTGCCTGTTTGGGGAGGCAACAAGGATACATACCCAGGGGACTTAACACTGTGTCTTTCCTCAAGTCGCAATGTACATAGGCTGTCATCCTTCTCCTTTCTACCCTTCAGTGTCTCTGATTGTATTATGTCCAGGTTTTTTAGGTTTAATGGAAGACCTGGAAAGAATGGAGCTACTTTATGTTGCTAGAACAAGAAGCCTCCCAAAAAGTTATTTCAAGAAGACAATGTTTTCTGTTTGTACCTTACTAGAATTTTTTTAAAATAGGGACTCAATATTTAACTTTACCAAACTCTTTTCCTCTATATATTGGGAGGTTAGTATGTGTTTCAACCTTTGATTTACTAATTAGGGTTGGGATGGATATTTCCAAAAACTGCACATGATGGTATGAACTTTTTTCTATGAAGGAGGTAAGATGGTATATTGACCCCCAATTTTTAAAATCTACAAATGGATTTTAAGATTCACCACTTTTGTAAAGAGCCTGTTATAATTACTAAAGGCTTTAATATTTTGATGTTTTAAAGATGTACAGTTGATGGCTAGAAGGTGCTAAAGAATCTAGTGAAGCTAAGAGTCCACCAGCGAACTTGGAGGCCTCCCAAACAGAAATATGTACAAGTTTACTGGGAGCCATTTTAATGCCTATATGTGTAATATATTAGTATGAAAGCAGCTACTCAGTCAAGTGTCTCCCAATATTTTGTTCCAATTAACATCGGCATGCTGTTCCTCCATATCTCATCTGACAACTGCTTAAGGTTT
Source organism: Proteles cristata cristata (assembly GCA_017311185.1). Classification (NCBI taxonomy): domain Eukaryota; kingdom Metazoa; phylum Chordata; class Mammalia; order Carnivora; family Hyaenidae; genus Proteles; species Proteles cristata. The sequence goes on from JAESUZ010002469.1 coordinate 16,167, forward strand.
ATTTCACAATGTTTCAGAAATATATAAAACTTAAGATACATGCAACACTCAACCTTTAATTGGTTCCTATAGAAAGTCCATCCTAAATTCCTATATGTGCAAAATTACAGAATAAAATTTCATTATTGGATATAAGTTACATAACCAACAAATATTGATCAGCTAGATACAAAGAGTAAAATTAAAACACAAATATATGACTTTAAAATCATGTATTAAGTAACTAAAATTAAACACAATGTATAAAACCTTGAAGCATAATATTTCCTCTCACGGATGTTTCAGAAACTTTTGTTTCTGAACAAAACAAAAATGGACTATACGTCCACACCCCGATATGGATGAACCACAAAAACATTATACTGAATAAAAGACAAGACACAAAAATGCATACTCTTTAACTTCACTTATATGAAATTCCAGATGGACAAAACTAACTTACGATAATAGAAATCAATCATGGTTATTCTGAGGGACATTCACTGAGACAGACATAAGGGTACTTTCTATAGTTAGAAGAATGTTCTGGGTCTTAATGATAGCATAGGTTATATAAACTTATGCATTTGTCAAAACTGAACAGTACACACATAATATTTAGCTAATGTATTTAATTGTACTTCAATAAAAACAAAAGTCAAGATCTATATATAAAACTAAAAGACTTAGGAAGTGTACTGGCTTCATAAGTTTTCTCTTCCTCCAGATAAAATAAAAGCCTTAGAATCGTATGGCAAAGCAGAAAGGAAATTTTGAAGAGCAAAACAAGAGAGCCAGGTGTAGTAGAGGACTATGTCCTTGTCTCTGAGTGCTAAAATAACCCTGCCTTAAGCGTATTTGAGAGAGAATAAAGAATCTTGGGTAGGGGTGCCTAGGTGGTTCAATTGGTTGAATGTATGATTATTGATTTCGGCTCAGGTTATGATATCACGGTTGTGAGACTGAGCCCTGCTTCCAACTCAGTGCTGAAAGCACAGAGCCTTCTTGGAATTCTTTCTCTCCTTCTGTCTCTGCCCCTCCCCTGCTTGCACACACACTTGCTCTCTCTCCTTGCTCTTTCATAGATTGTGTAAGCTTCCTTCCAGCTTTACATCTATCTTGGAGGGCAGGACAAGGCAAAACTTGTGAATTTCCTTAATAAAAATAACAAGTGTGGGGTGCCTGGGTGGTCAGTCAGTTGGGTGTCCGACTTTGGCTCAGGTCATGATCTCAAAGTCTGTGGGTTTGAGCCCCGTGTCAGGCTCTGTGCTGACAGCGCAGAGCCTGGAGTCTGCTTCAGATTCTGTCTCCCTCTCTCTCTGCCCCTCCCCCACTCACTCTCTGTCTCTGTCTCTCAAAATAAAATAAAGACATAAACATTTCTTTAAAAAATAAAAATAACAAGAGTGACCAATTTAACCTGCCTGTGACCAAATAAAACTTTTTCAGACATAATTTTTCAGTCACTAGATAAAATTTTCTGGGCACTTCATTTAGGGTTACATTTAGTTATATAAAAAGTAAAGCTTCTCTATCTATATGTGTGTTAAACTTAGAAAAAAGTTGCAAAAGTAGTATAGAGAACTCCCTCATTTCCTTTATCCATCAACTTGCTTCTCCTATCATTAAATTTTTATTTTATTGTTTAACTTCTGAGAGAGGGAGAGAGACAGCATGAGCAGGGGAGGGTCATAGAGAGAGGGAGATACAGAATCTGAAACAGGCTCCAGGCTCTGAACTAGCAGTCAGCACAGAGCCTGATGCAGGGCTCGAACCCATGAAGTGTGAGATCATGACCTGAGTGGAAGCTGGACGCTCAACTGACTGAGCCACCCAGGCACTGCTATCATTAACATTTTATATAACCATAGTTTGATTATCACAAACTAGAAATTAATATTGGTACAATATTATTAACTACTGACTTTATTCAAAATTCACCAATTTTTCCACTGAAGTCTTCTGTTCCAGGATCCTATCCAGGATCCCACATTGTTATCACAACTGAGTTTGCAGCCTGAGAAATATATACTCATTAGATAACTATAGACGTTCTTCATTTCTCCAACAGCTTTAAACTGAACTGAAAAGTTTGGTCAACTATCATGAATATTTTCACTGATTGTAAATGTACAAATACCCCAAGTCTTTATATAAGTATCTGGGAAGGAGCAGCTTGCATGGTGATTTCTTCCATTTCAATGAGCCCCTGCATTTGGTTTGATTGTGCAAACAACTTTTTAGGAGCCTTGCCTTCTACTTCAGTGATTCTTATTTGTTCTGGAAAGCTCTTTTCTTTTAATTGTTTTAAACATTTATTTTTTATTTTTGAGAGACAAAGAGAGACTGAGCACAAGTGAGAGAGAGGCAGAGAGAGAGGGAGACAGAATCCTAAGCAGGCTCCAGGCTCTGAGCTGTCAGACGTGGGGCCCAAACCTGTGAACTGTGAGTTCATGACCTGAACTAAAGTTGGATGTTTGACTGAGCCACCTAGGTGCCCCAAGTTCTGGAAAAATCTTCTATGTATCTCTATAGGTAGTTACACATTTTTCTTTAATGATGATGCTATGACAACAAGCTTTTCTTCTGAAATAATCAAACATTTTGCTCATGATACTGATATGTCAGTACATTAACTCTCATTGAACAGCAAAATGTTTTGACCACAGTGTTTGTTGCCTGGATTTGATGCATGCAAATTCACTGCATTTAATCACAGATCTATGGAACCAAAAGTGTCTTTCCCTGAAAAAGCAGCCCATCCCAATCTGAATTATCACTGCTGATATTGGTCCTCCTCCCAAATTACTTGATGGTAGAGCTTAGCTGCTATCTGTATCTGAGGAAGTCATTAAATATTGGTGAATAGTGAAACATAGATTTTGATTACTCATTTGGGAAAAGAAAGGTCATTAAAGCAGAGCATCAAAGTCGAATTGTCATAAATTTCTTCGCTTGAGAATACTTTTCTTATCAGTTTACAGGGAAAGTTCAACATAAGTTTCACTTACCTTAAGTTTTTTATTTTCTCTACCAATCTTCATAGATTTCTTCAAAAGCCTTCACTGTAGGATAATATGCAAGGTGATGAAGGGTAGGTAGCAAAATATGCTACCTCAAATTATGCTGCTTGGTTAATTCATTATTTTAACCCAAAGGTGATTAAAGAGGAAAATGCAGGGAAAGGTTTTTTATGAACTCCCCCTTATCTGCCTATAAAGATAAATCCTCCAAAAGGAAATCACTTGTCAAATCCCCTCCCCAGAAGTTTTATCAACCAGACTGAACTGACTCTTACCACAGGAGAAAAAAATAGAAGTCCATACCACACCCATACAAACTTTGTCACAAATGATTATATCTCTCAACTATCTCTTAAAAGCCTACCTTTCCTAAAAATCATTTCATTTTTCCTGAGAGGCCTATAACCTGCCTCCTCTTACCCTATTAAGATAGAATTTAGTCCTGAATCATAAAGCTATCTGTTCTATTAATCTGTCTTCGGTTATAGGGGTCTCAGCTAAGAACTCAGAAGAATATAGGGAAAATTATTTTCTATCCCTACAGTGATAATGGCAGCTATATTAAATCTGCAGCAACTAACCTGTAAGAAGCACAACTAAAGTGTTACCAAATGATTTAATTTTTAAATTCAAAGTGAATGCAAAATGCAATTGTATAAATGGCAGGTATCAGTTGGAGTCATCTTTGTCAAATGGATACAAGACATCTTTGTATCAATATTTACTTTAATTTGCTTATTCTGTAATTTACTAAAACAGATAAATTAGTGTTAAAAGATTTTCCATTTTTATATGGCTACTGAACCAAACTTTGGTAAGATTCCATTACAGTCCAAGTATCTTTTTAACACCAAAAATCAGGTACATCACATGTTAACAGAATACTTTTGATTACACTAAACAGTTTTTGAAAGAGACTTAATGCCTTGCTATTTTTTACATATTTATGTTTTAATGAATGAAATAAAATTGGGTAATCAATACAATATTAAAAAGTCATGATAAAAGAGAAACACTATATATCAGAAAACAATATCCCTTCCCCCAAAACAAGATCACAATGGGTACCTCATATAATTTCTGAATAGTATTTTTTAAACTAAATATTGGATTTGGTTAATTCTATCATTTCTGTAACGTATTTTTCCCTGCTAACTACCACTTCACCTTCCAATTGAGGAATATATTTTGTATGCTGTCAGTCTTTCTTTTTCCATGAGATTACGCATACCAGAAATTGTGCCATTAAGGAAGTGAAGTTCTACATTTTCTAAGCATGGCACAATATTTTTCTGAGAAAATTACATACAGTAATTCTATGACTTCTGTCTCCCTATGCCATGTGAGGATTCTGACAATGCTGTGTAGGAACTACAGGTACCTAGTTTGAAATGGGGAAAATTGAACCACAGTTACTTTTAATTTACATATATGGAGAACAAAGGCAGGGTATACTCTTTTAACACAATTTTGTTTTATGCTGGTGCACATTTGAATATGTTGACAGTGAATGGTACTTCAGAAATTCAAACATTTTCCTTTCCACTCCCTTCCTTTCTCTTTAAATCTTTACTCATAATCCTGACAAAAGAAGTAATTTACAGGAGGTGATCTGTTATTTACCTTTCTATATCCACACAGGAAATAATGCAAAAACTGGATAATTTATATGTCTCATTTTAAACACACATAAATTTACTTGATTATTTTGTTTTCTACCTTAAACTTCTATACAGTAATATCTTAAACCAAACATGTAGATTTAAGCTAAAACAACAGAGGAACTTATATGGAGATATTAGTAAAATGCAAATAAACATATTTCTTTAAGAAATATAACCAAAGAAATATAATCGATTAGTATTAAGCATTGTTATCTTTGGGATGCTGATGTAACTCAAAACATTTGGGGAAATTTTGAAACACTGCCTTCAGTAATTTTATGTGGTATGCTTTAAAAAAATGTCCATTTGATAGCTATTGTTTATTTTTTTTCCTTAACCAGAAATAGTCTTAGCTAAATGCAGCATCAACATTACTGGGTAGACATGGCATCACATGAATTTTGACTACTAAAGTTATCCTTAAAGAAAAAAAAGGTTGCCAATTTTGAGGATATTTAGAAGACTATGCTATGAATTTTGTGCAACCTAAAAAATATTAGCTTAGATTTGTATACTTTATAGTGGTTTTGAATATATTTTATCATTTGAGCCTTATGAAAATTCTGAGAGATGGGAATCCCCCTTTTGCAGGTTAAAATATTGAAGGTTAGAGGAGTTACATGATTTGCCCAATATTCCAGAGCATTGAACTTGAAGTTTAGACGAGAGGTCGATCTTTTCTCACTCCTAATTTAGCTCTCTAAGTATGTCATATTGCTTTGCAATTCTACACATCCTGGAAAGTTCATGATTTTTTCATAATTTTATATGAAATCTATTCTAATATAAGTTGTAATAACATACTAATGCAACAGCTCTATAATTTTGATGAGAACATATACTTAAAAAAAATTAACGTTGGCTACTGAAAATATCCTTAACTTTACCTTTTAATTCACACATTCAGATTAATGCATAAGCAGATGTAAAGACTCAAATTGTCATTTCCAAATTTGTGGACATCTGGTACTCTAAGAGTCATTGTATTAGAACAACCAATTCTTGATACCAATTTAAAATCTGGACACATTCAAAGGAAAATAAATTATAGTTCACTCTTCCTCTTAATGGCCATAATCTACCATGAAATAAACCAAAAAATAAGATTGCTTTTGTATTATGTAAAAGTAGCCACACACCAATGGAAAAAGGATTTGTAATTATGCCATCATATAGGACTTTTGCTAAAAGTTATGTGCTTGGGAACAAGAAAGTGCTCTCAGAATCTCATTATCAATTGATTATAGTTTCTTCTATCACATTCCAAATCCCATGAAATTTGGGTTAATTTATATTTATATGACATGGGACAAATTTACTTCCCATAACTAAAAAGATGTGCTGCTTCAGTCAAGATTAGAAATAATATAATGTTCTAAAAATAAGGTTTCTGACTTAGAAGACATATGGTGAATCTTCATGAAGTCAGGGAGAAAGGAGGATTGGTCATGAAATGTGCTCCATTAGAATTACCAGGGGGACAGACGTACTTTCCTACTAACAAATTGTCCCTTTTTTAATGTTATTGTCCCTATATTTTCTTATTACATGCACAATTCCTTTACTTTTTCCCTGTGAATATGTGAAATGCTTTCTATTTTAAATTCCCAGGATTTATGTTTCTATTTACTTATTGAAACTCAAAGGGCTGTATACCATTGCATATGAAAGTGGTGTTTAAAAAAAAAAAAAAACAGGCTAGAAAGGAGATAACAATTCTATTCCTGGGGGTGGAGAGTGGCTAATTTAGAAAAGGCTTCAAAGAGGAAGTTACATTTCAAAAGGGTCTCAATGGGTGAGAAGCGTACCTGAAGAAGAGATAAAAGAAGCAAGACTACTTTAATGTGGCTAAAACAAAGTGTTGTAGGAAATGACCAGAAAAACTAAATTGGCTGTAAATTATTTCAACCACCATGCATGGAGTTTCAGTCTTTATGCTCTAGTCAGTCACAGTAGACATTTCTGGTTTTATTTAAAATATTTTTTAAATGCTTGCTACAGTAACGCACACACAAGATTTAATAATCAAGTAGTATAGAAGGATTTAAATGAGAAAACCATAATCCTTTGCTGCACTCCCCTATACTTCCATTTTAACTCACTTAAGCTGATTGTTACTATTAACAGATTTGCTAATTTAGGACATTATCCATGGACTTTCTGCCTGGGCAGAACAGGATTTAACTAATTTATACCATATCTATACTGCTCATTCATTCCCCACATATGATTATTTTCAACTCCTGTATTGCTTACCATTGTAATTTTAAAGAATATATTTACATGTTTATTTTCTTTTCCATCAACTATATAAAATAACCCATCACTCTTACCCATGTAAGATGAATATGCCAGCACTTCTACTTTTCTCCTTTACTTTTCTTCTCTCCTTGAAGTCTACTTTATCTGACATTAATATAGCCACTCCTGCTTTTTTTAATTAACATTTGTTGAATATAACTTTTTCTATCCTATTACTTTTCAACCTGCCTGGATTGTTAAACTTGGAGTTTTTGGTAGACAGCATATAGTTTTTTAAATCACTCCACATATCTTTTAATTGGTGTACTTAGATGTCTCATTTATATTTAAGGTAATTATTATGTTGGAACTGAAGTCTGCCATTTTTTGTTTTCTGTTTGTTCTCTTTGTTTTTCATTTGTTTCCTTTTTCCTGGATTCCTGTGGGTTACCTGAGTACTTTTTTAGAAATTCATTTTATCAATAGTGTTTTGAAGCATATATTCTGTACAACTTTTTAGTGGCTGCTCTAGTTATTATATATACATATATAACTTATTACAGCATACTAGTATCCTCATTTTACCAGTTAAACTGAAGTTTAAAAACCTCTTACCTTTCTTTGCATGACTTCACTCTCTTCCATTTATACTATAATAATCATATAGATATATATATCCTCTACATACACTGAGAACTACATTACACAGTACTATAATTTTTGCTTCAACCACCAGCCATAATTTAGAAAACAAGAGGAGAAGGGAAATTTATATTATATTGTATTTACCCATATTTTTGCTTACCATGTTCTTTCTTTCTTCTGGATATTCCTTCTTTATATCATCTCCTTTGGGTTAGAGAACTTCCTTTAGTCATTATTTTAGGGTAGACCTGCTGGCAAAATTTCTTAGTTGTCTTTCATTTGAAGATGTGTTGATTTATTCCTCATTCTTAGAGGATATCTTTGCTGAATGTAGAATTCTGAATTCTGGGTTGGTGGCTCTTTCAGGACATGGAAAATGTACCATTTCTTTCTGGATTATATAGTTTCCTCCCTTTTTTTTTTTAAGTTTTTTTATTGTGATAAAATATAACAAAATTTACCATTTAACCATTTATAAGTGTAAAATTCAGCAGCATTAAGTGCATTCACAATGTTGTACAACTATCACCATTATCCATTTCTAAAACTTATCCATTAGAAAATCGATCCCCCCATACTCCTCTCTCCCAGCCCAGTAACCACCAGTCTACCTTCTGTTTCTATAAATTTGCCTATTCTAGGTACTTCATACAGGTGTAATCATAATAGTCCTTTTGTGTCTGGCTTATTTCACTTAGCATAGTGTTTTCAAGGTTTATCCGAGTTACAGCATGTGTTAGAACTCCAATCCCTTTTATTAAATATTTTAAAAAATCTTAATATTTAAACAAATATTTGAATGTTTATTTATATTTGAGAGAGAGAGATTGAGAGAGAGAGAGCGAGCAAGCAGTGAAGGGTCAGAGAGAGAGGGAGAAAGAATCTCAAATAGGCTCCAGGCTCTGAGCTGTCAGCACAGAGCTTGACATGGGGCTCAAACTCACAAACCAAGAGAGCATGACCTAAGTCAAAGTCGGACGCTTAACCAACTGAGTCACCCAGGCACCCCTAAAATATTTTTTAATTTATATTTTTTAGAAAGAGAGAGAGAGAGCAGCAGAGAGAGGTAGAGGGAGAGAGGCAGAATCTTAAGCAGGTTTCATGCTCAGCACAGAGCCCGACGTGGGGCTCAGTCTTATGACTTTGGGATCAATTCTACAACCAGGGGATCAAGACCTGAGCCAAAATCAAAAGTCAGATGCTTAAACGAATGAACCATCCAGGCTCCCCAGAACTCCAATCCTTTTTATTTTATTTATTTATTTTTTTTTTTAAATATTTTTATTTATTTCTAGGAGGGAGAGAGACAGCGTGAGCAGGGGAGGGTTAGAGAGAGAGGGAGATACAGACTCTGAAACAGGCTCCAGGCTCTGAGCTGGCAGTCAGCACAGATTCCGACGCAGGGCTCGAACCCATGAACCGCAAGATCATGACCTAAGTGAAAGTCAGACGCTTAACCGACTAAGCCACCCAGGCGCCCCACTCCAATCCTTTTTAAGGCTGAATAACATTCCGTTGTATGTATACGCCATATTTTATTTATATATTCATCTGTTGATGAACATTTGGGCTGTTTCTACCTTTCAACTATCGTGATTAGATTTGATATGAACATTGGTATACAAGTATCTGATTGAGTTTCTGCTTTCAGTTGGTCTGGGTATATATCTAGAAGCAGAATTGCTAAATCTTATGACAGTTCTATTTTTAGTATTTTGAGGAAATGCCAAACCATTTTCCACAGTGGCTGCACCATTTCATATTCCCATCAACAACACAAAAGAGTTTTAATTTCTCCACATCTTCACCAATTTTTTTCATAGTAGCTCACCAAATGAGTATAAAGTGGTATCTCATTGTGGTTTTCATGTATATTTTTTTAATAATTAATGATGGTAGGCATCTGCTCATTTTTTAGATGGTTTTTTCTTTTTAACTTGTAAGAATTCTTTTTATATTTTGGACATTTTGTTTTTATTTTTTAAGATTTTATTTTTAAGATTTTATATTTTAAGATTTAATTTTAAAAAATTTTAATGTTTATTTACTTTTGAGAGAGAGACAGAGAGACAGAGTATGAGTGGGGTAGGTGCAGAGAGAGAAGGAGACATAGAATCTGAAACAGGTTCCAGGTTCTGAGCTGTCAGCACAGAGCCTGATGCAGGGCTCGAACTCATGGACCACAAGATCATGACCTGAGCTGAAGATGGATGCTTAACCGACTGAGCCACCCAGGGACCCCAAAAATTTATTTTTAATCTCCACACCCAACATGAGGCTTGAACTCACAACTCTTGAGATCAAGAGCAGCATATTCTACCAACTAAGCCAGCCAGGCACCCCTGATCAGATATATGCTCTGTAAACATTTTTTCCCATTCTGTGGGTTGTCTTCTCATTTTTTAAATAATGTCCTCTAATGCACACAAGTTCTTAATTTATCTATTTTTTCTTTCATTGTCTATGCTTTTGTTTTCAGATTTTAAAAATCACTGCCAAATACAATACCATGGAGATTGTCTCCAGTGTTTTCTTCTAAGAGTTTTACAGATTTAGTTCTTATATTTACATCTTTGATCTATGTATTTTGTGTCAGTATTTGTATATGGTATAAGGTAAGAATCCATATTCATTTTCTTGCATGTGAATTTCTGGAGTTTTTGTTGTTGTTGCTGCTCTTGTTTATTAACGCTTCTGTGGGGGAACAAGGACTTGGAGCTTCCAGGTAGCCATTTGGCTGACATCCTTCTGGATCCTATGATTTCAGATAAGAAATCAGCTATTAAGTAATTTTTTCCCTATGGGTAAGGTACTGTTTCTGTCTGGCTGATTTTCTTCTTTGCCTTTAGTTTTGAGGAATTTGAACATGGCATGTTTTGGTATGGATTTGTTTGGTTATCCTGTTTGGAGTTCATTCACCCTCTTGAATTTATAGGTTTATCTCTTTTGTTATATATGGAAAGTTTATAGCCATTATTTCTTTGAGTCCTTTTCAACCCTGCCCTCTTTCCCCTCTTCTACAGGACTTCAATGACATGAATTCTGGATCTATTATTTTTGTACTACAGGTCCCTGAGGATCTATTCTTTTACATATGTGTGTGTGTGTGTGTGTGTGTGTGTGTGTGTGTGTGTTTCCTCTTTGTTGTTCAGATTTGGTAATTTATTTAAAAATTTATTTTTGAGAAGGAAAGTACATATGCACTTGCACAAGCAGGGGAAGGAAAGAGAGAGAGGATCTCAGGTGGGTTCTGTGCTTACAGCACAGAGTCTAATGCAGGGCTTGAGCTCTCAAACTTGAGATCATGAGTTGAAGTAGGACGCTTAACCAACTGAGCCATTCAGGTGCCTCCAGATTTGGTAATTTGTATTATTTCAGTTATTATATTTTTGAGTTCTTAAATTTCATTTGTTTCTTCTTTACATCTTCTATATCTTTGCTGAAATTTTCTTGTATTTTTTCTTATGTGTCAAGTATGTTGTAATTATTCACTGAAGCATTCTTAGGATACCTGCTTTAAAATCTTTGTCAGATAATTCTAACACTTCTGTCATCTTGCTGTAGGCATCTATTGTATTTTTTTCATTCACTTTGTTATCTTCCTGGTTCTTGGTATGACAAGTGAATTTCATTTGAAATCTGAACATTTTGTGTATTATGAGTCTCTGGATCTTATATAAACCTTCCTTTTAGTTGTGACATTGCTCCAACAGAGGAAGCTGGGGTACTGGCTTCTTTCTGCCAGGACCAGTAAAAGTCCAGGTTCCCTATCCAATCTTCATTGACACTTTATAGTAGGATTTCTCATTACTTCTGGGCCATAGTTGAAGTTCTAATTTTCCTACAGGCTTCTACTAATACCTTCCAGGCTGAGAAGGCTAGGAGTTATTTTATCACTTAAGTTCACCATTTAGTCTCTCCCTGCTGATATCAAGAAGTGGGAGGTATTCTCATTATTATTGGGCAGTGATCAAAGTCTCAACTCTCCACAAGGACTTTTCTGACACCACTCTAGCAGGAAGGGAAACACACACTTTGTTACTGCTGGGTGGAGGCAGCAATCCAGGCTCCACGAACAATGGTAAAAGGCGGATGAGTGTCCCAGTTCCGACTTGGCCTTCTCTGACACCACCATGGCAGCAGTATTGGAGTGCTATGCTACATTCTAGCAAAGTAGAAGTGTAGGCTCCCTATGTTGCCTTTGCTGGCATAGGTAGGGGTAGGGTCACAGTTTTTTGTGTGTGGTATTTGGCTGGAGCAGAGTGGTTATTATCTCAATGTTTTCTACCTTGCTGGGCTGCCCCTTTTCTGGACACTTTGCTAGAGAGCAGGTTCTTGAGATTTTTTGTTTGCACTTTCCATGTTTCCAGGGTGCTGCATTATTCAGCTCTGTGATATATGGGCAAAAATCTAAAAACCCAGAGAAATCACCAGCATGTCATTCTTTGCGTCTGAGTTCTCTTGCTGGTTTGCTTTCTTCTCTTTCTTTCAAAGTCTTATGTGTGTTTTATATATAATGTCTACAACGCTTTAGTTGTATTTAGTGGGAAGAATAGGGAAAGGTACCTCTGCTTGATCCTTCCAGAAAAAGAGGTCCCCCTGCTTAATTTACAAATATGAATCAGATCATGTTTATGACCTACTTAAAAGTCTTAATGTCTTTTCACTGCACTCCAAACTAGTTACCACATACTTACAAGATCCTGTTTTCTCCAACCCCTTCCTATTCCTCTAGCCTCTTTTATGCCTTTGCCCATTCACTATGTTTCAGGCACACTAATTTCCTTTCTGTTTCTCAATCACCTCAAATTCTTTATTGCCACTAGGACCTCACACATGATTTTACTTCTCCCTTGAATGAGCTATTTCTGATCTTTGCCTGCTTGAGTTCTTATATCTCAAGACTATGCCTAAGAGTCACCTGGTCAGAAAAGTCTTCTCTGGTCACATTAAGGAGTTTCCTCTCTCCCTCATCCCAATAATTCTCTATTACTACACCTTGTACATTTCATATCAGTACTTTTCATGATTTGCATTTCATTTGTTTAGTTGTATACTGTATATTTCTCCCTATGTTACAACTATGTTGTAACTCTTTAGGGTCGTGAGCCATATCCATTGTATTCACTAGTTTACCCATGGTGCTTAGCCTATTATACAATGTACAAATTACATTGCCAGCTTATAATCTAGAAAGATACTTATTTATTCGTTTGATATGAATTCATATTTCCATATTATGGATTATACTCAAAATACTTTTGTATGTCTTTGTCATTTTTCTTGCTATGTTATATTGGTATGTAATATATACTGGTATGTTCTGGCTTATAGGATGTGAAGACAGCAACCATATTTTAATCATTTCTGTAATAGTGTTTAGCACAAAATATATACAGAGTAGAGGCTCTTGATGAAAAATCAATAAATGGTAGCTAGCATTGTGCTACAAAGTATTTAAAACAGTGCTGAAGAGAAACTAAAGAAATCATAATATTTTCATTAATTAGATCACCAAAATTAATAAGTTTCCTTTCCATATCAAGAAAATGTCAAAAGTAGTGACAAACTTACATGTCTCTCTTTCAGGATAGTTCCTGGACAGTGAAAAGTCATTTGTTCCACTTGGTATGAGCATCCTTTATGCCAATTTTCCTAGAAGTAAATAAGACCCATTTCAGGATGAGAAAGACAAAAATCTATGGAGAAAGAAAGCAATCTTCCTTTCCCACTTCCCATCTTTATGCCTCTGTAGTCTGTCAATTATTAGCCAAGAATTAAACAATTTGTCTCCTACTGTAAGTACTTTTTGCATTTAAAAAATATGATCTATAGGGATGTACCAGTTAACTTATAAACAGGACCTCTGAACTTACCCAGCACCAATGTTGCCAGTTCACATTTTCCACTAGCAAATAAAACTGAAAAATGTTCAGAGGATAATGGACCTAACATCCTGAATATGAAGGAATTCCCTAAAATCTAGGTGTTTTATAAAAACTAACGTCAAAGCTCAGAAGAAAGGGTTTAGATCAGGGCTTTGTTTTTGTCCTGTAACAATAATACAGAGTTTTTAAAATTAATTATGAGGTTAACTTAGGGAGCCCATATAATTAGGGAAAATTCAGTCTTTTCCAATTTGAAACTGAGTTCCTGCTGCTGCTGCTGCTGCTGCTGCTGCTTTAGTAGGCCAGGGCTGGACTGCCCTACTTTAACCAAGCAGAAGTTCAGCAGAGCTCACTCTTTTGGGGAGTATCTATGGACTTCCTGTGCTAAATGGTCAAGGAGTAGGTAAGCAGCTGAATAGTGGCAGTTGCTAGGTTGTCTTATCACACTTTCATATATTCACCAGGTAAGGTGAAAACAGCCCCATGTGGATTTAGAAAATGTATTATTTACACAAATAGCAATGCAAAATCAGCAGGTCTCAACTCCACATGTCCCTAATCTCAGGATGATACCAAACCAGAGGGGCCAGAGGACACAAGTGATGCATTGTTTGGTCATCAAAGAACCAACTCTAAGCTACAGCTGAACAGTTCTTCAGTCTGAAGCTATACCTGAAACTGATGCATCACTGGAACCAGGGTGGCAAATGAGAAATGGACTTGAGATAGCTATTCACAAGATTCTGTTGCCATGTTCCAGGGAAGAGCATTTTGCCAAGACATGTGTCTTACTGACGTTGAGTCTTGCCCACATGGCCTATGTAGAGATGCAGAAGATCACCAGAATGCCATGGCAAACCTGCTCTACAATCTGATGAAGAGAGGAATTCAAAGATAGCTTAATTTAAAAGGTACTATCATTCTATAAGTGGGAAAATATAATCAGATAAGGGTAGGGATCATCATTAGTGTCTGGGATTTCATCAGAAAAGAGTAATACAAGTGGTGGTGGTAAATAGAAGAATCATTAGCATTCATTTTGGAGCCATCTGAATAAGATATACACATAGGTGACTATGAGGAAGAAGAAAAATTGACTCAAGAGTTAATGCCCTATATACCAAGCCTCCCCATTCTGACATCCAGTTCTTTCGCAGGTCTTAATAAAGCAATGAGGGATATCCAAACTGACAAAACCACCAGATTCTTCTCAGTTCTTACTGGAACAACATCACTTTTACACTTCCCACAGCTTTCCATGTCTTTATACCTGAAATTCTTTTCTCACTGGGCCATAATGACTGCATTCTCTTAGTTCTTCTCATAATTTACTTATTTTTCTTCTGTGGGCTTCCTCCATGGGCATCTCACACACTTCCTGTCTCAATCATATTGTTTTAGTAGTGACTCTCAAATCTTTATATTCAGCCCAAACTGAGTTTCATATTCGTATATGTGAATGTAGATACTGCCCACTAGAAATCCCTTCTTGGCCACAGGAATCTCATGTTTAGAATGTCCAATACAGAACTGGTATCTCAGATTACTTCTGCCTTCCAAATCTGCTGCTTCTATTTTAAGTGGAGAAGGAATAATTTATTCAGTTACCCAGGCTAGAATCCTGGGAATCATTCTTGATACTGCTCTTTTCCTAGCCTCTCATTTCTAATCAGTCACCAAGTTCTGAATATTTATTAAATCCATCCCTTTCTCTCCATCCCCACCTCTACTATCCTATTTCTGACCTAAGACATCTATTCACTGGTTGATTGCCACATCCTCCACACTGATTTTGCCCTCCCCCTACCCCCATATTGTCTCTCTGAAATCTATGCTCTCCAGAGCTGTCAGTCAATATAAAATATAAGTATATAATTATGAGCACTTCATTGCTTAAAATTCTTAATGGTTCTATCTTTTTAGGTTATATTTTAGTTGGAGTTTCTTCCAATGATCTGGCTGGTGTCTACCCCTCCCAGTCCATCTCCTGTCACCTCTTGCTTTGCTTTTTAAATTTGGCCTTCCAGATTATCTCTACATGGTGCTCTGTAACTTTGCTTATACTGTCCTGCCTATAAGGTCTTTTCTGCATTACTGTTTGGCTGTCATCCTTTAAGACCTACAATAATCATTATCTCTTCTATAAAGTCTTCCTCCCAGGAATTAGGTACTCCTCCTCACATAGTACTGGACACATCTATCATTGTACTTATCACATCATCCTATTAAATTAACTATGAATGTTTCTGTTCCCCTACCAGTCTATGAACATACTGGGTTATCTTTGCATCCACAAAATCAAACTAATTTTTCTGATCAAAAGATACAACTTGGGCCAACACATTTGTAGTATTTAAAAAATTTTTGTTGACTACTTTTGTATGCTCTTGATTAATGGCTGCAAAGTACAACAGAAACTTCCCTGATGAGCTAGGGCTTCATTTGTTTTAAAAACAAAACAAAACAAAACAAAACACAAACCTAGATTTCCTAATCTAGGTGGGTTCTGGGATTTTTATTTGACTATGATTAGTATAGACGGGAATACCTGGAAAGAGTCCTAAAAAAACCCTGTTGGGATAATCTGAACTCAAGCCATTTTCTCCTTACCCAGAGATGATTGCTGTGAATCTTGGTCTGCAAAGGACACAGCTTGATTTAATAGTTTACCCTAGTGGCAGAATAGCAAAGAAAGAATTCTACTAATTTAATTATAGTCTCTGGGTGCTTCTCTCTGGTAATCTAAAGGGAGGTTTGTCCCAGAGCAGCAAGTTCGTGGCCTCATTTACATTTCAAGGTCTCTTCCTACTTCATTCTCTGACTATTGGAGGCATGGGCAGATTGTTATCTCCTGGTCAGTTATATCAAAGGCTAATTACTAGCTATTCATAGCTGTTAAATTGCACTGCAAGAAAATGAAAACATTGTTCCAGAAATTATGCTAAGGCTTCTCTGAAGCAAGTTGCACATAGTGTTCTTGAGAATAACTTGTATTTTATTTTATCACTATCAGTCTTACCAGAAGTACTTAGCTAATTTTTCTGATCAAGGCATATAACTTGTGCTAGCACAAAACACCTGCATATGAAATTATAGTAAAGGTCTGGGCAAAACTAAGTGGAAAGAAAAGGCTCCTATCCTTTCCTGTATTTTAGGACATGGAGTACCCCCATAGCTGTTCTGTGTTGTGATTTCTCACTCATCATTCAAAAATGAAAGATATAAGAGAAAAAAAATATGATAAAGTATTACTCATTAAAAAAGAAATCGAAAAATTAAACAGACAGCTATAGCAAAAGCACATTATAGCAAAAATACAATCTAAGCAAACCGGAAAAATCACCAGAAAGGGCTCTGCAAGACATTTTTGTCTAAATGGTAAATAACTAAAAACATTAAAATATGTCCTGCATGGCAAGTTTGAGGTCTAATGCAGAGCTAGCTTCTTAGTAAAAGAAATAGGAAATGATGATTAAGGCCCCTAGAAGATAACCTGGGTTGGAAAGTGTGGAGGTTAGAGATACTCCGCTTGCAGCTCCAGAAGAAACATTAAAATTATTTACTTCTGTCTACAGCCCCAAAGAAACAAAGGCTTGACGATCTTTTCAGTGGAAGACTTCCTCCCTATCTGACCCAAACCCTGAGAGTCACATCTCATTAAGCACCTAGATTCCAGTCTCAGGACTTTTGTAAATTCCACATCTGAAGTACTTACACTTATTACATATACTATAAAATCTTAACTGGAAATATTTTGGTCAAGAATTTTAATTTTTTTTATTGAAAACTAGAAGGAGAATAAAAAGGCAAAACTAGAACAACTGGATTAAAAGATTGTTTTAAATGATTTGTTTTGATATGGTTGCAAACATCTCACAAGTTTTATTCTCCAATTAATTTAATTAACTTAGTATTTACCCTCTGCCTGCTTCCAAAAAGAATCCAAGTTTGTTTCCAAAGAATCAGTTTGGCTTCTGTATCTACACTGGTGAAATCTGTGTGATATCATATCATTTAGTACATTATGTTTTGATGTGCATTTTATGACAACATAGCTTTTCCCCTAATCTTTGGGATGGTGTTGTGCATTAAGAGAAGGCAAAGTTAGGCAGCTGAGGCTTGTAATAACAATGTTATAACATTGTTATACTTACAAACATGGGGCCAGGCATTAACATTTTAAATAATAGGCAAAAGAATATAAAACCTAGTTTATTTGAAAAGTTGTAGAAAGAAAAGTGCAGGAAAGATTAGCTGAATCATTTGGAGTGAAGAATAAAAGGGTGAAGGCAATGATGATTTAATCCTTTTCTCTCCAAATTAAGGATATTTGAGTGAAAAGCCAGTTATGCTCTGAAATAATTAATGCCTATTATATTGTCAAAATCAAAGGCAATTTTTAAAATTTTTTTGTATGTTTTGTAGGTGAAATCTCAAGGAGGAAAACTGAGAACACGTACCTAAGGCCTTCGTGAAGTCTATAAGATAGTATAACTCTACACCAACATTTGGGTCATTCTTAGTTCTTAGAATTATTTTAGTTATTTCAGGTAATTAGGCTAAATAAATTCCTTCCTGTAACATAAATAGGAGAATAGGTTCAACTTAACTGTAGTGTAGGGTACTCCTTAAAATCCTCTCTCTTTGGAATCTTCTTTGGCACCAATTTTTCATGAAATCCATTATCTTTTTTATTTGACTGCATCCTGGTCTTTGGCATTTGTTTTGATTGATATTTCATTGATTTTGCAAACAAGATCTCACTCTAAACTTGCTTGCAATATATAGACAGTTTGCTTGTTAAGCAAGCCCAGTCAGAATATGCAGTTTGGAGTTTCAGTCAAATTTGGTCACTTCCTACATTCTCGCCTTTGTAGTTAACTTTCTTTTCTCTTTTTTTTTTTTAAATTTAATGTTTTATTTTAAACATGTCACTGAGAGAGAGACAGTATGAGCAGGGGAGGGTCAGAGAGAGAGAGGGAGACACAGAACCTGAAATAGGCTCCAGGCTCTGAGCTGTCAGTACAGAGCCTGATGTGGGGCTTGAACCCATGAACCATGAGATCATGACCTGAGCCAAAGTCAGACACTTAACCGACTGAGCCACCCAGGTGCCCCTGTAGTTAACTTTCTGATGAGACATATTCAGTTAACATTCAATGGACCTTTCCCTATCAGTTCCATTTTATGATACTGATACAAATCTTCTTACTAGTTTTAAAAGCTCATTTTCTGGGGTACGTGGGTGACTCAGTTAAGTGTCTGACTTCAGCTCAGGTTGTGATCTCATGGTCTGCTGTCAGCACAGAGCCTGCTTTGGATCCCTGTCTCCCTCTCTCTCTGCCGCTCCTCCGTTTGTTTTCTCTCTCAAAAATAAATAGTTAATAAAATTTTTAAAAGCTCATATTCTGGAATCACCTTAACTTGGTATTTCAATCATGTATCATGACCTCAAACAAATCACTTATCCTCTTTAAGCTTTATTCATTAATTTTTTCAACATTTACTGAATAATGTGTAAGAGGCTCTGGGAATAGGAAGTGAATGTGATAGCCAAGATTTTCTCATCTGTAAAATGTGTCTAATGACAGGGCTGTTTTGAGGATAAAATGTATGTAACATACTTAGCACACTGCTCAATAAATCTTCATTGTTATTATTAGCAGTATTACGTTGATGGAATTACTTTTAACACCTCCCTATGACTGTAACTTCTGATTCACGATGGATTTGCATCCATTCCATTTCTGAACATAAAGCTATTCCATAAATTAGTGATGCTAAAAATGATCTTTTCTAGAAAATACTGATGCAATGTTCTGAGACTCAATTGGGACATAAGCACTCCAAAATATCTTTCACACCTGATTAGCTAAGTAAAATTGTAAATCATAACTATTACCTGGATTTTGAAAGGAAAGGGCTATATCTGCATCCTCTGAACCTAGACTTGTCTAGATAATCTTCTAAATTTCTTCCCATATACTTTTAAGTTTGGATTATTAGAAAAATAAACAAGTGTACCAACAGGCCATACTAAGGTTTACTTGGTTTATAACATTAGCCTGAAAAGATCAAAATATTTAACTACCGTGGTTTCAATTCTTTTTGTGTATGTGTATGCGTGGGGATGTAAACTCAAGTCAGTTGAGAAAAGTGGCAGTTCTGCAGCTCATGCAATAGAACTCGAGAAAATGGGTTACTGCAGGAACTGGCAAAAACAATTGACATTATTGAAATAGTTATAGAAATAAAATGAGTTCCTCTTTTACTCAATGGGGCTATTTAAGAATGACAAAGAGAAAACATCTATAATGGTGGTAGATGCATCTATACTTTCTAGGATTATTTGCCATTTAAAGTGAAGTCTTATTAGGCAAACTGTCTTTTACTAAGGGTTCATAGTAGCCTCCAAACATTTCTGAAGAACATGAGTTTTGAAGGATCATGTTTACAATTTGTCACTCATTTAAATACCAGTGTTACCCTTTGGTTCTTACATAAGATTATCTGAAAACAAAAGGACATCTTCTAAAATAGGTACTGCGCGCTCCCGGCTTTGAAGGAGTTGGCCGAAAACCCAAACACAGGGCCCTTCAAAAGGCACGTGGGGCCGAACCTGTCTCGGTATCACCACGACCAGCAGTTGCAGGTTCCGGGGTCCACGCCTGACTTTCCAGGCCCAGGGCACCACCAGGGGCGGTCCGACAGCACTGGCCCTCCTGCCTCGTCATCGCTGCGTTTCTGGCTGGCGGAGCGGGTCCCAGTCCGCGGCATTCCACGCCTCGGTCTCCGCAGGCGTGCGCGAGGCTCGGGAATCACCTCGGAAGCCCATTCAGCAGTGGGGAGGGCGAGAGCGAGGAAAGCCCGGGCTGTCGTTGTAACCCCCGGGCTCGGCGGTGTCCTCCTCCCCTCGGCAGCGCGGCCACAGGTACCTCCTCAGCCGCCTCGGCATTCAGCGTTCAACTGGTGGGCGGCCCGTCCCGCAGCCGCCACGTCCGCTCAGAATCCCCTTCGAGCCTCCCGCACCTGACTGACTAACCCGGGTCTGGGACTCGCGCGGACACCGCTGCGCACGCGCTCCTAGCGCGCCTCTGTCCCGGGGCGGCTCGCGAGGAGGGAACACGAAGCTGCTAGCCGCCTGCACCTGCCTGACTGACAGACAGACCCCGGGCTCTGGCCTCGTGCTGGAGCGCGCACGCGCACGCGCCTCGCGCGCCTGCCGTCGGCCCCGGGGGCGGGACCGCGCGGCAGTGAGCAGGCGGGGGGCTTGTGGCGCGCGCGCCCCGCACCCGAGGGCTGCGGAGAGATATTTTGGGTGGCAGGAGGCCCCTCGTCATTTCCGCCGGGCAGTTTGTGGTGCCCGGGGCTTCACTCCCGCGCGCGAGGCGAGCGGGCAAGTTGGTTGCGGGCGTGCGGCAGCGGCGGCTCCTTTCCTCAGCGCTTCGACCCTCGGCGGTGCAAGTCATGAACTGAAGCCTTGGAGGGACAGAGACCCGACCGGAGTGGGGGAGCGACAGCAGCAGTCGCCTCTGCGGGGACCGAGCAGAGAGTCTGCACTGAGCCGCGACCCCGGCGCGTTTCTCTCCCCGTCGCCGCTCCCACTGCTGCTGTTGGCCGTTTACTAAGACATTGCAGCCGCGAGACCCTGCACACAAAAGCCGTCTTCTCGCCACCCGCCCAGCGAGGCAACGGCCAGCAAAGGACCCCACCTGAGGGCGGCTCGGGCTGCTGAGTTCGTTTTGTGTCTGATCTCCGCGCCCCGCGCGGTAGCGACCCTGTGCCCATGGCTCTGATCATGGAACCCGTGAGCAAATGGTCTCCGAGTCAAGTAGTGGACTGGATGAAAGGTAATGCCTGCTGTGCGGAGGGCAAGGCGATCCTGGGACGCGGGGTCCCAGCGCGCCAGAGGGATGGGGTGCTGACCGCGGCTGAACCCGCCATCGGGGCTTCCACTGGCTGATTGTGGCGCGCTGGGGGGACGGCGGGGGTCCTCCAGACCAGGCGGGGGCTCGGCATCTCGATCTCCTATTGTCTTCAGTGGTGGCTCCCCAGCCACAGAAGGGCGCGGAGAGCGCCGATGTTGCCAGCGCTACCCGATAGGAGATTAGAAGGCGGCAGAGCGATCCCGGTGTATCTCTCCCGCTTCCCGCTCCTCACGTAGCCCGTAGGCCGGGAGGACGCGGCCACCCTTGTCTCTCCCCTCAGGGAGGAGCCCCCAGGGACGAGCTCCTCTGCTCGTTCCTTCCCGGGCCCCTTTGTTCCTGAGAAACCTAATACCCCCTCAGCGGCTACCCTTGCCAGGTGCCTTTTCCAGCGCCAACTCTCCCTACAACTTTTAAGCCCATATAATGGGGTCAGGACGCGACTGCCTGGGTTTGGATCCAGGGAGCTCCCCAAGGTTGAGCTGAGGATGCTGGGGTGATGCGCTACTTTGGGGGAGAGAAATGTGTTTCCCCCTGGGACAGCATCCGCGCTGGTATCTGTGGGCTCCGTCCTGCGCAAACCCCTGCCCACCGCCCCCCCCCCCCGCGTCCTTTGCAGCTGCCCCCTCTTCTGACCCGTTGAGGCTTTCGACCTCATGGCTTTTTTATTGGGGGCTCGACGCCAGGTGTAAATTGATGCGCATTCAAGTGCCCCCTCATTTCTTCCATCTTGAAGGCTCAACCCCTTTTTTTCTCTGGCAATTTCTAATAACCAGTTGTAGACACTCGCCCTCCTAGTCGCAAACGTGGGCTTTTTCTTTAGTCCCTGGGCTTTCCTGCCTCACTATCTCCCTCTGTTGTCTGAGTTAAGGGGCTTGTAGAGGATCCCCCCGCCCCCAATGAACACTGCATCCTCTCATCACCCAGATTCCTAAAATTTGGGGAATGCTGACAGGGATGGGTGGGTTGAAATAAAAGATTCTTGACCACACTTGGAAGATATTAGAGCTTTGCTCGTGGTTATTCCTAGGCACAAACTCTAGTCAGGGACTAAGGGTTTATCATTTGTGAAAATGCACGTTGCGAAGATGAGGGAGCCCCCTCTGAGGGCTTGCTTAGCCTGCTGACTTTCTAACCTCCAGGTACTCTAAAACGAAAGGTGGGGTGATTGGAAGTGATTAAGAACGACAGAGAGAAAGTCAGTTTTTTCTTCCTTTTATGAACCTTTTCAGCCTCTTGTTTGTTCTTACAGGTTTTCCTTTATACATTTGCTTTCTTTTTATTCCCTTACTTGCCCCTTTATTCTTCATTTAACTGGTGTGGTTTTTTTCTTTTCTTTTTTTTTTGCTTTTCTAATATGTGAAAAGTGCTTTGTAACTGCAAAGCACAGTACACTTGAGATTGTATGGAATTAAGTGGAATTAATTATCAACTGCCCCCCTGTGAGCGGTGCATTGTGCTAAGGTGCCATGGGTGCCATGACTAAGACAAAGTCCTGCAGTGGCTCATCTTTTCTGTGTCTTCTCTTCATATTTGCTATTGAAATTCTGCTTTCCTAAATTCCCACCAGCCTCCACCCCCTTTGGATTGTCAGAGACAAACATCTGTCTTCTCTGGTTTTCAGTCATGGAATAAAGAGCCAGGCTATACGCAAGAAGCAAGAATGCTTAATTAAAACCTTTTTTTTTTTCAATTTGCCTAAAAGGATACTTTACTTAGAGTATATATTTGAAATACTCAACAAAAAGCTATCTTGGCTCCATAGGAGTCTGATTACCTTCAGAGACTACCTCTCACAAATTCCCATGATGCTTGTAGTGAGTGATGCATACTCCATCTTCTTCACCTCCACCCTCCCAGTATAATTTTGCAGTTCTTTCTCTACAGTTTAGGTCCACTGAAGCAAGTAGAACATATGATATACATATTCTGACACGCATTATTAGTTTTACAGTACACAGTCCTTTAAAGATCTCTCCAGCCCTTTAAAAATCTCTCCAGCCTAAAATGCAGCGTCTTTGAAGTTGGGCTAACATTGTTAGCTGTGATCTTAAATGATTGTCATATGTAAGTTGAGTAACTTATTTTCATACCTGTTGGTGATGCATTTTAGAGCTATTTGAAAAGATCAAGCTAGTAGCCAAGATAGAATTTGTGCATTTTTGTACACGTTAGACTGGAAGAGAAAAACCAATGTCATTATCTATATATTTCATGTCCCAAACTGCTTAACTGCTGAAATTTCTATAATCTTCATATAAATTTGATTTGAGATATTATCAGAAAATAAGATCTTGAAGAATAGTTGGATGGAATTAACATTTCCTCAAGTTGTAATTATACTGCTACCTTAATTATTTTTTTTCTCCCTACTCTTTCCCCCAAATAAACTTTATAAAATATATTAAAAATATTTTCCCCGTTTTCTCAGATGCAGTAATGTTTAAAAGTCAACTAATTAGGCTGTAGCTTTGGAACTCCTAAACTTCATTTGGTATTGTATAAGGTATTGTGTTGCAAAGACAGTGACAAAGAATGAACAGGACTTTTGAACAACTGCAACATTGTAGGAGTTCTTCAAAGCATGGTCCTAATGTGACAGTTTCATCATCCTTAACATTTAAAATATATAGCATATGCTTTCAGCTAGTCACAATCATAAATAGTTCTCTTTTTAGTAAGATACATGGTTTATGCTCTTTATAGGTTATTTTTCTCTTCACTAAACAGAAAAGGAGCCATTAAACATATAAAAATAGCATGGCCATATATTTATGTTTCTAGACAATTTATACAAATGGCATAGATACTCAGCAGATAGGGAAATGAAGGGGGAAAAATGGGTTGATGAGATTATTAAGCTTTTGTAGCATATATTCAATATTTTTCATGAAGGACCATTTCTACATTGCAATTCATTTTGCAATGTATTTTTTATTAAAATATATTTGAGGGAAACAGATATTAAATTTATATATTAATTATTGGTAAACATATAAGGAAACACTTGAATTTTTTTTGCTCACCCCGAACTCCACTATTTGTAAAATCTAGTACTCACTGAATTTTCTTCTGACAATAAAAATTTGATGTGACACAGTGTCAATGTTAGTTTCTGTAAATATATCAACTCCTCATATGTCAGCAAAATAAGCAGTTACATTCGAGAAATCTTGATAGTACGTCAGGGTATTTGGAAATAAGTATTAACCTCAAAACTAATTTTAAAAATTAATTTTATAAAAGTATTTTTTGAGAAAATGAGATATTCATTTAACATTTGAAACAGCCCTTTTTTTCAATAGGAAATTGCATTCAGTCCTTCTGTAGTTTTGACAAAATTGTAAAATGTAAACCTTTTTAGAATAAAGACCAAGCCTTTATTAGAGAAAGCTATAGGTTAAAAAGTAGGCCAGTAACGGCTTTTAATTTTTGCTCAGTGTATTACTCTAAAATGCATCATATCTCAGCTCTTATCTATTCACTTGCAAGGCCTGTAGAAATACATAATAATCTGCAGTTGTTTGAGTTTACTTTTTTGCCAACTGAAGTATAGCAAAAACGTCTGAACATTTCAGGCCCCTATTATTAATTTCATTATTAATTTTCCTTGTCCGTGTGACACCCAGTAATTTAGTTTTCTTCTTCTCACACTTTTCCCAACTTTGAAACTCCTTCAGAATATCCATATGACTAAAGTATTTTCTGTGACAAGCTCCCTTTATGGCATTTTTTCCCCAGTGATCTTTAATCCCTTTCCTGATCAAATAAAATGCATTATTGTTTTTAGAGTCAATCAACAGGCCCTGCTTTGTTGGTCTTCTCGTATGGTCTCTGTGACTTAACTCTTTCTACTCTTGTAATATAATTTCTAAAATTTAAAATTTTAAGATAGCCTTTTTGCAGACCATCCCACAATTAACTTCTCTGTTCTTTCCTGTTTTCTATAAACCATTTTCTTTAAAAACCATTTCTTGATTTCTTTCTGTCCTGATGACTCAGCCATATTGAGGATAGAAAATGAAATACATTATTTTAAGTATAACAAAGATAAAACCAACACTTTGCATACAACCCTACAAAAAGGAAGAAATCAGTGATGAGGTCAGATTTATTTATTATTATAAAAATTAAATGCTACAAGGACAATGTATCTGATAAGGTAAAGAAATTTTGACAGGCACAATGCTCTCTAGTAGTCCCTGCACCATAGGACCTAGAGCTGAGGTTCAAATTTATTTTAATTAGATAAAGAAAAATGTCGAGTTAAACTGTCTTGAGAGAGAGATAGGAAAAAATTTCTGGCAGGAACTTGAAAAGTTCATACTGTGCATACACTGCATATGTAAGAAAAAATCTGTTAAACTCAAAGGATCAAACTGGTCCTATCACTTACTTTTGAAAATTTTTTTTCAATTGCAGGATGACTACATAGTCACCAACAATCACCTCCTTTGGATTTGACAGTTTTTGAAACTGAATACTTGTCATTTCACACAAAGAAGAAATTTACCTTTTCTGTACACAGAGTTTAGTTCACAGGAAACATAATTTTATTTATACTATCTTTAACATTTGTTCTTGAAGGTAACACTCATGATTTAGTGCAGATTAGGAAAAAAAAAGTATATTTATGTAGGTATATTCTGCTGCTTAGAGATTATTTACTCAGTACTTCTGCATGGAAGGGGCTTTAATGGATTGTTTTAAATAAATTATTCTCTGCTTTGGCGAAATTAGTCTCTTGTAAGGGATGACAGTGACATTAACAAACCTAAGCCAAGACAGAGACAGGTACCAGTTAAAACAGTTACTAAATTTTAAAAAATGTTTGCATTATGTATACAAGCACCAGTGGAAGGATGTGATGATGTCAGAGGAATCCATGGGGAAGGTAGGGTTTTAGCAACTTTTTACACAATTTCTTTAACTAATTTATATTCTTAGATGGATGTAATCTATATGCAGAGGCATAGCAAGAGACTCCAGTTGAGATGAGGTTATTAACCAGAAGGATTGTGTCTAGTTTTGTCTGGTTGAAGGAGAGAGGTGGGCAGTAGAGGGAAAGTGAGGGAGGAGCCATGAGTAGGTGGCACAAAAGTACAGGAACAAATCTGCATTTCACAAAGACAATAAAATTCTCATGTCCTGAGTTTAAATAAATGCCACGTTATAAAACTTTGGCTGCCAAAAATAAGCCCACAAAGAATTTGTATTGAATTAGTACAGCTGTTTCAAATCCGTTTTTCAGGAATAATTTGAGAATAATGTTAAAGTGAGTTATTTTGAAAATTAATTACATCATTAACATTATGTTGTTGGATATTTAGAATTTTACTCATCCAAATTCTAATATGAAAAATGAAGATAGACTTTAAATATTGATATTGTTCTTAAACAATGATAAATTATCATTTTCATGTATAACGGAGTGATTTCAGATTAGTACTTAAATTTAAATTTGTTCTTAATAACTTTTCGCTTTCTATATGACTTCACTACAGCACATCAACACATAAGGTTTATTGTGAAAGATGAAAGATTAGCTTTCATGAAGAATACTAGAAGAATAGATCATTTGTAGTAATTGAAGAGAGGGAAGGGAGACTAAGTAATCTGAAAAATAATACATAGTCTAAAGGTTTTCTTTCTTAATATTTATTTTTGGGAGAGAGAGACAGAGCATGAGTGAGGGAGGGGGAAACAGAGAGGGAGACCTAGAATCCGAAGCAGGGTCCAGGCTCTGAGCTATCAGCACAGTGCCCAAACCCTAGCCGTGAGATTATGACCTGAGGTGAAGTCGGCCACTTAACCTGGTGAGCCACCTAGGTGATCCAGAAGCTTTTTTTTTTTTTTTTTTTAATGATACCCACTTTTTAAAATATTTATTTGGGAGAGAGAGAGAAACATGCAAGGTGACAACAGGCTGAGAGAGAAAGAAAGAGGAGAGAGAGAGGGGGAGGAAGGGAGGGAGGGAGGTAAAAGATTTGAGGTAGGCTCTGTGCTGACAGTAGCAAGCCCTATGTGGGGCTCGAACTCACCAACTGTGAGATCATAATCTGAGCTGAAGATGGATGCTCAACCGACTGAGCCACCCAGGCACCCCAAAAACTTTTTATATTTTAAGACTTTGCCATATTTTAGTGTCTGGCTAAAGAAAAGCAAATATAGTCTTTACTACAGGATCTTTGTGTTGAATAACATTCATTGAGTGAATTCACAGTTTTCATGCATAGCATAGCTTTGTGTTCCCCAAAATGGACCATTTCTGTTGTTGTGGGAACTAAATTATCAAAAGAAGACAAAGAGTTAGCTTTTGCTAAGTAATTTAAAACATTGTTTTTGTATTAAAACAAACAGATAATATATTCATGGTGTAGAAAGCAAAATT
This sequence comes from Proteles cristata cristata, assembly GCA_017311185.1. Taxonomy (NCBI): domain Eukaryota; kingdom Metazoa; phylum Chordata; class Mammalia; order Carnivora; family Hyaenidae; genus Proteles; species Proteles cristata. The sequence continues at coordinate 43,923 of JAESUZ010002469.1, forward strand.
GGCATGCTTTTAAAGATGAGACCAGAGGCTTAACAGGAATTTAAGCTTGCAGCATGTTGTTTCAGACCACATTTCCCAGACCTTCCAAGGTTATGAGTACACTTTGTTCAGCAATTATGGATACGTCAATGGAAAAGTTTGAGAAGTGCTGGTTTGGGTTTAAGAAAGGTAAAATTGATGTACTTCCTCTTCTATTGCAAGGGACCAAATATTTTTTCAGTTAAGGTCATGATAATCATAGCATCTTACTTTTTTGTTTGTTTACTTGTGGGGTTTTTTGATCCATAAACCTGTAGTCAGAATAAACTTCTTGGGAATGTTTCTCATCTGATCCCTATCCTCTCACTTTTCACCCTCATCAGCTTAAAAAATTTAATGTCTTCTTGCTGTTTTTTTTTTTAAATTTTTTTTTTTATTTATTTCTAGGAGAGAGAGAGAGAGACAGCGTGAGCAGGGGAGGGTCAGAGAGAGAGGGAGTCACAGACTGAAACAGGCTCCAGGCTCTGAGCTGGCAGTCAGCACAGAGCCCGACGCGGGCTCGAACCCACGAACCGCGAGATCATGACCTAAGCGAAAGTCGGACGCTTAACCGACTAAGCCACCCAGGCGCCCTTCTTCTTGCTGTTTTTAGAATAAAGTTCAAAGTCCTTAAAATGCCATATAAGACCATTGAAGATTGGCTGTTGCCTTTGAAGTAAGCCTTATTTTTAGCACTAGTTATACTGGCCTTTCAATTTTATTTGCCTACCACTGAGCCTTTGCACTTAATACAGTTTCTTTTGCCTCTTTTCTTCACCCATTTAAATCCTACTCACCATCAGATCTTAAGCCTCCCCTCCTACACCACAGAAAAACTTTCTACATTGCCCACGTCACATCAAATCTTCAATAATGTGTTCTCCTGGTACCATTTGTATCTTTGTCTCATATTGCCAGTTTTATTTTTACATTAATTTCTGTGGTTATTTGTTGAGGGCAGGGGCGTCATCTTATTTGCATAACAATACCTAAGAAACTGTCTGGTTAAATAAGAAATATTTGTTGAGTGAAGGAATACATAAATATTCACAAATTACTGGTCTGTCAGCAAATCTGGTTCCTAAATGACAATGCATGTAAAGTCCCTTATAATGCTCTAATGAATACTTCAGTGCCGAGTTGTATATTGTGTGCTAGGATAGAGTAGACGGATTGCTTTAATTGAAAGTTGTATCAACTCTAGACAATTCATCGTTTAGATTCATTATGACCTAAATCATAGTTTAGATTCATTTTGTTAAGAAATGTTAATAATTTCAATGAATCTATAATACTTCTGTGTTTAAGCTATAAATATTATTTGCTGATGTCACTTAATTGGCCAACACAATAGGCAAACATTGCCTAAAATATTAAAATTCCTTAAGAATTTATTTTTATGCAGATTTTCTAATTGTTTCTTCATTTTGGTGTTTTTACAAGAACTTTATGTATTTTAGAATGCATGGTAGAACGAAATCAATAAAGGCCTTAAGTTTCTCTTATGAAAGGAAAAACTCAGGTAAAAAATTAAAATGTATTTTTCTCTTGTGAGAAGAAAATGTCTTTTATTTGTTAATTTGGAAGATAAAATGGAAAATTTGCTTTTTAATTTAATCAGAACCATTATCTTTATTATATTTAATGTTGAATTTATATTTTTATTAATAGGACTAAAACTTAGATATTTAAAAATGTATCTTAAATCAGCATTTCTTACATAATTTTCCATCCCTCCTGATTTTGATAAATGAATTTTAATTTTCTAAAGTAAATATGAATTTGGGCTAATTTTTGAAGAACACTTGTTAAGAACCTATGTAGAGAGTTATTGTGAACTGTAACTTTTTGAATATATGTGCCTCATTTGGATTTTTTTATTAATTACATGTTACTGGATGATCAAGTAGCAAGTAATAAGAGATTTTTCCAATAAAGCAAGCCCTTCCCCACAAATGGTTATAGTATAAATCAGAATATGTGAAAAAATTTCTTATTTTTAAAAAAATGTTTGTTTTTAAGAAACAGAGAGAAAAGGAGAGAGAGAACAAGTGGGGGAGGGACAGAGAGAGAAGGAGATAGAGGATCCAAAGTGGGCTCTGCATTGACAGCAGAGAGCCCAATATGGGGCTCGAACTCACTAACCATAAGATCAGGACCTGAGCCAAAGTTGGAAGCTTAACCAACTGAGCCACCCAGGCACTCCAGAATAAGTGAAAATTTTAAGACTTTAACATAGCTTTTTGCATACATGTTAACGCTTAAGAAACAACACCTTCAGACTTCACCTTTCTAGTTAGTACTATAAAATAACGTATTGCAGTCGTACCCTGATTTAAATTACAAATAACATAAAATACACTAAATGCAAACAAATTGCAAATACAAATTACAATATGATAGAATTTTTTAAACTTTAAAGATGTACTTAATTTATGGTTTGATTTCAATTTAAATTAGTCATTAATTTATAATAGAAGTTTTCATTAATCCTATTCTTGCAGTTTCAGGAAAGAAAGGGTTGTGGGTATTTGCATAAATTTATTGAATTTCATTTTAATTTATTTTCTTAATAGTTTATTGTCAAGTTGGTTTTCATATAACACCCAGTGCTCATCCTGACAAGTGCCCTCCTCCATACAAAATTTATTGAATTTTAAAATTTACTAAGTACAATAACTGTTATTTTAGTTTTCTGTGTTTATCTATTAAATATTTTGTCACAATATAAAATTGTTTTAAAAGTTACTAAATAAACCAAATTCAAAATAGCATTAATGTAATAGAGTTTGCCAAGATGAAAAGATTGTTATATACACTGCTTTTTTAAAAAAAAATTTAATGTTTATTTTGAGAGAGAGAGAGGAGACAGAGTGCAAGTGGGGGAGGGTCAGAGAGAGAGGGAGACACGGAATCTGAAGTGGGCTCCAGGCTCTGACCTGTCAGCACAGAGCCTGATGCTGGCCTGGAACTCACGAATGGTAACATCAGACCTGAGCTGAAGTTGGACACTTAACCGACTGAGCCACCCAGGTGCCCCTACACTACTTTTTATCCAAAGGAAACAAAAATACTTCTTTGAAAAGATATATGTGCTCCAATGTTTATTGTAGCATTATTAGCATTATTTACAATAGTTAAGATATGGAAGCAGCCTAAGAAGATGTGATACACACACACACACATACACAGAGGAATATTACTCAACCATAAAAACGAATGAGATCTTGCCATTTATGATAACGTGAATGGACCCAGATGATATTATGCTAAATGGAATAAATCAGAGAAAGACCAATATCATATGAATTCACTTAAATATGGAGTGTAGAGAACAAAAGAACAAACAAAAAACACAAACTCGTAAGTACAGAGAACAAGCTGATGATTGTCAGAGGGGAGAGGTGGGAGATGAGCAAAATAGGTGAAGGGGAATAAGAGATATAAACTTCCAGTTATAAAAGAAGTAAGTCATGGAGATGAAAAGTATAGTGTAAAGCATAAAGTAAGTAATACTGTAGTAACATTGTATGGTGACAATGACTATACTTATAGTGGTGAGCATTACATAATGTACAGAATTGTTGAATCCCTCTGTTGTACACCTGAAACTAATATAGCATGTCAGTTATACTCCAATAATAAATTTTTTTTAAAAACATAAAAGCATTACATAGCTAATATCAAGTATAGCACACTTAATCTTTTATATTTACTTGACATTAATGTTCTTGGAAATCTCACTAGGTGGATTAGAAAGTCTTCTGATAAGGTGATAGATAAGAAGAAACCACATTGTTAGTTGCTTTTAAAGTGTTGCCCAGTATCCTTTTTTTGTTTGTTTGGATTTTTTTATTTTGTGTCAGCTACATCTGCTATTTTTAAAATGGGCTTGCAACATGTTTTCTCAAATAATATCTACAACACATCAATTGAAGATTGGCTTTGATCCTGGATTTTACTTTTTTCAACTTGTTTACCAAAGATTGTGAATCTATTTCTAGATTTCTATTAGATTTATAATGTGATTTATTTTTTAAGTTAAAGAGAGAATCTTTCATTTTAATGTTTATTTTATTTTTGAGAGAGAGAGAGTGAGATACACAGAATCTGAAGCAGGCTTTGGGCTCTGAGCTGTCACTTCAGAGCCTGACACAGGGCTTGAACCTATGAACTGTGAGATTATGAACTGAGCCAAAGCTGACTGCTTAACTGACAGAGCCACTCAGGTACCCTTATAGTGTGTTTTATTAATAAAAACCTTTAAAATATTGGCCTTAAGTAATTACAATGAATGATTAATTTCAACATTCGCTGAATTCTTATTATAATTTTAGTATGTTTAGTAATTATATTATAATTAGTATGTTTAGTACACTATATATACTATTTTAGTATGTAACATACTATATACACTATAAACTTAGTATGCAATATACTATATATACTATAAATTTAATAAGTTATATATATATATTAGTTTATTTCATATACTTCTTTTTGCTTTCAACCATTTACATTAATTTCAAAATGATAGTCCTGAGAATTTGTGATTTTTTTTTCTCTTGGCTGAGCAGAAATTTCATACTTTAATTTCATGTAACCCATTTATATATTAACTTTCAAAACAAATCAATGAGCTGTTAAAAACATATCAAAGAGAAAGTGTTACAGAGTTTTTATTAATAGTACTCAAAACACATGCAGTCCAATTGCTGGTTTTCCTTCCCATTTGCCGGAATGTACGCGGATGCTGAGTACAATGTGATAAAGATCCACTGTGCATGGCAGGACTTAGATGCTGAGCCTTCCCAATTTCCCTCCATAGTAGACTCCATGGTGAGTCTTGTGGCAGTCTTGTTGACATCTCTGTTGTATTAAATCAGTCTTATCTAAAAGACTTCCTTTCCTTCTAGGTATCAGACCCAAGGCTTTCAGTTTGATGTTGAATTGTCACACACGGAGAAGCTTGATCTTTGAAATACTTAGGAGTGGATAATGATTCTTTCTAATCTGTCTCTAGACATAATGCTTTAGTATATTTATGGTAAAAACATGTTAATTCTGATTTCATTTATTTAGATTTGTGATAATTGCAGTAGGTTCTTATTGAAGTTTATTCTTAATATGTGAAGGAAGGGTTTGCTGATCAATCCAATAATGCAAACAAGATTGGAAAGAATTTGTTTGACCCTGGAGGATACAGTGTTTTCAAGTACTGTACTTTTCCAGGAGCCATTTCTTTATTGGAAGTCTACTAACTAGAAGTGAGTTGTATTTTTAGTTAGAATTTCTGAATACATAAAGTCATGATTTTTTTGAAGTCATGATTGTTAATATTTTTAGAATATTTTTGTAAATATTCTATGATACAGCTTGGTTCTTCCCCTCATTCTTCAAAGTTAGGAAGATCTCATGTCTATTTTTAGTAGTAATCCTTAAAATAAGGAACCATTATTGACACCTTTTTACAGGTAAGGTACAGAGAAGTTAAGCAGCTTAACAGGGATTGTGCAGGGATTGTTCAGTGATAGAATGAGGTTGGACATCAACTTTTTTTCCCCTGTTGGACTGAATTTATACTTTAGTAGGTGAAGGACACAATTCAGGTTTGTACATGATTATCTTCAGACTTGACTTATTTTTTTAAAGTTTTTTTTTACATTGCAGTTAGTTGGGGTACCTGGGTAGCTTAGTCGGGTAAGCATCCAACTCTTGATTTTGGTTCAGGTCATGATCTTGTGGTTCATAAGACTGAGCCTCACATGGGCTTTGCACTGACAGCATGAAGCCTGCTTGGGATTCTCCCCCTCTCTCTGTCCCTCCCCTGCTTTCTCTCTCTCTCAGTAAATAAATAAATAAATAAATAAATAAATAAATAGAATTCCAGTTGTTAACATGCAGTGTAATATTAGTTTCAGGTGTACAGTATAGTGATTGAACACTTCCATACCAGACTTGATTTCTAAAAAAATTCTTAAATTTTCCACCATGTAAAAATTGGTACCATATAGTATGTAGTAAAGAGCACTTTGGAATCAGATGCCTCAGTTAGTTATATCCAGACTATATTACTTCCTAGCTGTGTGATTTTTGAGGGAGAATTTAATTGACAGATTTTCTCTCTTTTGTAAAATAGGGGTAATAATATAATATTACCTACCTCATAGGATTTGTGGTATACTTAAAATAATGCCTGGTACATAGTAGGTTCATGGTAAATGCCAGTTGTTGTTTTTCTTTCTTTCTTTTTTTTTTTTTTTTTGCATTCTATTGGTAATCTTCAGAGGCACAGCTAATAATAGATAGTATTTGTTGAGTACTAACTACATACCATTTACTGTACTACATGCTTTCTCTGCATTATCTTATCCCTGTCCTAGTCCTGAAAGATTGGAATATCCCTGTTTTACAAATGAAGACACTTTTGCTTAGAAACATTGAATGACTTGTTCTATATACTCAATTACTTAGTGCACAGGTGTTCAATATTTTAAAGAATGAATAGAAGAAACAGAATTTGAATTTGAATAGTTTTCTAACTGGTTCTAAAACATATAATATTTCCACCTTGCCTTTCTACCAGAGGTAGATATGAAATGAGAGGAATCCTGGGAATATTTTCAAAGATGTGCATGTCCTCTCCATCAGACCTACCTTCTGTAGTGTGTGGTAAGATGGACTATGGTTCTTGGGTCCTTTGGGCCTCTAGACATAGGTAGGTGTGTGTGTGTGTGTGTGTGTGTGTGTGTGTGTGTGTGTGTGTGTTGAGGTATTTCTACTTCAAATAGGACTTTAGCCAGTGACAAGATGATACAAATAATTATAGTCTTGGTGACATTTTTCTAATTTGATGTAAATCTCAGGAGTTTGATTCTCACCTCTGCTGAATTTAGACCTAAGCAAAAGATCTACCTGAGACCACTCCTACTACCAATCCAGAGCTGGATGCTCTGTTCTGTTATGTTATAATATGTTAGCTAATTAAAATTTAAATTAAAAAAGGATTGTTAATAAAAATTCATGGTGCCTGAAAATAGATGTTTATAAACAGCTTTACATTCTACTAGAAGTAATGGCTTCTTCTATATTCTTTTGTTCAACTTTACTTAGCAGTGATTAGCAATTGCTCTCTGCATTTCATTAGTTTATCTTTGAATAGTGGACTTTATTCATTGCATTCCTATAGCTTTGAAACCCTTACCTACCTATTGGATGGTAGTTTTCCTTCCAAATTATTTTGTTTTGTTTGGAAACACTTTATCATCAACCAAATTATAATATGATATGCTAGCATAGTGAATTGCAAATTAATCGTAAGCAGTCAAAAAACTATTGTGAAGTCAATATAAAATATGGAGTGGTCAAGTTGAGGTAGAGCTGTTTGATCAGTTGAGTATTTATAAAATGGTAATGAAAGGTAAAATTCCATCTACATTATATTTTAAAGTGATATATAGGGGAAACAAAATAAATGAACAAATGGGAAGGAAAAACAAAGAGGGAAGGAAACCATGAGACTCAACCATAGAGAACAAACTGAGGTTGATGGAGGGGAGGTAGGCGGGGAATGGGCTAAATAGGTGATGGGCATTAAGGAGGGCACTTGTGATGAGTACTGAGTGTTATATGTAAGTGATGAATCACTAAATTCTCCTGAAAAACAATACTACACTATATGTTAACTAGAATTGAAATAAAAATTTGGAAAAAGAAAATAAAATGATACACATGGTTTTGTGCGTGCGTGTGTGTGTGTATTCTAGCATGTATTTAGGAACATAAATTTGGATTTGTTCAGAGTAAAAACACAAAGATGGTATTCCTTACTTCTCATTGTTTTCCTTTAATGGGATTGAGGTGAGTTTGCTTTAGACTGAAAGTATTAAAATAAGGAAAACGATTTAAATTGTTCTTTGCTTGTGGAGGGAATGATTTAAAGTCTCTCACTATGAAAGTTGCCACAGTACCCAAGACAATAAGCAAAAAAAAAAAAAATAAAAGAACTCTGATAATTACCAGCTATTTTGAAGTTGTTTATTGAGTATGTAAAGCACCTTTTCTCTTCTAACGTGCTCTTTATCTTTTAAAATCCATATGAATTAAAATTAATTTTATTTGGGGATGTTTGAAAATTTTATTAATACCATGAAATAATTATTGACATCCCATGTTAATAAGCAGTCTGGTAGAGATAGACTTTTATATATGGTAACATCATGAATCTCCATCTGCATTAATTTTAAGATGTTTCTCATTTAATGTTTGAAGTAAATGATTTCTAATTTGGGGATTTTGTTTCACATGAGGCTGCTTTGCCATCTTATTCTTATATTTGTGACCAATACACACAGAAATTAAATATAGCAGAATAACAGCTATGGATCTAATAACCTTTTCTCCTTAGTGACACACTAGTAATGAGATCACAAAAAATTAAGGCTGGTATGTATTTCTGAAAAGTAAGGACTTAAAAATATATACATCATTCCCACTCACCCTTCCAACATGATTATCATGCCAAAATTTATTTCTTTATATCATTAAATATCTAGTGGTTCAAATTTCTAGTTTCAGCAATGTTATAAACATTTTTACAGGTTTTTTTTCCCTTAAATCAGGAAGGAAATAAATCCCACACATTGCAGACTACCTTATTTTTTCCCTACATCATTTCTTTGGGGCCCTATACTCTCTGTATGTACCTTATATAATGTTTCCTAAAGTAAAACTCATAAATAATATAGTCTATTAGTATAATTTTTAAAAATTCACTGTAATGACCATATTATAATTAAAAGTAAAAATAATTTGTAAAAATAAAATAGATTTCTATATGTAGCTGCTCAATATAACTATACTAGGAGAAGCTAATTGCTATATTTCCCTACTTATAATGAGCATTTCTGCATTTAAGAGAAGTAGTAAATTCAGAAGTCATTCCATATAAGTACAAGAAAATGAAAGAGCAGATGAAATGATAGACACTGGACTAAAAATGATTATTAGGAGTAGTACAAGCTAGACTCATTTGATATGTCATCCTAATAATTCCCATTGAGTATTTAAAAGTCATGTGGGAAGGAACCACACTTTTAGGGAGAATGGCAGACTCTGGAATTGGGACAGAATACTTAAGGTGAGCCTAGAGCATCCTGCAATGCCAGAAAGTAAGGAAGTGGTCAAAAAACACAATGATGAGAGCATTTCAAAGACTTGAGAGCCATTCTGAAAGAGGTCTCACTGGTTAAAATCGTAACAGTTTGAAAAACAAAAGTAGTATTGGATTATAACTCGGTATATAAAACAAATATCCATGAATCCGTACTGATGTAAATAAGTGTGTGAGTAAATAAAGAAATGAGGGAAAAGAGAAAAATCTCCCATACAGAGAATTCCTTCTACAGAAGACTGTGCTATTTCTAACGTTGTTAACAAACCCTCATTCCCAGTACTCCTAATTGTAGTTTCTGAGTCTTGCAAACACTATCTAGGAATGTTCAACAAGGTATGAAAAATTTTGAGCAAATAAATGTAGGTTATAATAATGGATTTTAAGCTGAATATGTAAATGTGAATGTAAATATGTGCACATATTTACTTAGGGCATATATTTGCCTGGGACAGGTATACTGACATTGAATATAGCTAAATGACCTTTTCTCACTGCTTTTCTGGAAAGAAGTCAACATTTTTCTTTTTGTCATTAAATATAACACCTTGTTTTCATTGTATTATGGGGTCATGTAGTGTGTTAGTAGCTGGGCTTAGATAAGAGGGTGGTTGTAACTTAATGCCTCCTTTGGTCACATCTCTAAGAAATTATATTTCAAAATAGAACTACTTTAAAATTTATTTCCTTATTTTTGAGAAAGAGAGAGAGCCAGCTGAGCGGGGTAGGGAGGGAGAGGGAGAGGGAGAGGGAAAGAGAGAGAGAGTCAGTCCCAAGCAGGCTCCAAACTCTCAGTGCATAGCCTGATGTGGGACTCCATCCCATGAACTGTGAGTTCATGACCTAATCTGAAATCAAGAGTCAGACACTTAAAGAGTGAGCCTCCCAAGTGCCCCTCAAAACAGAACTACTTTAATACTTGCACTTTATTCCTGTATCTTTTTAAGATCTTCCATGTTTTTTAGTTTACTAGTGTGAACATTCTGAAAGAAACGACCTTTGGTAATAAGTAGATAAAACTGTGACCTGGAATTTAATGCATTAACCTGATAACTTTTCTTGCCACATTAATATTGAAATGTTATCACAGTTTTAACTTACTTGATTCTTTGTTATTAATCCACATCTGTAGAAGTTCTGCTTATGTTGATGTGAATGTATTAGAATTGTCTTCCTGGCTTGCTACTAAATGTCTTCTTTTTCTGACTTTATGCTCTGTGAATACCTACCAAGATAACCCTTAATGTGTTCTCTGTGAAATGCTTCTGATTTTTATGTAAAGTGGTGTTTCGTAAGAGACATGGAATGAAGAGACAGGAATGAAGGAGAGTTTGTTTCATTTGTCTGCTTTGTTTTAGTAAGGTAAGAATGCTTTGCATGCAAAAAAAAAAAAATCTTCAAAAAAACCCCATAGCCTGTGTAGTTTATACACTAAATATGAAAGGTTTGAAGCTATCTTTGAATGTGTGACTGGAATGAATATTTTAACTTTCCAAGATTCTCCAATATCTGTTCCAGGATAGAACCTATCTCAAGATAGGTGAGCAATGTTTGGATTGAAGTTATTTTCACGATCTCTCAATGATACTTTTAATAACAAAATGTATAGATTTAGGATGACTACCTATTTCAATAATATAGTCTTATAATAACTTTTTGCAGTCTGGGGCGCCTGGGTGGCTTAGTCGGTTAAGCGTCCGACTTTCGCTTAGGTCATGATCTCGCGGTTCGTGGGTTCGAGCCGCGTCGGGCTCTGTGCTGACTGCCAGCTCGGAGCCTGGAGCCTGTTTCAGTCTGTGACTCCCTCTCTCTCTGACCCTCCCCTCTAATGCTGTCTCTCTCTCTCTCTTTCCTAGAAATAAATGAAACATTAAAAAATATAATTTTTGTAGTCTTATAATAATTAAAACCAATGTTAGAAGCAAATTGTGTCATTCACATAACTTACGAAATACAGATGGCTTCGAAGTAGACTTGGAAGCTTTTTTCAGAGTGCAGATAGACATGAGTTCTTCAGTGAAGTTAATTAAGAATAATCATTGTATAGAAACCACTGTCTTGTAAGCTGTCATAAATTTAGTATTCTACTTTCCCCAATAAAAATGCCAAATGATGCTGTTCAGGGCTGCTGAAAACCTTTTTTATCACCTTTATCTTTATCACCTGTACCCATGCCAAAAGACTTAGTCCCCTGCCTACAATCTTCTTTTCATCTATATTTCATACACATGAATAAAAAAAAAGATAAAGGGACAAGTATCTAGCAGGAAGCACTGTATGTAGAAGACAATACAAATTGTCTGTAGTATTGAGTTGGATTTGAAAGTCTCTGCAGTTGTAGCGCAGCCTCAGTTCTGTCCTATATTAGCCTTATGTGTTTTATTCATTTCTTCTCAAACCCTCAGTTTCCTTATTTAAAAATAGGGATAAGGAAGATGTGCTTCATAGAGAATTGTGAAGAATAGTCAGTCAAGATGCAGTCCACATAGAAAAGGAGTTAACATTTTGATACTGGCAAATAATAATTTATTAATTACCAAACATGATTTTCAAATGACTTTTATGGAAAGATTATTTTAAGAATTATATTTCTTTTTAGAAATAAATTACTGGATATAGCTCACATATGTTTGCTTTAAGACATGGCATAACAAAGAAGATTATGCTGATTCAAAAATGTATCTGGGGTGTGGATTTCAGGTAGCTAGTTCTCTAACAGCTTTACTGGAGCATTTCTAACCGGACCAGTTTTTTCTTGACTCAAATGGTCACTTAAGTAATTTAGCCTAATTATTGGAATGGTATATCTCACTCTTCCTGCAAGGGAAGGCAGTAAAAAGGCCTTAGGTATTCCTATAGATGACTCTGCCATTCTTGCCTAAGTCTGAACTGGTGTAAGCCTCATCTCAGTAGTAGGCTCTGCATATCATAGTTCATCATACTTCTCAGCATTATTTAATCAGAAGGTTCACGATCGTTGAAATTTCATTTCACTGACTTTGTCAGAAGATTGGAATATAAGAGTTTTGTCATCACATGAATATACATGGTGATCAGTATTATTAAGCACTGACTTGTGCAATGAAAATGACAGGTACTTCTGAGCACTAGAGCCCCATTTAAGTGATAAGAATACATTGACTTTTCATAGGAGAAACAGTCAATGTAATGTAGAAATGTAGAAACAGTCAATGTAAGAAACAAATGAACCAATTCATTTGAGCTTGAATCACTGAAAACTAGAGAGAATCACTGGCAAAACAATGCCTTTTCTCATTCATGTGTCACAAGTGGTATTTGGATTGAGGACAATTGAAAGGCATTAAGACAACAAACTATTTCCATGTTGTATAGAATAGTTGTTGGAAAATATACTTTCCCAAAGCTAGTATGCTGGCTTTTTTTTTTCCATTACCAGTATTATTTTTTCTCCTTACCATTTACATTTTGGCAGCATTTGTGTTTTTCTTTGAAAAATGCTCTATATATCCAACATTGGTGCACTTTGTTTAAATGATGTCAACTCACACATAAAATTTGGTTTAAAGGAATTTCTGAAATATAGAAATTAAGAGTCTCCTTTTAATGAGAATAACAGTTTAGCAGTATTTGACTTTAAAGCTTTTGAGAAATATCTTTCACTGTGATTTTGTTGTTATTGCTTCTTCTTCCATCCTTTTGATATTAATATGTTTCTGAATGATGGGTCAACAATATGCCAGATTTTCTTTCATTCAAGATTTTTTTCAGTTGGACTTCAGCTATCTATAACTGACTTTTAAAAACCATGTAAGTTTTTAACTAAATGAGTGTCATAAAAATGATATCATGAGACAGCTCTGCTTCTATCAGAGTTATCTAGAGAAAATAATTTGAATTTCTGGTTTTCTTTACTATAAAAGAAAGTTGGGTGATATAGTCTCTTTTAAAACTCTTAAGTTTCTGTGGTTCTAAATTTTTAATTTATTCTCATATTTGTTTTAGAAGCAATGAGTGATGAGCCTTCTTAGTGTTTTATATCCATTTTAATTATCTTACTTAGACCTTCTGAATTTTTAGAAGGTATAATTTTATTTTACCCATAAGTTCAATACCAGGCACAGAACTATATGTGCTTTATATAAAGACTTGATATGCAACAATAGCAGAATGTGTGTTTTTGATGTTTCAGGTGGACCTGAGTCCCCCAAGTTTAGGCCACCAGTGCCAGATTACCTTTACAAATTTTGGTGGTCAAATTCCTAAAATACTAAGTTACCAATATCTCTCCTTTTTCCTTCTTTTCCCCTTTTTCTATACTCTTTCATTAACAAAAACTATAACTGTTGCAAATTAGCGAGTAGGTCATTGAGCAAATACCTTCTAAGACTTGAATAAGTCTTTCTTTGCCTGCCCTTGATAATATTTTTAAAAAATCAGTTGTCTCTAAAGTCCTACTATATAAAAATAAAAATATGAATTGTAAATGCACTCACAAGACCAAGGAAAGCATAGAGTGGTAAATGTAAGTTGTAAAGAATCTGCAAAAAAAACAGTACATTTTGTTCTTGATGTTCATTTTTAAATCATACTTGTAGGGTTCCTGGGTGGCCCAGCTAGTTGAGAATCCAACATCGGCTCAGGTCATCATCTCATGGTTCATGAGTTCAAGCCCCAGATTGAACTGTTAGTGCAGAGCCTGCTTGGGATTCTCTTCTTTCTTCCTCTTTCTCTGCCCCTCCCCTGCTCATGTTTTCTCTCTCTCTCAAAGTAAATAAATAAACTTCAAAAAAATCATACTTATAAAATCATTGTGTAATACAATAGTGCTCTCAGTTAATTTTAGATATGTGCAAATGCATCATACAGATTTGTATTATGAATGTAGAATAAGTATTTCCCTTAAACTCTTAGCAAAATTTATAGCTTTTTTATGGACCTTTAAATATATATGGTTTTAATTATACCTAATAGGCAAATTTGAAACACAAACTTAAATTACAGTTATTGTGTGTGATTGAAACACATCATTAGTTAAAACAGTTTATAACATTTTTTATGAAAAAATATGCTTAGTTTCTCTACACACTGACACTCTTGTTTTCGTGAGATGAATTGATAGAAAGTTAAAACCAGAAAGAACTTTTAGAAATCTCTTGGTCCTGTGTGGTCGTCATATAACATGAAAGCAGGTGAGCTCGGAGAGGTCAAAGAACTCGTCTAAATTCACATATCTTTCTAGTAGCAAAATTAGTATGACAAATAATGTATGAAAGCTCAGGAATAGTATGTTGCATAGATCTTTTCATTGTTTATAAGGACACTCTGTTCAGAACAATAGAGAATGAGTTATTTTGATGACTGGTGTCAAAGCTAGAGAATGTCTTGATTAACACATGCAACATGTCTACTTCACAGAATAATCCTCCCATTAAGAATGTTTGGTTTAGATTTCATTTTATTTTAAACAAATGTAAGATTTTGAGAATGCCCTACCCCATGTACAGTGAATTAAAATGCTATGAACTCCTGAAGAAACTTCTTCTTATGGTCTTCTAAATCTCATTTTCTGAAGCTTTGCAGATTGGTAGTGTAGTCCAGGGCAACAGATTTAAACCCAAATCCGAACACACAGTAGATTTTGTGGTCTGTTTAAAGTTGAATAAGTGGTTTGTTATGTTGAATAACCTATTATGATTCACTTATTTTAATAATTTGATATTTTAATTATGAATAATATACATGTACCTAAAATTCTCAGTGTGGAATGATTTTTGACCTTCTGTTTTTTAAGTGTCTTTATTATTTATGTAACCTTATTCACACTACTGGGATTAATGTATTAGAATAACTTGGTCGTCACCAAGTACAAATAGCTATCCTTGATGTATCAAAAAATATATATATAGGTTTGAAAGATCAAAGCCATTGAATTATTTTAATATTTATTCATAGAGCTTGCTTACTGTGATATCCTCCTTTGCACTATTTTAAATATTGCTTTCTTCCTCTATATATTATGTCATTGACGCTGTTCTTGTTCCTTTCCAACATCCCTGTGTTTCATACTTAAAATCTTAACAATTGGAATCTCTGATTTCAACAAATATTTATTTAAAATCTAGAGTAGGGGCCATCTGGGTGGCTCAGTCAGTTAAACGTTTGACTTCTGCTCAGGTCATGATCTCTGGGTTCATGAGTTCAAGCCCCACATCTGGCTCTGTGCTAACAGCTCAGAGCCTGGAGGCTGCTTTGGATTCTGTTTCTCCCTCTCCCTCTGCCCCTCCCCTGCGCATGTTCTGTCTCTGTCTCTCAAAAATGAATAAACGTTAAAAAAATTTTTTGAGATATTTTTAAAAATTAAAATCTAGAGTACAGCAGTGTGACATAAGCATTTATGAGTGATTTGATATGGTATGTAAATTACATGACCATAGTGAGATTTCTGGTAATTATTTTTTAATAAATATATGGATGTCAAATAGGGAGAAGTGACTAAATGAAAGTATTTAACAAAATGGAAGCAAACATATTAATGGATTTTTAAAAAAACAGTTTAATGGATTTTTCCAAGTTTAATATGTGTGTAGGTCTTTTATATTATGTGTGCCGTCAAGTATTCAATAACTAGATAAAAACGGAAAGTACTTTTCCTTTCACTACTGAAATACCATTGTATGTTTTCTATTGTAAATTTCTTTTTTTTTTAGTGTAAATTTCTTTCTAATGGCATTTGCTATCCTTCAGGAATTACTTTCTTTTACATGTTATTTTTTAGGTATTTTTTGAGATTTGTCTCCTTTAAGAAAGGCAAAATTATGTAACTTAATCACTTGAGAATGAACTGTAGTATTATGTACTTTTCTGATAGCTGCTGTCAAAGATGGAGTAATAATACTTTTCTTGCCACTATAAGAAGTGTGGTCACCTCAGGACAAGCACTGAGTCATACTTCTGGGGCCAGTAGGAAAAGTTTGCTTCCTTGGCAGCCACCTGGGCTCTTCATGTTCCATGACAAATGGCAAACTGGCACATGGTTTAACTGAAAAGTTTCTCAAAAGTCTGATTTCCAGAAAAAAATTAATGTTAAGGAGTATAGAAACAGAAGCCTATAGCTTACTTTGAAGCAGTAGATTTGAATTCTTAATTGAGGTATATTTGTTGGAAAAATTTGTAATTGTGTTTTAACTTAGCTAAATTTATATGATATGGTAAAACTAAAGTACCTTGTACAGTAAAGAGCTAAAGAATTGAGTCTTGTTTTTATATTTTTTAATGTGTTAACCAGTCTTATTTTTATGATTTTTCATTTTCTAGGGTTTTTTTTTTACCAGTCTTGATAACCTAGATAAAACTGCATTGTGACTCTTAATATTTTTTTATATTTTATATCTAGACTGTTAATGTAGCCTAGATAATTGCTGGACTTCTACTTATACAAGTATGAAGAATAGTAATACAATATTAGAAAACTTAGTTACTGCCTAATAAATACCAATAAAATTTTGAATCACAGAAACTGTCTACCTCCACCGACTTATTTCACTTAGCATAATACCCTCTAGTTCCATCCACGTAGTTGCAAAGGCAAGATTTTATTCTTCTTGATTGCCAAGTAATACCCCATTGTGTGTATATATAATAGCATACTTATATCCTTTGGATAAATACCTAGTAGTGCAATTGCTGTGTCATAGGGTAGTTCTATTTTTAATTTTTTGAGGAACATTAATACTATTTTCCAGAGTGACTGCACCAGCAGTGCACAAAAATCCTCTTTCTCCGAATCCTTGCCAACATCTGTTGTTTCCTGTGTTAATGTTAGCCAGGAATGGCTTTTTTTAAGGTATATCTTCAAGTTATACCTTATATTTTTGTTTATGAAAGTTAATTATATATCCTTTAAATGAAAGGAAATTTAGTTTAGAGACATTTTCCCTCTCTATCTTTATAGTTGTACTTGAAGCATGTACTCTACTAATTATAATTGACCTATTTCTGTATGTTTGGATAATATTTATATTTATATGTGGATTGTTTAGTTTTTCATAGTAAAATATAATGTGTTGCTATATAATTAGGTGTTTTCTAAAAAATGTTTTTAATGTTTATTTTTGAGAGAGACAGAGACAGAGCACCAGGGGGGAGGCACAGAGACAGAGGGATTGACAGAATCCAAAGCAGTCTCCAGGCTCTGAGCTGTTAGCCCAGAGCCTGATGTGGGGCTCGAACTCAGGAACTGCAAGATCATGACCTGAGCTGAAGTCAGACACTCAACCACCTAAGCCACCCAGGCACCCCCATTATTAGGTAGTTTTAAAAGTTGCCCTACACATTGGAGCCTACAAAACCTTTTGATAGTTGGTAGGGGCACCTGGCTGGCTTAGTCAGTGGAGCATGCAACTCTTGATCTCAGGGTTGTGAGTTTGAGCTTTACTTTGGGTGTAGAGGTTACTTAAAAAAAAAAATAGTGCAGTTATTCTTTTCTTTAGGTGATCAGAATGTGCTTATTCTAATTCTGAATTTGTGAGAAATTTTATATTGTTTAATCACATTAATTTGAACTCCTGTCAGGCCTGAGCACCGTGACAGTTATATCACTAGCCACCTCATTCTTTTACAGAAACCACTCGGGTAGTCACTAAATTACAGTGGGGAAAATACGGGCTTTGAATCCAAATACACTTGGATATCAGGCCATCTAAACCTAGCTTTAAATTTCAGCTTTGCTGCTTACTTATTGTATGAGTTTGGACACATAATAACCTCTTAAGCTTTAGTTTTCTCCTTTTTTTAAAGTTTGTTGAGAGAGAGCGAGCGAGCGAGCATGGGTGCATGAATGGGGAAGGAGCAGAGAGGGAAGGAGACGGAGCATCCCAAGCAGGCTGTGTGCTGACAGCACAGATGCTGACAAGGCAGACATGGGGCTTGATCCCATGAACCACAAGATCATGACCTGAGCCAAACTCAGGAGTGAGTGAGCTACCCAGGTGCCCCTCCTTTGTAAAAGGAGTAAATAATAGCACCTACCTCTTAAAGAGCCTTGAAGTTTAAATGAAGTGATCTATGTAAAAGCCATACCTCAGTCATTGGTACTTAGTAAATTCTAAATAAACACTGGCTATTATTATTACCACCACCAATAACACCTATAAAAGAGGGTTGTAGTTGGCCTGATGATGTATGCAAAGATCATAGTAGGAACTGAAAAGTACTAGTTGTTATTGTTACTGCCAGGTGTCATGCCCCTGGCCTATAATTACTGTATTAATGATGAATGTAAAGAGGTTTTTTTTTGAGCCACTCCAATTGAACTTCATTGAAATTACATAATGAAACTAGAGAAAAATAAAATATTACTATAGACCTAAAGATTCCATAAGCACTTTTATATTGGAGTCAGAATCAAGACTCTTCAAGGAATGGACCACCAAATCAGCATGACCAATACAAAAATTTCTCATTATCCGGCTTATGCCATGATATATTGGATAACCCTGTTCTAATCATTTAAAAAGCCATACTTCTGAAATGGAGAACTCTACATATTTTGATTTAGCTATAGGAAATATTTTGTTGAGACTTATCATCATCTGAGTTTTAAAAGACTTTAAGAATAGTATCTAGCACCCCTGCCAGCAACATGTTCAAGGTGATTCAGAGGTCCGTAGGGCTAGCCAGCCTGAGTCTGCTCACCTTCAAAGTCTATGCATCACCTAAAAAGGATACCCCTCACAAAACTTCCATGAAGGCTAATGAGCTTTCATTCTCCTCTCTTCCCAAGAGTCCATCTAAAGACGTAGAGGAGCCAAGGACCCAACTTGAAGAAAGCATCTCACATATCCGACATTACTGCGAGCCATACACAAGTTGGTGTCAGGAAATGTACTCACAAACTAAACCCAAGGTGCAGAGCTTGGTTCAATGGGGGTTAGACGGCTATGAATATCTCGAAAATGTACCTCCTGGATTTTTTCCAAGACTTGGTGTTATTGGTTTTGCTGGCATTCTCGGACTTCTTTTGGCTAGAGGTTCAAAAATAACGAAGCTGGTGTATCCACCTGGGTTCATGGGGTTAGCTGCCTCTATTATCCACAACAAGCCATCGTATTTGTCCAGGTCAGTGGGGAAAAATTATATGACTGGGGTTTACGAGGATACATAGTCATAGAAGATTTGTGGAAGGAAAACTTTCAAAAGCCAGGAAATGTGGCGAATTCATCTGGGAATAAGTAGACTACTCAATTCTCTGCCCATTTTAATCAGTTATAGGTAAACATTGGAAACTCCATGCAGTAAATCAGTATTTCTACAGAAAAAATGGTGGAGAAGTCAGTACTGAATGTAGTGAATTGGCTTCCTTCTTCAGGAAAAACTATACTAGGCTTCTTTGTGATCTTGGGTGATACCACACTCCAAGTGGACGAATTGGAAATCTTTTCACCTGGAGATAATGTCCAGCCTTAGAGCTCCTGATTTTCATGTTGCTATTTATGTACATAATTAAAATTCTAAGTTAAAAAAAATAGTATCTAGCATATCTGTGTAATAAATACGTGTCAAATGAACAAAGGAATTAATGAAATCAACCCAGCTATTATAACCCAATCGAAGATAATGACTATTAAACTTAAGCTTCTTATGTAAATTTTCGGACAGGGCCAGGAATTTTTTTTTTTTCTCCTCTTCCTCTGTTTTTAAGATCTAAGAAACAGGCTTTGGTGGTTGAGCATCTGACTTCGGCTCAGGTCATGATTTCAAATGTGGGTTTGAGCCCTGCTTGGGGCTCTGTACTAACAGCTCAAAGCCTGGACCCTGCTTCAGATTTTGTGTCTCCCTCCCCCTTGTACTTTCTCTCTGTCTCTCAAAAATACATAAACATTTAAAAGAATGATCTAAGAGGGGCCCCTGGGTGGCTCAGCCAGTTAAGCATCCGATTTTAGCTCAGGTTATGATCTTATGGTTTGTGGGATCAAGCCCCATGTTGGGCTCCATGCGGACAGTTCGGAGCCTGGAGCCTGCTTTGGATTCTGTGTCTCCCTCTTTCTCTGCCCCTCACTCACTTGCACTCTGTCTCTCTCTGTCTCTGAAAAATAAGTAAACATTAAAAAATAATTTTAAAAAATAATTTAAAAAATGATATAAAAATGATACTTTTTTTAAATTTCAAGAGCACAGATTTCCCTTTATATGTTTGCATAGGTTAAACATTTTATTGAAAGCTTTTCTTCAATGAACTAAAAGTTCAAAGTTTGTTGCCTGAATGAAAAGCCAGATCAAAGTATATAAAGAAGACACCATTTTTATTTTTTAAGTTTTATTTAAGTAATCTTTATACCCAACATGGGGCTCAAACTCATGAACTGTAAGATCATGAACTGAGCCAGAGTTGGACACTTAACCTTACTGAGCTGCCCAGGCACTCCAGTAAACATCATTTTTAAATGAATACATTTTCTTAATTAATTTTGGGCAGATACCTAAATTTGGAAAATTCATTATGAAAAGAAAAGGTAGATGAAAGAAACATTTTTAAACTAATATATATTTTATCATTCCTTTCTTCCTTAGTTCTGTTTACAAGTATTTTGCAGTAGTACGAGTATGCAAATAAGTTTTTAAACCTTTTAGTTCTGCTTTTTAAGAACACCCTGGAATTGAAACATTCCTGTTTCAAAGCTTGTTCCTTTTGGGCGAGATGTATCTTTTCTGAACAGTGATTTGTTAAATTAGGAATTCCGTTACAAGCCTGGATGTTATCAATACTAATAGTATTAGAATGAATAAGTTTACAAAACTGCATTAAATGATCAGGAAAAAGTCAGAAGGCCGGACAGTCCACTAAAAGGTTAGTTTTAGAATAGCTGAAATTTGTAAAAGTAGATAGTGACCTTTTGTGGTTCTATGTGTATGGTCAGAAACATAGGGTTTTAAAACTGGAAATAATATATGTTCCTGTTTACTGGTATTTATCTAACTGCAAACATTTAACCGAAATGGTGATGGTATGAGCTCCTAAGATCTGACTCAGAGATCATTCATTTTGACTTTTTTTCAAAGCCAGACAAATCACTTGTGAGTTCAGGAAGTGTGTTCCAGTTAGAAATATGTATTTGGTCTTCCTTCATTTTAGTACCAGAGCTCCTAAAACCCTTGTAATTTCCTAAGCCATGAGAGTGTTAAAGGTGTCTTGTATGTTAATGAGCTGACTATGTTAAAGGTGTGACTTGGTCCACACCTAGGAATGGGGCCTGGTTGCCAGTGGAGTCAACCATGTGATTGGAGGGTTGGAACTTTCAGAACCACCCACCAACTTTTGGGAAGAAAAGAAGAGAGGATGGAGTGAGATGGAGTTCAACCAACAGTGGCCAGTGTTTTAGTCAACCCCACCTATGTCATGAAGCTTCCATAAAAATCTGAAAGGACAGGGTTTGGAGAACTTTTGGGGGGTTTTAAATGCATGGAAATTTGGGTAAAGTGGCCAGCTGAGAGACCAGAAGGAAGCTCCCTGTCCTTTCCCCATAGTCTGTCCTAGGCATTTCTTCCATCTAACTTTTCCCGAGTTGTAATAAAGCAGTAATCTAGTAAGTAAAATGTTTCCACAGTTCTGTGAAACACTCTAGAAAATTAAACCCAAGGATCATGGGAGTTGTGGGAATTTCCCATTTATAGACAGTTGATCAGAAGTAGAAATAACAACCTAAATTTGGGATTAGCATCCCGATTTGGAGGGGATTTTTGGAACATTCAATTTGTAACTGCTCAGCCAGAAGCACAGGTAACAACAAACTGGGTTTGCAGTTAGCCTCTCCAGTAGAGAGTGGTCTTGTGAGACTAAGTCCTTTACATGTGGAATCTGATGCTATCTCTGACACACTGCTGCATTTGAAGAAGTGCTTTTTTTACTCTGATAACAGAAAAGGGCAAAAAACATGGCTGCTGCTTTCAGTTGTGTAGCTTTTTACTATGCTGTATGTGGTTGTACAGATTTTGCACTGTACAACCTGCACAACTTGGTTGTCTTTGGCTAAGTAAAGGAAATTTCATAAAATTATTGGTTTCATTTATCCAGTAAAATTGGGAAAATAAGAATACATCATTTATATTTTAGAATGATTTTTGCGAATGTTCATACTTGAAGTAGGTAAATGCATGTGCCAAAGGCTATATTTGATTCCTATGATACTTAACAGATTTAATATTTTTAAAGATAACAATGTTGGCATAATTTTCCATTTTTAACCTAGCAACTAATCTGAAATTTTAATAGAAAATAAACACATAGATTATACTATATATTTTACAAATAAAAATATGCTTTTTGGTATCCCAGGACATGAAAATAGTTGACAGTTAGCTCTTAAGTAATAGAAGATCATGCTAATATAGTAGACAGTGGGATTTTCATATTTGTTTAACAATTTAATGTAATTTTTGTGCTTAGTTTATGTTTAGTTTATGTCTATGTTTAGGACATAATTCTTTTTTTTTAAATGTTTGTTTTTGAGAGAGACAGAGTGTGAGTGAGGGAGGGGCAAAGAGAAAGGGAGACACAGAATCAGAAGCAGGCTGCAGAGTCTGAGCTGTCAGCACAGAGCCCAATGTGGGACTTGAACACATGAACCATGTGATCATGACCTGAGCCAAAGTCTGACACTTAATCGACTGAACCATACAGGCACCTGTAGGACATAATTCTTAAATTAATCTGTAGAATCCTTAAGATCATGACTGAGTATATCAATCATTGAACCTATAAAGAAAAAGAAGAGGTAGGAGAACATTGAAAAAGAAAAACTTTAAGGGGATTAGTTTTACCAGACATTAAAACATTAAAAAGCTCCTATAATAGGAACAGCTTGGTGCTGCCACACGAATAAACAAATATACCAGTGGAATAGAATGGAAAACCTAAACTAGACCCCAACATATATAGAAATTTACTATATGTTAAAGGTAAAAGTAGCTTCATACCTCATACCATACACATTAATAACTTCGAAATGAATTAAGAATCTAAATGTAAAAAATGAAAGCACAAAAGTACTAGAAAAAGATCAAGATTTTACCTCAGCCTACATTTTTAATGAAAATTTCCATACATTAGGAAAATTTTCTTTTAAAATCGGATGTTTTCCCCCTTATTTTGCAGATGTCATCTTTGGCAGGTAACAGACATAGTGAAAATCTGTTCTCTTTCAGTATTCTGAATCTTATAACCCAGTATATGTATTTTATTTTTTTAAACATCACTACCCAAACTGTGAGTTCACACTGATACTAATTTAAAATTAGACTCACTCCCAATGACCAGTATAGGTTTGTATATATTAGCAATTCTACACTCAGTTGTTGTTGTTGTTGTTGTTTTTACATGAACTTTAGTGTCAACTTTTCTAATGACATAAAATATCAAAGGCAACTCAGAACTCAGGTTTCATGATGGTGAGACAGGGAATGTATGTTAAATTCTGTGACTATGGCTGAGGGTGAAGTTGAATTATAGAAAGAAAGTAGTTAACTGGTGATTGTTCAGTACATACAGGTTTTAGAAGGAGTAAATCTTAGGGGCGCCTGGGTGGCTTAGTCGGTTAAGCGTCCGACTTTCGCTTAGGTCATGATCTCGCGGTTCGTGGGTTCGAGCCCTGCGTCGGGCTCTGTGCTGACTGCCAGCTCAGAGCCTGGAGCCTGTTTCAGTCTGTGACTCCCTCTCTTTCTGACCCTCTCCTGCTAACGCTGTCTCTCTCTCTCTGTCTCTCTCTCTCTCTCCTAGAAATGAATAAAACATTTAAAAAAAAAAAAAAGGAGTAAATCTTAGTTAAAATTTACTTGAAATCTGTGTTGAATTTTAAACTAAAGCAAAAGAGATATTCATTATGCAAATATGTGTTAAGTGTCTTTTGTGAGCTAAGTTCTTTTCTAGAAATACAAAAATGGTATATGTAGTCCCATAGCTGGTCTTATTAAGTATCTAAAATTAAATGTAGAATCATATCCTAAATGAGGATCATTATATTGACTCCAGTATATGACTTTCCATTCTTTATATACTTGCTATATTTTACTTAAATCACATGCTACTTGTTATAACAAAGGTTAAACTGTGATACACATTTTAACTGCCTCTAGAAAATAGCATTATGTAACATATGATTCTACATAGGGTCTTTCTTTCTCTTTAAGACTTTATTTTTTTAAGTACTCTCTCCACCTAATGTGGGGCTCAAACTCACAACCCTGAGATTAAGAGTCACTTGCTCCACCAACTAAGCCAACCAGGCACTCCCCAAGTAGGGTCCTTCTTGGTAACTTCTATATTCATAAATAGAAACATAGCAATATGTACGTAAAGTCAACTAGATTGCACGATTAGCTTAATTAAAGAATCAGTGCAATTAATCACTAAACTTTCACAGAGTCGGCTTTGAAAGATAAAAAAAAATACTGATTCTGGGATCCAAATGCAACATGCAACACAGTTCTCAAAGAAACAGTGACTCACTAAAGCGTAGCTTCTTAAAGGAGTAAAGGGAGAAAGGGAAGATGAGATCTTTGTCTGAAGCTAGGGCTCATGTGTGTAGTTGAAAAAGTCCCCTAAGTATCTTTTATCAGAAAAATACTAAATTTTAAGGTAGCTATATCTGTCATTATTTTCCCCTTCTTACAGCAACTCCGTGTTGTATCTTGTTAAGGAAGACCTTTTCTATTCCACTCTTTTTAAATCTTTTTCTATATTTTGTTCCACTACATTCAGTTTTTTAAACCTTAATGTAGCTTTTCACTATGAAAAATAATTTTAAAAATACAATACATGAAGTAGAGGGTCTGGCTTTATATTTTTACCAAATAGATAGCCCTTTGTTCTAACAACAATTTGCTGGATAGAGTAAAAGTCTCTCTTTTCCTCCCACTTACTTAATGCCAACTTTATAAAGAATTAAAATGATAAGCCTCAGTCATGTAAACTAAAATTCACATGCATAGGTCTGTTATGGGTTCTCCTTTTGTTTCATTTAGTTGTTTTCTTTCAGTGCAATTAATGATTGTTTATAGAACATTTGCTGTCTGATTGGCAAGCCTTCTCCCCAACACCATATTTTGGTTAATTTGGGGAAAATTCACACCTCATTTGCTATTGACTCTTCACATCCAGGAATGTATGTGTCCTCTTTTTACTTGAATCTTCTTTTATAGCCTTCAGTGAAATTTGATAGCTTTTTAAAAAAATAAATGTCTCCTGCAGTGCTTGGGCGGCTCAGTCAGTTAAGTGTCCACTTTGGCTCAGGTCATCATCTATCTCGCAATTCAAGCCTTGTTATCTGTCAGGCTTTCTGCTCTCAGCACAGAGCCTGCTTCGGGTCCTCTGTCCCCTCCTCCACTGCCTCTCCCTTGCCTGTTCTCTCTCTCTCTTTCTCTCTCTCAAAATAAATAAATAAACTTAGAAAATGTCTTCTACATTTGTTTTTAAGTTTATTCTCAGGTAGCTTGTTATTTTTATTTCTATTGTCAATGGAAATTTTTTCATCACATTTTCTAATTGATTTTGCTGTGGGTTAGGAAAGTTATTGTATACTCTTCTTATATTTGCCACTATAATAAGCTTGTTGATTAGTCTAATAGTTTTTCAGTTGATTTTCTTGAATTTTCTAAGTAGACAGTCATATATATAAAATTGATTTTCTTTAATTTTCTAAATAGTTGATAGTTTTTTTTCTCTTACTACCTGTAACTCTTCTTTTTCTTTCCTTTTTGTGTTGGCTAGGGCCACTGCTCAGCGTTGAATATTCTCCTTACAATTCTTTTTGAGTTTCATTTTTATATTGATTGTATGATTCTGAATTGTTTTAATTGTGCCTCTGCATTTGACAAGATCTGGTTAATTTATATGTTAAATTTAAATTTATAAATAAGTTTTCTAATTAAAAAGTATCCCATATATAAATCCTAACAATTGGTTTAGAAAAGTTTAAGGAAATAATCATTAATGGCCTCAGACCCTTAAGGAATTTGCTTCCTATCTTCTAGGAAGCAAATTAATGTTGAGGATGATTTATACATATTTTCGCTTAGTTTATCAAATAGCTGGCTTTCAGATTTTATGGTAAAAACAGAATTTTAGCTGTAAAACATTTAATTCTATTTTGAGTTGATGTCAGTGTGTATGGATTGATGATACCATTAACATTTAAATTATTGAACCGTTAGGGCCCCTAACTAAGTGCCCCCATCATTATGTAGAAAGTTTCTGAAAACTGTTTTTTGTATTCCTCTGGAAATTCATAAAGCCAGCCTCTAAGAGTAAAGGGCAGAGTTGAGACCATTGAACCACTCTCTCTACTTTTTTGTTTCAAAGCAAGAAGAAAGAAAAGATAGGCGTAAAAGAATCAGTGTTGTTTTCATTCAGTTTATAGAAATAGTGATTTAAAGTACAAGCAGTCTTCTTGAGAGCTTCTAAATATGTGAGGAATATTGATGTTATTGCTAATGTAAGACCGTTTATTTTTTAATGTTTTTTAAAATTTATTTCTGAGAGAGAGAGACGCGGGGGGCGGGGAGGGAAGGTCAGACAGAGAGAGGGAGGTATAGAATCTGAAACAGGCTCTCGGCTCTGAGCTAGGTGTCAGCACAGAGCCCAAAGCAGGGCTCGAACCCATGAACATGAGATCATAACTGGAGCCGAAGCAGGACGCTTAACCAACTGAGCCACCAAGGTGCCCCTAAGACATTCTTTTAAAAAAGTAAAGTGAGGAGTCCCTGGGTGGCTCATTTGGTTAAGCATCTGACTTTAGCTCAGGTTATGGTCTCCCAGTTCATGAGTTTGAGCCCCGCATCAGACTCTGCTGACAACACAAAACCTGGAACCTGCTTCAGGTTCTGTGTCGCCCTCTCTCTCTGCCCCTCCCTTGCTCATGCTCTGTGTCTCTGTTTCTCAAAAATAAATAAATGCTAAAAAATATTTTTTTAAATAAAAATAAAAAAGTAAAGTGAAGTGTTTTCTGTATTATCCTCCATTTTTTTCTTAATAGTTACACTGTATAAGAACCATAAATTGAAAAGTGTCATTGATTCTGCCCATTATTGTAACCCTTTTTGATTTTGTAGTTTTACTAGGTCATAGTCATAGAGTAACACTACTCTTTTTCCATTTGACGGACTCTGCCAAGACTTTTAGTTGTGGAAAATGGTTTAGAACTTTATTATTTCTTTTTTTTTTTTTTACAAATAGTTTATTGTCAAATTAGTTTCCACATAACATCCAGTGCTCATCCCCACAAGTGTCCTCCTCCATACCCATCCCTCCTCCCCCCCACATCCATCAGTCCTCAGTTTTTGTCAGCATTCAAGAGTCTCTCATGGTTTGCCTCTCTCCCTTTCCCCCACCATTTCCGCCCTTCTTCTCCCCCTTGGTCCTCTGTTAAGTTCCTCCTAATCCTCCTATACGTGCACACATATGATATTTGTCCTTCTCTGCCTGACTTATTTCGCTCAGCATAACACCCTCAAGGTCCATCCATGTTGCTACATATGGCCAGATTTCATTGTTTCTCATTGCCATGTAGTATTCCATGGTATAGATAAACCACATCTTCTTGATCCATTCATCTGTTGACGGACACTTAGGCTCTTTCCAGGTTTTAGCTATTGTGGAGAGTGCTGCTATGAACATTGGGGTACATGTGCTCCTATGCATCAGCATTTCTGGATCCCTTGGGTCAATTCCTAGCAGTGCTATTGCTGGGTCATAGGGGAGTTCTATTGTTAGTTTCCTTAGGAACCTCCACACTGTCTTCCAGAGGGGCTGTACCCGTTTACATTCCCACCAACAGTGTAGGAGGGTGCCCGTTTCTCCACATCCTCGCCAGCATCTAGAGTTCTCTGATTTGCTCATTTTAGCCACTCTGACAGGCATGAGGTGGTATCTCAGTGTGGTTTTGATTTGTATTCCCTAATGAGGAGGGATGCTGAGCACTGTTTCATGTGTTTGTTGGCCATCTGGATGTCCTCTTTGGAGAAGTGTCTGTTCATATCTTCTGCCCATTTCTTCACTGGGTTGTTTGTTTTTCGGGCGTGTAGTTTGGTGAGTTCCTTATAGATTCTTGATATTAACCCTTTATCTGATATGTCATTTGCAACTATCTTTTCCCATTCCGTTGGTTGCCTATTAATTTTCTGAGTTGTTTCCTTGGCTGTGCAGAAGCTTTTAATCTTGATGAGGTCCCAGCAGTTTATTTTTGCTCTTGATTCCCTTGCTTTTGGGGATGTGTCAAGTAAGAAGTTGCTGCAGTGGAGGTCAAGGAGGTTGTTTCCTGCTTTCTCCTCTAGGGTGTTGATAGTTTCCTGTCTCACGTTCAGGTCCTTTATCCATTTTGAGTTTATTTTTGTGCATGGTGTGAGAAAATGATCTAGTTTCATTCTTCTGCATGTTTCTGTCCAGTTCTCCCAACACCATCTGTTAAAAAGGCTGTCTTTTTGGGGCGCCTGGGTGGCTTAGTCGGTTGGGCGTCTGACTTTCGCTCAGGTCATGATCTCGCAGTTCGTGGGTTCGAGCCCCGCGTCCGGCTCTGTGCTGACTGCCGGCTCAGAGCCTGGAGCCTATTTCATCCTGTGACTCCCTCTCTCTCTGACCCTCCCCTGCTCACGCTGTCTCTCTCTCTCTCCTAAAAATAAATAAAACATAAAAAAAAAAAGGCTATCTTTTTTCCATTGGATATTCTTTGCTGCTTTGTCAAAGATTAGTTGGCTGTATACTTTTGGGTCCACTTCTGAGTTCTCAGTTCGGTTCCATTGGTCTATGTGTCTGTTTTTGTGCCAATACCATACTGTCTTGATGATGACAGCTTTGTAGTAGAGGCTAAAGTCTGGGATGGTGATCCCTCCCGTTTTGGTTTTATTTTTCAGGATTACTTTGGCTATTCGGGGTCTTTTGTGGTTCCATACAAGTTTTTGGATAGTTTGTTCTAGTTTTGAGAAGTATGCTGGTGCAATTTTGATTGGAATTGCATTGAATGCGTAGAGTGCTTAGGTAGTAATGACATCTTAACTATATTTATTCTTCCTATCCATGAGCATGGAATGTTTTTCCATTTCTTTGTGTCTTCTTCAATTTCCTTCATACGTTTTCTATAGTTTTCATCATACAGATCTCTTGTATCCTTGGTTAGGTTTATTCCAAGGTATTTTATGGTTTTTTGTGCAATTGTGAATGGGATCAGTTTCTTGATTTCTCTTTCTGTTGCTTCATTGTTGGTGTATAAAATGCAACCGATTTCTGTACGTTGATTTTGTACCCTGCAACTTGGCTGAATTCTTGGATCAGTTCTAGAAGGCTTCTGGTGGAGTCTGTCGGGTTTTCTATGTAGAGTATCATGTCATCTGCGAAGAGTGAAAGTTTGACTTCCTCTTTGCCAATTCTGATGCCCTTTGATTTCCTTTTGGTGTCTGATGGCTGATGCTAGGACTTCCAGCACTATGTTAAACAACAGTGGTGAGAGTGGGCATCCCTGTCGTGTTCCTGATCTCAAGGGGAAAGCTCTCAGTTTTTCCCCATTGAGGATGATGTTAGCAGAAGGCTTCTCATAGATGGCTTTGATGATGTTTAAGTAGGTTCCTTCTATCCCAACTTTCTCAAGAGTCTTTATTAAGAAGGGATGCTGTATTTTGTCAAATGCTTTTTCTGCATCTATTGACAGGATCATATGGTTTTTATCTTTTCTTTTATTGATATGTTGTATCACATTGATTGATTTGCGAATGTTGAACCAGCCCTGTAACCCAGGAATGAATCCCACTTGATCTTGATGGATGATTCTTTTTATATGTTGCTGGATTCGATTTGCAAGGATCTTGTTGAGAATTTTTGCATCCGTATTCATCAAGGATATTGGCCTGTAGTTCTCTTTTTTTGCTGGCTCTCTGTCTGGCTTGGGAATCAGAGTGATGCTGGCTTCATAAAATGAGTCCGGGAGTTTTCCTTCGATTTCTATTTTTTGGAATAGCTTGAGGAACTTTATTATTTCTAAAATAAATCTAAGGACCGTAAGATATTTTGAAACAAAGTAAAACTGTGGTTAACATTGTACTCTTAAAAATGATTAAAAGGTTGAAATGTATGATAAACAAATACATCTTATTTCAGAAGAAATGCCCCTAATTTAGCACCAATATTTAGGTGTTATTATCTGCCTAAGTTCGAACTAGTTAAACTCAAGGCTGGAATACACTGTATGTGTTAGAGAAAAGATGTCATAGTAAAGCATTGGGGTAGTTGTGATAAACTCGCAGTATAAACCATATTTCGCTACAGAGAGGGCCAGTTTCTCCAGATTAGTTCTATTCTGTTTCCTATGGTAGGCTTTTTATCATTTTTAGTTTCTTTTTTTCACCATTCTTAAAAGATGTCACCAAGTATATGCCCCTCCTATTCAAGCAGAAATAATTTTGGTTGGTTGGTTTTCCTCCTTTTTGATGAAGTTTAAGATTGCTATGAAAAGTAGTGAAATCAGCTCTTTTTCTGTATAACGCTTTGCTGGGATGACATGACTCAGTTTTGAATAAAAATGCAAGGTTCCATTTTGAATTCTCTACCTTTTTTGGGGGGAGGGCTTAGATCTGGGAGATTAGGATCAGCGTGATTTGTTCATAACTAGAGGTGTCCAAAATTTTCACAGGAATTTAAAGTTGTCTTTATCATTATTGAATGAATCACACTCTTCCTAAATGAATTTTAATCTGATGCTGTAACTAAAGAGAACATGTTTCCTAGTAGGCTGCTGACAATAAAAAGTAATTGTAGGTTTTCTGGCATTGTTATATATTTTAGTATATTTCATGGTTTTTTATTCAAATATGAAATTCTTATTCACTCTAGGTTCCTTCAAAAAAATTTCCATTTCTGGAAAAATGCCTTCAATTCAGTAGTCTGCTGTTAAAAGTTATGAATAGTGAACTATTGCCTTTGAGAAAGGAGCAGTTTTGATTCAACTGTAATATTAAAATAGATAATATTAATCTTATGTACTTAGAAATACCTACCAATATTTTTATATCTTTCACTTGAATAATTTATAGAGCTTATTACAGTTTTACTTTTTATATTTATAACATTTGCAAAACAGTGCAGGAAATAGCTCTTGATTTGGCTACTCTAGATGACTCTTGGTAAGTGCTTAGCTCCTTTCACAGGTTGCAGTCAATGGTAGTATATTTATATACATGCAAATCTTGAACCCCTCAGGATCTTTCCATTGAAATTCACCAATGGAGAGACTTGAGTCTGAATTGAAATACAAGCTCGATGAAAGATTGTTTGCACAGCTGCTTTCAGGCATATACCAGAGTCTCATTGGAGGGTGAGTGAACATGCCCTTGTTGGTCCTAGCTCAGAAGTTTTGGGGTAGCACTTTGCATAATATGAAGTTATTACATGTCTTTGGTTTCCACCCTTGCCCAAGCCACCCCAACCTCCATACTCCTTTTTTCCTTATTTCTTAGTCTGTTTTCCATGTAAGAGCAAATTGTTTATGCTTTTTGTCTGGTGGAGGTAATTTTTAAAAAACTGTCTTCTCATATCTAGTGATCTTAAATTACATTTCATGTTAGACAGTTTTTAAATTTGAGAAGTGAGTGAAGATGATGTCCATGTATTTTTTCTTCCTATAAACCACTGTCCATGAAACTAGGCTTTTGAACAGTGATTTAATGAGAATCACAAGGACATTAAACTCCATTAACTTGGATTGCCAACAGTATGGATCTAGGATTAAATTATAACTTGGAACTTTGCAAATGTCATTTAAAAGTTAATTCTTAAATTTCTGGCAAGCTCTTACAATCTGCTAAGAAACAGATATTATGGAGGTTAATTTGTGACTAGAGAAGCAATGTTGTCTCTTCAGTAAGGAGTGAGTGCTAGATTTTTTAAAAGTGCACCTGTCAAATGATTTGACACAGCTTAGTGAAGGCCCTGGAGTTCTCCCTTGTCTACTTTCTTTCTGATTCATATGTGTGTCTTTAGGACTTTTTTTTTCCTTTCTACTTTTCCAGTACTTCTTGATTCTGACCCACATGAAGGAATTTGACATCTGGAGGGAACACAGAGAAAGCAATGCCTGCTGATACCCTTTTCTCCTGTCAGGAGAAACCCTGCTTCCTAACAGATTGTGATTGCAGTAGAATGCTATCATAATGAAGGAGGATTTTACTGAGCAGAGAGGAATTATGAGCAATATTAGAAGATTCTCACATTTTAGGAGCTCTTTGAGAAAAACTTAATGATAAGGATTCTGAGTTTGTATCATTTGTGGTTTCTTTTCCATTATTTTTGAAGTACTTCCACTGCACACTTTTTTCTAATTGATAACAATTGTTATGGATAAGACTATTTGTGCTCTTTTAGGCTGATGGATTTCTTCATGGACTTAACATTTTGGAAAATTAGAAGGTTTTCTAAATACATATCCTTAAAACTTGAAATTAAGGATTTATTTAAATAAGTATAACTACAATTAGTTTGGAATACTCTTTTTTCTTTCCACTTAGTAAAAATAGTATGCCTAGCTTATGGTTTGAGAAATTTGTTTTTCTGTGGTTTATAAATTTATGATGAATATTTGTTGATCTTTGGGTATTTCTATAAATGTGTTTCCAAATTGAGACTGGTAAGCCCATAAAGACTATGGCTAGATATTTAGCAACATAAACCTACTTGTGTCAGTGTGTATTATCAGTCATCATAATTGTTCTGTTTCATCATGACCTCATCACTTACAGGAAAAAAATCAAATTTTCTTTTTGTTTCCAACAAGCATTGATCTCCGGTAATGCCCGTTGTTACTTGGGAGCTTGTTGGAAATACAAAATCTGAGGCCCCATGCCAGAACAATTGAATCAGAATCTACATTTTAATCATATCCTCAGATGTTTTGTGTGCAGATGAAATTTGAGAAGCAGTGGAAAACTGATGTTTTAAATTATAAGTATTAGAATCATTTTGAAAAGGTCTTAGGAATTTTAGGGGAAAAGTTACCCCTCCATATAGCCTATTTTTCTAGGTCAGGTAAAATTTACATCATAGGCTAATAAAAATCTTTGGGCTTTTAATATAACTACATACTATTACATATTGACTCTGATACACAAAAAAAAATACATATAAAGTTCAATATCACCACTTATGTTTTTATTAGACAACCTAGAAATGGCTGTGGAATAAACGTAGGATTCCTTTTATCTTGAAAATAAATCCTTATGAAAACATCTTGGCTTTGTGTTAGAAGGCCAAAATTCATAGCTTTATTTTAATTTTAATATTAAGTGAAACTAAGTGGCACAAAAACATTAGGTAGAAAATACATGTTAACTGAAAATTAAATTGGGCCTAATATTTTAGAACCGGTTTTAGGAGACGTAAAGATTTTAAAACACCAAAGGTTTCTTTTTTGCTTGATCCTGTGAAATTATTGGTTAATAATGCTGACCTTGATTTATGGTGGGAAAGTGTGTGTGTGTGTGTGTGTGTGTGTGTGTGTGTGTGTGTAATAGGAGGCTCCAAACAACGGATATGAGATGCTGAAAAAGATTTGTCTTGTATTAAGGAACAGTCGAAGGAGATATGTTGAGATTAGGTTTAACAGTGGATAGCATCCTTTGTTTCTACAGTTACTTTTATGCTAGAGTTTTCTTTTGTGGAAATTATTTCATCAGTATTTATGAGTTGCATATGTCTGAATTAAACTGATCTAGTGGAATTTCTAAAAGCAGTTTTTAGCTGTTGCTGTATAATTTTTCTAAAATCCCATTTTAAAAGATATTTCAACCCTCTTATATTTTTCTTTTTTTAATTACAATTTTTTAAGTTTATTTATTTATTTTGAGAGAGAGAGAAAGAGAGAGCATGAACAGGGGAGAGGCGGAAAGAGTGGGAGAGAGAGAATCTCAAGTAGACAGTGAAGAGCCTAATGAGGAGCTTGAATCCATGAACCTCAAGATCATGACCTGAGATGAAACCAAGAGTCAGACACTTAACTGACTGAGGTACCTACTTGCCCCATCTTCTTGTCACGTTTTTTTCTTGATTTTGATTTGTTATTAAGGAGACCATGGATTTAATTTAAAACAATACATGGAATAGGTTCTACTTGTAGGTCTTTTCCTTACCATCTTTTTACCAAGAAGAGAGTAAAAGTGATATAGATTAGCACAGAGGAATAACCTGGCCAAAGAAAGGACATGTTTGGAAAAGCTTTATGCTTCAGCTCACATAGCTGAAACAGCAGACAAAGTGAAGGTGCTGACCAGGAAGATGGGTTCTTGCCAAGAATGATTTTCTTTCTTTCTTTCTTCCTTCCTTCCTTCCTTCCTTCCTTTTCCCTTTCTTTCTTTCTTTCTTTCTTTCTTTCTTTCTTTCTTTCTTTCTTTCTTTCTTTCTCTTCCTTCCCTTCTCTCTCTTTCTTTGTTTCTTTCTCTTTCTCTGTTTCTTTCTTTCCTAATATAACTCATTGTCAAGTTAGGTAACAGTGTATACAGTGTGCTCTTGACTTCAGGACTAGATTCCAATGATTCCTCGATTACATACCAACACCCAGTGCTCATCCCAACAGGTGCCCTCCTCAATGCCCATCACCCATTTTCCCCTCTTCCCCGCCTCCCCATCAACCCTTAGTTTGTTTTCTGTATTTAAGAATTTCTTATGGTTTGCCACCCTCTCTGTTTGAAACTGTTTTTTCCTCTTCCCTTCCCCAATGATCTTCAATTAAGTTTTTCAAGTTCCACATATAAGTGAAAACATATATCTGTCTTTCTCTGCCTGACTTAGTTCACTTAGCATAAAACCCTCCAGTTACATCCACGTTGTTGCAAATGGCAAGATTTCATTCATTCTCATTGCCAAGTAGTATTTCATTGTATATATAAACCACATCTTCTTTATCTATTAATCAGTTTATGGACATTTGGACTCTTTCCATAATTTGGCTGTTGTTGATAGTGCTGCTATGAACATTGGGATACATGTGCCCCTGTGAATCTGAACTCCTTTATCCTTTGGGTAAATTCCTAGTAGTGCTATTGCTGAGTAATTCTATTTTTTGCTTTTTTGGGAAACCTCCACACTTTTCTAGAGCTGCTACACTAGTTTGCATTCCCACCAGCAATGTAAGAGGGTTCCCATTTCTCTGCATTCTTTCCAACATCTGATGTTTTGTAAGTTGTTAATTTTTGTCACTCTGACCAGTATGAGGTGGTACCTCAGTGTGGTTTTGATTTGTATTTCCCTGATGATGAGTGATGTTGAGCATCTTTTCATATGTCTGTTGGTCATCTGGATGTCTCCTTTGGAAAAGTGTCTATTCATGTCTTCTGCACATTTCTTCACTGGATTATTTGTTTTTCGGGTGTTGAGTTTGGTAAGTTCTTTACAGATTTTGGTACTAAGCCTTTATCTAATATGTCATTTGCAAATATCTTCTCCATTCCCTCAGTTGCCTTTTGTTTTGTCGATAGTTTTCTTTGCAGTGCAGAAGCTTTTTGTCTTGATGAGGTCCCAATTGTTCATTTTTGCTTTTATTTTCCTTCCTTCCAGAGACATGTCAAGTAAGAAGTTGCTGCAGCTGAGGTCAAAGAAATTGTTGCCTGTTTTTCCTCTAGGGTGTTGAAGGTTTCCTGCCTCACATTTAGGTGTTTCATCCATTTTGAGTTTATATTTCTGTATGATGTAAGAAAGTAGACCAGGTTTATCCTTCTGCATGTTGCTGTCTGGTTCTCCCAGCACCATTTGCTAATGAGATGGTCTTTTTTCCATTGATAACTCTTTCTTGTTTTGTCAAAGATTAGTTAGCCATACATTTGTGGGTCCAATTCTGAGTTATCTATTCTATTCCATTGGTCTATGTGTCTGTTTTTGTGCCAATACATACTGTCTTCATGATTACAGCTTTGTAGTAGAGACTAAAGTCTGGGATTGTGATGCCTCCAGCTTTGGGTTTCCTTTTCTTTCTTTCTTTTTTTTTTTTAATTTTTAATACTTGTTTATTTTTTTTTTTTAATGTTTTATTTATTTCTAGGAGAGAGAGAGAGAGACAGCGTGAGCAAGGGAGGTCAGAGAGAGTCACAGACTCTGAAACAGGCTCAGGCTCTGGGCTGTCAGCACAGAGCCCAACATGGGCTTGAACCCATGAACCGCGAGATCATGACCTAAGCCAAAGTCGGACGCTTAACCGACTAAGCCACCCAGGTGCCCCTTTGGGTTTCTTTTTCAACATTACTTTGCTATTTGGGTGTTTTGTGGTTCCATACAAATTTTAGAATTGTTTGTTCTAGCTCTGTGAAGAATGCCAGTGCAATTTTGATTGGGATTTTATTGAATGTGTAGATTGCTTTGGGTCGTATCAACATTTTAACAATATTTGTTCTTCCAATCAATGAGCATGGGATGTCTTTCCATTTCTTTGTGTTTTCTTCAATTTCTTTTGTAAGTTTTCTATAGTTTTCAGCATATAGATTTTTAACTTCTTTCGTTAGGTTTATTCCTAGGTATTTTATGGTTCTTGGTATAATTGTAAATGGAATCTATTTATTGATTTCTCTTTCTGTTGCTTCATTATTGGTGTATAGAAATGCAACCGATTTCTGTACATTGATTTTGTATTCTGTAACTTTACTGATTTCATGTATCTGTTTTAGCAGCTTTTTGGTGGAGTCTTTCAGGTTTTCCATGTAGAGTGTCATGTCATCTGCAAAAAGTGAAAGTTTGGCTTCTTTTTTTCCCAGTTTTGATGCATTTTATTTCATTTTGGTGTGTGATTACTGAGGCTAGGACTTCCAACGCTGTATTAAACAACAATGGTTAGAATGGACATCCCTGTCATGTTCCTGATGTCAGGGGGAAAGCTCTCACTTTTTCCCCATTGAGGATGATGTTAGCTGTGGGCTTTTTGTATATGGTTTTTATGATGTTTAGGTATGTTCCTTCTCTCCTGAATTTCTTGAGGGTTTTATTAAGAAAGGATGCTGTATTTTGTCAGATGATTTTTCTGCATTTATTGACAGGATCATATGGTTCTTATCATCTCTTCTGTTAATGTGATATATCATATTGATTGATTTGCAAATACTGAACTAGCCTTGCAGCCCAGGAATCAATCCCACTTGATCGTGGTGAATAATTCTTTTAATATGCTGTTAAATTCTGTTTGCTAGTGTCTTGTTGAGAATATTTGCATCCATGTTCATCTGGGATACTGGCTTGTAATTCTCCTTTTTAGTGGGGTGTCTGTCTGGTTTTGGAATCAAGGTAACGCTGGTTTCATAGAATGAGTCTGGAAGCTTTCCCTCCATTTCTATTTTTTGGAACAGCTTGAAAAAGATAGGTAGTAACTCTGCTTTGAATGTCTGATAAAATCTCCTGGGAAGCTATCTGGCCCAGAGCTCTGTTTTCTTGGGAGATTGTTTATAACTGATCAATTTCTTTGCTGGTTATGGATCTGTTCTAATTTTCTATTTCTCCCCATTTGAGTTTTGGTGGTCTGTGCGATTTGTCCATTTCTTCCAGGTTGTCCAGTTGGTTGACATATACTTTCAAATATTATTCTCGAATAACTGTATCTCTGTGTTGTTTGTGATCTCTCCTCTTTCATTGGTGATTTTATCTATTTGGGTTCTCTATCTTTTCTTTTTGAGAAGTCTGGGTAGGGGGTTATCCATTTTGTTTATTCTTTCAAAAACCAGCTCTTAGATTAATTGATCTGTTCTACTGTTTTTTTTTTTAATTCTGTGTTGTTTATTTCTGCTCTAATCTTTATTATTTATCTTCTGATGGCTTTGGCTTTTCTTTGCTGTACTGCTTCTAGTTCCTTTAGGTGTGTAGTTAGATTTTGTATTTGATATTTTTCTTGTTTCTTGAGATAGGCCTGGATTGCAATGTATTTTCCTCTTAGCACTGTGTTTGCTGCATCCCAAAGGGTTTGGGCTATTGTGTTTTCATTTTCATTTGCTTCCATATGTTTTTTTATTTTTTTCTTTATTTGCCTGGTGGCCCCATTCTTTCTTTAATAGGATGTTCTTTAACCTACGTGAGGCTTCCCAAACTTTTCTTGTGCTTGATGTCAAGTTTCATGGCATTGTGATCTGAAAATATGTATAGTATGATTTCAAATTTTTATATTTATTGAGGGCTGTTCTGTGATTCAGTATGTGATCTATCTTGGAGAATGTTCTATGTGCACTCGAGAAGAATGTATATTCTGCTGCTTTTGGATGAAAAGTTCTGAATATATCTGTCACACATCTGGTCCAGTATATCATTCAGGGCCATTGTTTCTTTATTGATTTTTCTGCCTAGATGATCTGTCCTAGATGATCTCTCTAAGTGGTGTATTAGAGTCCCCTGCAATTACTGTATTCTTATCAATAAGAATTGCTTATGTTTGTGATTAATTGATTTACATATTTGGTTATTTCAAGTTGGGATCATAAACATTTACAACTGTTAGTTCTTGATGGACAGATCCCATAATTATGATATAGTGCCCTTCTTCATCGCTCGTTACAACCTTTCGTTCAAAATCTAGTTTTTCTGATATAAGTATGGCTCCTTTTGACTTCCAGTAACATGATAGATGGTTCTCCATCCCCTCACTTTCAATCTGAGGTTGTCCTCAAGTCTAAAATGAGTCTCTTGTAGACAGCATAGAGATGGATCTTATTTTTTTGTTTTGTTTTATTTTTTTGTAATCCATTCTGATACCCTTTTGTCTTTTGATTGGGTCACTTAATCCATTTACATTCAGAGTGATTATTGAAAGATACAGAGTTAGTGTCATTGTATTATCTTTAGGTTTCAAACTTGTGATAATGTCTCTGGTCCTTTGTAGTCTTTGCAGCATTCCACTCATCAACTCCCCCTTAGGATCCCCTGCAGCACTGGTTTAGTGGTCAAGAACTCCTTTATTTTTTGTTTGTCTGGGAAAGCCTTTATTTCTCCTATTCTAAATGATAGCCTT
Organism: Proteles cristata cristata; assembly: GCA_017311185.1. Classification (NCBI taxonomy): domain Eukaryota; kingdom Metazoa; phylum Chordata; class Mammalia; order Carnivora; family Hyaenidae; genus Proteles; species Proteles cristata. The sequence continues at coordinate 83,088 of JAESUZ010002469.1, forward strand.
GCTGGATAAAGGATTCTTGGATGCATATTTTTCCTTTTCAGCACATTGAATATGTCTTGCCACTCCCTTCTGACCTGCCAAGTTTCAGTGGACAGGTCTGCTGCTACCCTTATGTGTCTACTCATGTAGGTTAAGGCCCATTTGTCCCTAGCTGCCTTCAGAATTCTCTCCTTATCTTTGTATTTTGGCCGTTTCAGTATGATATGCTGTGGTGAAGATCTATTCTTCTTGAACCTGAAGGGAGTTCTCTGTGCCTCCTGGATTTGGATATCTGCTTCCTTCCCCATTTTAGGGAAGTTCTCAGCTATAATTTTTTCAAGTAAACCTTCTGCCCCTTTTTCTCTCTCTTCTTCTGGAATTCCTATGATACAGATATTATTATGTTTCACTGAATCACTTAGTTTTCTAATTCTCCCCTCGGGGTCAAGTATTTTCTAATCTCTCTTTTTCTTGGCTTCATAATTTTCCATACTTTTATCTTTTGTTTCACTTATTTTCTCCTCTGCTTTCTTCATCCTTGCTGTCACTGCATCTAGTTTATTTTGCACTTCATTTACAGTATTTCTTAATTAATTTTGACTATTTCTTAGTTCCTTGAGCCCTGCAGCAGTAGATTCTTTGCTGTCTTCTATGCTTTTTTAAAGCCTACCTATTAATCTTATGACTAATATTCTAAATTCTTGACAAGATATATTGTTTATATCTGTTTTTAGCAATTTTCTAGTTTTCATTCCTTCCTGTAATTTCTTTTGAGGAGAATTCTTCCATTTCATCATTTTGGCTAGTTTTCTGTCCTTTACATGTTTTAATAGCTTGTTATGTGTCCTGCACCTGTGAGGACTACGATATTAAAAAGAGGTCATAACACTGTCCAGGGCCTGGCTCTTCAGGAGGTGTTTTTGGAGTATGTTGTGTGCTCTGTTGTGACTCTGGTTGCTTTATCTCCCTACTCATAGTTGTGGTTTGGACCCTCCACCAGGTGTGCTTTGATTTGTTCATTGGAGTAACCCTGGAAAAAATTTAAATGGGGTGGTGGTGGTGATGGAAGAAGCCTTATCCTATATAAGGACACAAATGACAGGGGCAGGGAAAAAGAAAAGAAAAAAATTGACAAGACAGAGAATCAGATAAACTATATGGCTTAATTGAGAGAGAAAGAGAGGAAGATAAAGAAGGAGATACAGAAGAGGTGTAAAAAGAATAGATTAAAAATGTCTGCTTAACCAGACCAACAACTAGAATAGAGAAGGAAAGAAGAGGAAGAGAAGGAAGAAAAATTATATATATATATATATATACATATATATATATATATATTTAATATAAATTTATAAATTTAATTAAATTAAAAATAAATACAATATGAATAAACTATAAATATATACACACACATACATAGTGTTGCCTATGAATCAATCAGAAAGCAAAACCACTGGACTGATATCTGATGTTGCCTTGGAACTGGTGGCTGGGCTGGTCTGGAGGAGGGGCCATCTGGTTCAGTTACTGTCAGTTTTACTCTGGTAGATAAGCAGTTACCAGGCATGGAGGGGCATGGTTTGATGTTGGTGGGTTCCACCTCCACTGTGGGCCTGCTGCCCATTCTCTGAAGCCCCACCTTGTTGGTGATGGGGAGAAAAATGGCAACATCCCAGTCCCTCGTTTCTGACTGAGTATCCCAAACCACTCCGTTCAGGCCATCCTCACAGTGCCGCGCAGGCGCATGTGGGTTGTTTGTCCCTTTCCATGGTCTCCTGCATCTCATAGGCTCACAACCGGGATTCAAGCCCCAATGTCTTAAAGGATCCCATTCCACACGCCCCAGATACCGGGTAGAGCCACTCCAACAGAGAGCCTCTGCTGGTGGGTATTTGTAGGGTTTTTATCCTTGGAGCTGCTATATACCTGCTTCCCACAGCACTCAAGGAAGGTGACTGCTCTCTCTGACCTCACCTCTGAGCTCATTACTGAGGTGAGGCTGGCTCCTCTTGTCCTCTAGGTGTGTGTGCAGGGCGGCAGGCCCCCGTCCAGAGAAAGACCCCCAACCCTGTATCATGTTAGAAATTGGTTCTCTCTCCATTTTTCCATTCCCTGGTCTGTGCTTTTTCTCTTGTCCAAATACCATCCTACACTTCCACAAACAAACAAACAAACAGACAGACATTAAAAAAGTGGCGCCTAGGTGGCTCAGTTGGTTAAGCATCTGACTTGGGCTCAGGTCATGATCTCACGGTTCATGGATTCAAGCCCCGCATCGGGCTCTGTGCTGACAGCTAGCTCAGAGCCTGGAGCCTGCTTCAGATTCCATGTCTCCCTCTCTCTTTGACCCTCCTCTGCTCATGCTGTCCTTCTCTCTCAGAAATTAAAAAAAAAAATCCTACACTTCCACAGCCTCCCTTTCTCTACCTTTTATCTCTCCACAGGAAAGGATCCCTCCTGTCTGGGCTTATGCTGCCCTTTTTGTCTCTCCCAAGTCGCAGTCATGCACCTATGGCCCACCAAGGTGTCCCTGTGGGCCCCTGGAGATGTTTCTTTGATTTTGTGGCCTGGATTCCTGGAATTCCAAGTCTTCTGGCCTGAATGCTGCTGTCTTTGAGAGATGAGGGAACTTCGGGTCTACCTAACTCTCTGCCATATTGGCTCCAAGGATGATCCTTTCTTTGGCAAAAGGCAAACCTGCCACAAGTCACTGTTCTACACATCAGAACCATAGAGCTTTTCAGAACACAAGTCTGAACACAACCTTTAGTCTTCCTGGCTTTCTTTTAGTGTTTCACACTCCATCTTGTCTCCTACCCCTGTGTCTTTGCTGTTTCCAGAGTCTGATGCTCTTCCCTACCTTTTGCCTTATTGACTTCCACTTTTCCACACTTCAGTTCTTGCCATATTTCTCCCAGAAAACCTACTCTTGATCTGTCCTGTTTGGTCAAATCCTCCCATCTCCGGATTTTGGAGCACTATGTACAGGAACCTTTCCTTCCCTTCAGTTTACTTGCTATGGGTACTTGTGTGATTCTTTACTAATTGTACTTTTTTCCCAGTAAACTACTAGCTCATCGAAGGAAGAAATTATATCTGTTGTTGTCATTTTATTCATACTGCCTAGAATAATGCTTACCTCATAACTAGGTATTCGATAGATATTTGTTGAATGAGTGAATAGAAGGTGGTATCAGGAATTGGAAAAGCAGTGGCATAGATATCCTGAATAGTGGACAGGAAGGAAGGGATTCCATAGGTCAGCAAGCTAGCTGGTAAGACCTAAGTCACATCAAGGTTACGTGTACTATGGTAGAAGTATAAACAATTGACAGTTACTGATTTAGGAAGCAATCAAGGGACACCCAGCTGGTTCAGTTGGTGGAGCACGTGATTTGATTTCAGGGTTGTGAGTTCAAGCCCCACATATTGTGTGGAGTCTGCTTAATTTTTTTTTTTTAAATCTGAAGAAATTAAGAGTACTAAGGTATGGCAGGGATTGAAATAAGCCAAGATTAGATGTGTCTCCAAAAGAAAGGTTGAATCAGCAAGTTTTGCCCTTTTCAATTACATGACTCAAGGGTTGACCTCACCATCCAACTCTACCTCCCCCTTTTCATCCCCCCATGAGAGACAGCTCCCTTCTTCCCATGGGCATATCCTCCCTGAAGGAAGGAATTCTGTGCTAGCATTCACACAAAGATGACTGATTAATCCTTTCTTCTTCTGTTACTTCACAATTTTTCTGAATGGCATTTGTATAGAAAATTTCTTTTTTCCCCTCTTGATATATCTATCTCATGTACAATTTTTTATAAATTTTAAAATTTATACCTTGCTGAAAATTTTTTGGCATGTCTTAATATTCAACAGTGTTGTTTAGACATTAAATGAAAACAGTAACAAGTATGACGGCTTTATTAATAAATTCTACTGTGATTAGGCAAAGTATTATTTTTTAACTAGGCTCTGTGCCCAACATGGGTCTTGAACTCATGACCCCAAGATCAAGAGTTGCATGTTCTACAGGCTGAGCCAGACAGGCACCCTTACACAGATTATTTTTTCGTGATGAATATGCTTGGGTGAAATGTCATATTCATAATTTGCATAACAATTTTTTTTTAGTTCCATGTGAGATGTACTGAATTTCATAAATCATTGCCGTTGATTATTTCTTTGTAGTCAGTAAAAAGAAAAGTTGTGTTTCTGTCAGAGAAATTTTATTACACTTGAACATAGCATTTGTAAATAAATATATATAAATATATATTTATATATAAAATAATATATATATAAAATAATAATTTACATTTGTAATGTTCATCTACCCAAATACTTCCCCATATGCCTAAGTCTAAGTAAAATTAGGAAGTAGCAAATTTAGGCTGTTAGGTAACTTATGCTTTTCTCGTTGTGGTAAAATATGTATAATTTACTCTTTTTACTATTAAAATTTTAATTGTAAAGTACACATAAGATCATATTTATCAGTAATTTTTAAATGTAAAATTCAATGATGTTTAAGTGCTTTCACATTGTTGTGCTACCATCACCATCATCTATCCACAAAACATTCTTCATCTTCCAAAACTGAAACTCTTTACCCATTAAACACTAGCTTCCAATTCCTCCTGGCAACCACCATTCTGCTTTCTGTCATTGTGAATTCCAGGTACCTCATATAAGTGGAATTATATAATATTTGCCTTTTTGTTATTGGTTTATATCACTTAGCATAATAACTTCACAGTTTATGTTATAGCATATGTCATAATTTCCTAATTTTTTAAGACTGAATAATATTTCATTATATATATATATATATATATATATATATATACACATATACACACACACATACATACACATACACAAACTATATGTTGTTTGTCCATTTGTCTGTCTGTGGACACTTAGGGTGCTTCCTTTTGGCTTTTGTGAATAATGTTGTTGTGAACACGGGTGTACAGATATCTTTTCAAGACCTTGCTTTTATTTCTTTTGTATATACATCCAAAAGTGAAATCGCTGGATCACATGGTCATTCTGTTTTAAATTTTTTGCTTTGAGTAACTACCTTACTGTTTTTCATAGCGGCTGTCCCATTTCATATTCCCACTAACACTGTACAAGTGTTCCAGTCTA
>JAESUZ010002470.1:0-99649 GCA_017311185.1 Proteles cristata cristata
AAAGAAAGCTGGAGTAGCTATACTTATATCAGACAAACCGGACTTTAAATTAAAGACAATAACAAGAGATGAAGAGGGCACTACATAATAATTACAGGGTCCATCCATCAGGAAGAACTAACAATCATAAATGTCTACGCACCGAATATGGAGGCACCGAAATATCTAAAACAATTAATCACAAACAGAAACAAGCTTATAGAGAAGAATGTGCTAATAGCAGGGGACTTTAATACTCCGCTTACAGCAATGGATAGGTCAACCAGACAGAAAATCACTAAAGAAATAATGGACTTGAAAGACACATTGGACCAGATGGACCTGACCGATATATTTTGAACTTTACATCCTGAGTCCAGGGAATTTACTTTCTTCTCAAGTGCACATGGCACATTCTCCAAGATAGATCACATACTGAGACATAAAGCAGCCCTCAATAAATATAAAAGAATAGAGATCATACCATGCACACTGTCAGATCACAATGCTTTGAAACTTGAAATCAATTGCAGGAAGAAGTCTGGAAAACTTCCAAAAACATGGAGGTTAAAGAACACCCTTCTAAAGAATGAATGGGCCAATCAGGCAATTAGAGATGAAATTAAAAAATATGTGGAAACAAATGAAAATGAAAACACAACAATTCAAAATATGGGATGCGGCAAAGGCAGTGCTAAGAGGAAAGTACATTGCTCTCCAGGCCTATTTCAAGAGATTAGAAAAAGCGCCAAGTCCAAAATCTAACAGCTCACCTAAAGGAACTAGAGGCAGAGCAACAAGAACGCCCTAAACCCAGTAGAAGAAGAGAAATAGTAAAAATCAGAGCAGAAATAAACAACATAGAGACCAAAGAAACAATTGAACAGATCAATGAAACCAAGAGTTGGTTTTTGAAAAAGTAAACAAAATTGACAAACCTCTGGCCAGACTTATCAAAAAGAAAAGAGAGAGCACCCAAATAGACAAAATTATGAATGAAAATGGACTTATTACAACTAACCCCTCAGAAATACAAGCAATTATCAGGGAATACTATGAAAAATTATATGCCAACAAATTGGACAACTTAGAAGAAATGGACAAATTCCTAAACACACACTCACCACCAAAATTCACACGGGAAGAAATTGAAAACCTGAACAGACCCATAACGAGTGAAGAAATTGAATCAGTGATCAAAAATCTCCCAGCAAATAAGAGCCCTGGATCTGATGGCTTCCCTGGGGAATTCTACCAGACATTTAAAACAGAATTAATCCCAATTCTTCTCAAGCTATTCCAAAAAATAGAAATCGAAGGAAAACTCTCGGACTCATTTTATGAAGCCAGCATCACTCTGATTCCCAAGCTAGATGGAGATCCAGCAAAAAAAGAGAACTACAGGCCAATATCCTTGATGAATACGGATGCAAAAATTCTCAACAAGATCCTTGCAAATCGAATCCAGCACCATATAAAAAGAATCATCCACCAAGATCAAGTGGGATTCATTCTGGGTTACAGGGCTGGTTCAATATTCCCAAATCAATCAATGTGATACATCATATCAATAAAAGAAAAGATAAAAACCATATGATCCTGTCCATAGATGCAGAAAAAGCATTTGACAAAGTACAGCATCCCTTCTTAATAAAGACTCTCGAGAAAGTTGGGATAGAAGGAACCTACTTAAACATCATCAAAGCCATCTATGAGAAGCCTTCAACTAACATCATCCTCAACGGGGAAAAACTCAGAGCTTTCCCCCTGAGATCAGGAACACGACAGGGATGCCCACTCTCACCACTGCTGTTTAACATAGTGCTAGAAGTCCTAGCATCAGCCATCAGACACCAAAAGGAAATCAAAGGCATCAGAATTGGCAAAGAGGAAGTCAAACTTTCACTCTTCACAGATGACATGATACTCTACATAGAAAACCCGACAGACTCCACCAGAAGCCTACTAGAACTGATCCAAGAATTCAGCCAAGTTGCAGGGTACAAAATCAACGTACAGAAATCGGTTGCATTTTTATACACCAACAATGAAGCAACAGAAAGAGAAATCAAGAAACTGATCCCATTCACAATTGCACAAAAACCATAAAATACCTCGGAATAAACCTAACCAAGGATACAAGAGATCTGTATGATGAAAACTATAGAAAACTTATGAAGGAAATTGAAGAAGACACAAAGAAATGGAAAAACATCCCATGCTCATGGATAGGAAGAATAAATATAGTTAAGATGTCATTACTACCTAAAGCACTCTACACATTCAATGCAATTCCAATCAAAATTGCACCAGCATACTTCTCAAAACTAGAACAAACTATCCAAAAATTTGTATGGAACCACAAAAGACCCCGAATAGCCAAAGTAATCCTGAAAAATAAAACCAAAACGGGAGGGATCACCATCCCAGACTTTAGTCTCTACTACAAAGCTGTCATCATCAAGACAGTATGGTATTGGCACAAAAACAGACACATAGACCAATGGAACAGAATTGAGAACTCAGAAGTGGACCCAAAGTATACAGCCAACTAATCTTTGACAAAGCAGGAAAGAATATCCGATGGAAAAAAGACAGCCTTTTTAACAGATGGTGTTGGGAGAACTGGACAGCAACATGCAGAAGAATGAAACTAGATCATTTTCTCACACCATGCACAAAAATAAACTCAAAATGAATCAAGGACCTGAACGTGAGACAGGAAACTATCAACACCCTAGAGGAGAAAGCAGGAAACAACCTCCTTGACCTCCACCGCAGCAACTTCTTACTTGACATATCCCCAAAAGCAAGGGAATCAAGAGCAAAAATAAACTGTTGGGACCTCCTCAAGATTAAAAGCTTCTGCACAGCCAAGGAAACAACCCAGAAAATTAATAGGCAACCAACGGAATGGGAAAAGATAGTTGCAAATGACATATCAGATAAAGGGTTGATATCCAGAATCTACAAGGAACTCACCAAACTACACGCCTGAAAAACAAACAACCCAATGAAGAAATGGGCAGAAGATATGAACAGACACTTCTCCAAAGAGGACATCCAGATGGCCAACAGACACATGAAACGATGCTCAGCATCGCTCCTCATCAGGGAAATACAAATCAAAACCACACTGAGATACCACCTCACGCCAGTCAGAGTGGCTAAAATGAGCCAATCAGAGAACTCTAGATGCTGGCGAGGATGTGGAGAAACGGGCACCCTCCTACACTGTTGGTGGGAATGTAAACTGGTCCAGCCCTCTGGAAAACAGGGTGGAGGTTCCTCAGGAAACTAACAATAGAACTCCCCTAGGACCCAGCAATAGCACTGCTAGGAATTTACCCAAGGGATACAGAAATGCTGATGCATAGGAGCACATGTACCCCAGTGTTCATAGCAGCACTCTCCACAATAGCTAAAACCTGGAAAGAGCCTAAGTGTCCATCAACAGATGAATGGATCAAGAAGATGTGGTTTATCTATACCATGGAATACTACATGGCAATGAGAAACAATGAAATCTGGCCATGTGTAGCAACATGGATGGACCTTGAGGGTGTGATGCTGAGTGAAATAAGTCAGGCAGAGAAGGACACATATCATATGTGTGCACGTATAGGAGGATTAGGAGGAAATTAACAGAGGACCAAGGGGGAGAAGAAGGGCGGAAACGGTGGGGGAAAGGGAGAGAGGCAAACCCTGAGAGACTCTTGAATGCTGACAAAGACTGAGGACTGGTGGATGTGGGGGGAAGGGGGGTGATGGGCATGGAGGAGGACACTTGTGGGGATGAGCACCGGGTGTTATGTGGAAACTAATTTGACAATAAACTATTTGTAAAAAAAAAAAAAAAAAATAGGGTGACCTAAGTCTTGCACCCTGGGTCCTAAGCTGGGCTCCCCGCCCCCTGGAGCAGACAGGAGCTGAGTGAAAGTGACTGGTTGTAGGCAGGGTCCCTGGAGAACCAGGGAGACGTCAGGGAAGCAGCACAGGGCAGGGCTGGCAGCTAAGCCAGGGCGTGATTCGAGGGCAGTCCCAGCCTCCGCCTGATCCCAGAGGGGCTGTGAACTTGAGTTACACCTCAGAGCTCTGCCCACTCCATGCCAGGAGCTGGGACTTGGGACTGGTCCCAGGGCACGGCCTTCCCAGGCACTTCCCACTCTGCTTGTGTGAAACGATTCCAGGGCGCGAACAATCTTCTGAAGGCCGTCTGTCTGAGTTCTTAGCAACCAGCCAGGGGATCAGACTCCAGGGCTACCAAGAGCAGTTGGCCTGAGTCAAATTCACCAGCTTTGATGGGGGCGCCTGGGCGGCTCAGTCGGTTAAGCGTCCGACTTCAGACTCAGTCACGGTCTCATAGTTTCTGGGTTCCAGCCCCGCGTCGGGCTCTGTGCCGACAGCCCAGAGCCTGGAGCCTGCTTCAGATACTGTGTCTCCCTCTCTCTCTCTCTGACCCTCCCCCACTCATGCTCTGTTTCTCAAAATTAACATAAAAAATGACTAGCTTTGAAATCTTTCTATAAGATCGAATGTGGTAAGGGGTTCAGAAGAGAGAATCTGCAGGGACGTGACTCTGGGGAAAAATCAGGCATAACTAGTGAGCAGAGATCACAGAGCTGATGTTCCTTTGTAGACCCCACCCCTCTCTGTTAGACTTCATCCTTTCAAATGGAAAGACCCTTTAAAACCTACGTATTAGGAAAACAAGAAATAATAGTCCCATTTCAGAGTCCACTACGGAAATAAACTTAACCAAGTCAGGCCAAGCACCTAATTTGTGGGGCCAAAGGCAAACTGAGAATCCAAGACCTCTTATTTACCCAGGAGGGGGAAAGTGCCATAAAGATCCTAACACTATAAAGCTTTCTCTTTTTTCTGTGGTCTTTCTCTCAATCCATCGTGGTGGGTTTTTGGGGGGGGTTGTTTTTGTTTTTGCTGCCCGATGATATGCTGCCCGGGGCACAGAACAATCACGGAGTCGCTGAGCAGGTGCAGGCCATCCCGGGTGCCCTGGAGCGCACTGCATCGGGCGCACTCGGCCCACCGGCTGCAGGGCACCCTCCTGCCAGTGTCTGGGCCCAAGGGCTGAGCCCCGGTCAGGGACGGGAAAGGCCATCTCCCTGCTCCGTTACCTCAACCCACAGTGAACGGGTGACCTGTAAGCGACTGCAGCCTCCACGCTAGCTGGGGGGCAGGGGGGCTTCCACCACACCCCAGTTCAGAGTGTTTGCACCCACTCCTACCCACAGCCTACCCAGGCCCTGGCCAGAGGGGAGTGTGGCAGTGGCTGCCGGACAGGCTGCTGGACAGGAAGGTGAGGCCAGGCAGGGCCAGGGCCCCAGAGCTCAGAGGGCAGCAGTGGCCATAGGAGGCTTAGGGAGGTGGAGGCTAAGTGGGGGCCTGGGCTCCCAGAGACTGGGAAGACGGCCTTCTGAGGGAGGAGACATGAGGCAGGACCCTGTAAGAGCCGAGGCACCAAGCTCTCAGAGCACATTCCAGACCCCTATCACACTTACACAACACAAATAGAAAGATGAAAGCGTTAAGGTTTCAACATGGCAATGAGAGGACTTGAAGCCTGAGCTCTGGCACCTTCTCAGCACTGGGCCCTATGTGACTGCACCACTTCCATGCCATGAGGTCGGTCCTGATCAGACTCTATCCAGGCAGCAATCAGACGATGGGGGATGATGGGGTGGAGGTGAGCGAGGGGAGAGTGAAGAACTGGGCACTGCGGGAAGCAGGTGGGTCTGGATGGCCTTCGTCTCCTGATGGGTTGGAGTCAGATTGTTCCTGTCCCTTTGATTCCTCCATCCAAAGTGATAAACCGTAAACAAATGCCCATGTGTTGGGTTTCCCTGGAACATGAAAAGACTTAGGGCCAGGAAGAGGGTTGATGTCTGTCTTTCCTGTTTGGGAAATGGTAATTTGAGGCACAATGTGACCTCAAGTCACTCTAGTTTTGTAGAAATTGTTTTTTGTTCTATTATATTTTGTAGCTGGTTACTTAATAAATTAAGAGATGTGCCTCAAACAATCAATTACGTCTTGAACACACCATCACATCAAGCACTATCTCAGGGACTACAGAGATCCTAACATCTATGGAATGATCAGCTGAAGAAAGAAAGTCCAGATGGCATAACAACAAGAAGAAGACAAGCAGAGACAAGGGCATAGGTGAGAGTCACACTAGGTAATGAGAATCTAGGGAACGATGGACCCGCGGAAATTCTGAGTAGCTGGTGGGGAAGAAGGCACTAGAGCTGGCCCTGAAGGGCGGGAGGATGCAGACGTGGAGAGGAAAGAGAGAGAAGAGTGAAGGTGATATGAGCAGGGACCATTCCAGAAACTGTGAGCACTGGCCCAGTACCGCTTAGCTAAACCAACTTCCCAACCACGATTCCTATGCACAACCAACAAGAGACCTCCTTTCCTTCATCTGAAGATGGAATAATATCTACCATGCCTGGTTGTGCAGATTAAAATAGAGAATGTCAGGGCACTTGAGTGGCTCAGTTGGTGAAGCGTCCAGCACCGGCTCAGGTCACGATCTCACAGTTGGTGAGTTTGAGCCCCTCACTGGGCTCGCTGCTGTCAGTGCAGAGCCTGCTCTGGATCTTCTGTTCCCCTCTCTCTCTCTCTGTCCCTCTCCCGCTCCCACTTGTGCTTATTCTCTCAAAAATAAACAAAACATTTTTTGAAAATTAAAAAAAATAAAATAAAACAGAGAGTGTCTTAAAGCCCTTGGCACTACGTCTAGGACACAACCATTTTATTCACTGGGTCTCCCTGAATGCTGCCAAGAGAAGCTGATCTGAACTACCTTCAGCTGAAAGAGAAGACATCTTTGAAGACATGACTTCTTTGGAAGCTGCAGGTGGACCCTGGGAAGGGTGCCACAACCTCTTTCTCTTTGATTCTGGCTTCACAATTCTCCTTTTCCACAGACAGTCTTCCTCTGGCTTTCTGGATCACATGGAGGATGGAAAGTACCAACCCACTGTTCCCAAGGATCCTTAGGATAGATGGACTCTCTCCCAGGACTTCCATTTCCAAATCGGAAAGCAGAGAAACCAGTGAACCAGACTGGTCGGCTGCTGTCCCTCAGGACAATCACCTGTCACCAGAGGTTTAAGACTATTTTGCATGACGTGGATGCAAGAGACAGTTAGAGGCTTACTGCGGGCTGGGCAGAGAGGCACACAGATCCCCACCAAAAGTGCAGTTCCTATTATCTACTGTCATTCTATTAACATCAAGACAACTTTCTCAGGTAAATAGATCAGCCACGTATTATGACTTGCTTTTTCTTAGGACAATCTTATCAACATAAAGTTGGCACACATTAAAACAACATGTTTACTGAGAAGTTTTGACATATGTATACACCTACGAGGTCACCACCACAATCAAGATACGGAAGACATCCACCACCTGAAAAGCTCATCTGTTTTCCTTTGCAAACTCTCTCCCCCACCCCCTTTCACAGGCTACCGCTGATGTGCTTTCCATAATTCTAGATTAGTATTAATCTACTAGTATTAATTAGTATTCATTACACATTTTAGAGTTTTATATAAATGGAGTCATACAGTGCATACATTTTTATCTGGCTTCTTTCACTCAGTAGATATCTTGAGATTCTTCTCTGCTGCTGTGTTTATCAATAGAATACTCCACCCCTCACATGTGGTTTTCCTTTTCTTCATGGTTTCAGTTACCTTCAGTCAACCAAGGTCTGGAAACACATGATCCTCCTCCTGACATAATCATTAGAAGGTCAACAGTAGCCGCACACTACATCACTATGTGTACATCACTCGCCACACTTCACCTCCATGCAGGCATCTCATACCATCACAAGACAGGTGAGGGCAGTATAATAAGTTATTCTGAGACAGAGGCCATAGTCACATAATTTTTATTACGGCACATTGTTTTAACCATTGTATTTCATCACCGTTGTTGTTAATCTCTGACGATGCATAATTTATAAGTTAAGTTTTATCATAGAAATGTGTGTACAGGAAAATATAGAGTATATATAGACTTCGTTACTATCCGTGGCTTTAGGCATCCACTGAGCATCATGGAACACATCCTCCATGGGTAAGAGGGGAACTCTGTAGTCCATTCCATTTCATCCAATTTTATGGTTACACCACAATTTGTTGACTCATTCATCTATTGATGGGCTTTGACCCATTTTTTGGCTGTTATAGATAAAGCTGCTATGAACATCCATGTAGAAGTTTTGGTTTCCTGGATTTGCTATGTTTTATAATTTAGTGATTTTGACTCTGATTTATGTTATTTCCTTTCTGATTCTATTAGTTTTCTTTTTTTTTTTAAATGTTTTATTTATTTCTAGGAGAGAGAGAGAGACAGCATGAGCAGGGGAGGGTCAGAGAGAGAGGGAGTCACAGACTGAAACAGGCTCCAGGCTCTGAGCTGGCAGTCAGCACAGAGCCCGATGCGGGGCTTGAACCCACGAACCGTGAGATCATGACCTAAGTGAAAGTCGGACGCTTAACCGACTAAGCCACCCAGGCGCCCCTGATTGTATTAGTTTTCATTTGCTCTTCTTTTCTAGTTTTAAGGTGGAAGCCAAGATCAGTATTTGAGACAATCTTTAATTTCTAATTGGGGTTTTTTAAGCAATAAATGTCCCCGCAAGCACTGTTTCTTTCTTAGATATTGTGCTTTCATTTTCATTCCATTCAAACTACCTTCTAAAATTTTTTTTTTTTAATGCTTTATTTCTAGGAGAGAGAGAGAGAGACAGCACGAGCAGGGGAGGGTCAGAGAGAGAGGGAGTCACAGACTGAAACAGGCTCCAGGCTCCGAGCTGGCATTCAGCACGGAGCCCGACGGGGGCTCGAACCCACGAACCGCGAGATCATGACCCAAGTAAAAGTTGGACGCTTAACCGACTAAGCCACCCAGGCGCCCCATTCAAACTACCTTCTGGGGCACCTCGGTGGCTCAGTCGGGTAGGCATCTGACTCTTGGTTTCGGCTCAGGTCATGATCTCATGGTTTTGTGAGTTTGAGCCCCACATCGGGCTCTGTGCTGGTGGCTCAGAGCCAGCTTGCAATTCTCTCTCAAGAATCTAGGGATTCTCTCTCAAGACTCTCTCTGCCCCTCCCCCACGCACACAGTCTCTCTGTCTCTCTCAAAAATGAACTTTAAAAGAATACCTTCTAATTTGCCTTCTGCTTTTTCTTTTACACAGACTATTTAGAAGTGTGTTATTTACTATCCTAATATTTGGGGATTTCCTGGAGTTAGTGATTGCTAACTTAATTGCATTGCAGTCAAAGAACATATTTTATAGAAATTTATTTTTTAAAACTTCATCTGAGGGGTGCCTGGGTGGCTCAGTTGGTTAAGTATCTGACTTCAGCTCAGGTTGTCATCTTGTGGTCATGGGTTTGAGTCCCACATCAGGCTGTCTGCTGTTAGAGCCCACTTCGGACCCTCTGGCCCCCTTGCTCACTGCCCCTCTCCCCACTCGTGCACATGTTCTCTCTCTCAAAAGTAAACAAACATTAAAAAAATTTAAAATTCACCTCAGATTTGCTTCATTCCCCATAATATGGTTTATACTGGTAAGTTTCTGTGTGATTAAAAAGTATATGTGTTGTGCTATTGTTGGATTCAATGTTTTCTATTTAAATGTCGATGTGGTCAAATATTTAATAGTGTTGTTCAAATATCTTCTGTCCTTGCAGATTCTGTCTATTGCTAATTAATAAAAAAGGGATATTGAAATCTCTAATGATAAATTTTGATTTGTCTCTCTTTGAGGTTTTACCATTGTTTTTTGTTATTTAAATTGAAATTAGTTAACATACAGTGTAGTCTTGGCTTCAGGAGTAGAATCCAGTGATTCATCACTTACATAGGACACCCAGTGCTCATCCTGACAAGTGCTTTCCTTGATGCCCATCACCCATCTAGCCCCTCCCCCCACCCACCTC
This sequence comes from Proteles cristata cristata, assembly GCA_017311185.1. Classification (NCBI taxonomy): domain Eukaryota; kingdom Metazoa; phylum Chordata; class Mammalia; order Carnivora; family Hyaenidae; genus Proteles; species Proteles cristata. The sequence continues at coordinate 9,972 of JAESUZ010002470.1, forward strand.
CCCTCCAGCAACCCTCAGTTTGTTCTCTGTATTTAAGAGTTTCTTATGGTTTGCTTATGGTGTATGTGTATATATGTACCACATCTTCTTTATCCATTCATCAGTTGATGGACATTTGGGCTCTTTCCATTATTTGGCTATGACTGGATTTTACTTCGTGTATTTTGAAGTGCTGGTGTAACAGACATAAAAAGGGATATTGAAATCTCCAGTGAAAAATTTTGATTTGTCTGTTTCTCCTTGAAGTTTTACTGTTGTTTTCTGTTATAGTCAATATCTTCTGAATTAAATGACTCTTGTATATTATGAAATGAATTTTAGCCCTGGTAATATTCTTTGCTATGAAATACACTTTGATATTAATGTACTCTAGATTTCTTTTGATGTTTTGATTAAATTTATTTGATTTGATGATATTTTCCCAACCTGTTACCTTTAACATATCTGCATCTTTATATTTAAAGTACAGTTCAGGATGTCAGGGTGGCTCATTCAGTTAAGCATCTGACTGTTGATTTCCATTCAGGTCATGATCTTACAGTTAATGGGATCAAATCCCATGCTAACAGTGCAGAGCTTGCTTGAGATTCTCTTTCTCTCTCTCTCTCTCTGCCCCTCCCCCACTCACGTGCACCCTCCCTTTCACTTTCTCTCTACCAAAATAAATAAATATTTTTTAATTTTTTAAAAATAACGTATACTTCTTTTAAGCAGTATTCAAATCTAATCTAGCAATTGCTACCTAAAAATTCAGATAATTGGAACATTTATATTTAATGTAAATATTGGTATGGTTAGGTTTAAATTCATTATCTTATCATTTTATTTCTAGATCACCATCTATTCTTTTGTTCCTTTTTCCTATTTTTTAATTATTTGTTTAGAATTGAGATTTTTTTGAATGATTCCATTTTCTTCTCCTTTATTAGCTTATTAGCCATAATTCTCTGTTCTGCTATTTTAGTGGTTGCTGTACATTTTATATATGCATCTGTAACTTATCACAGTCTATATTCAGGCAATATTATATAACTTCACATATAAGGAAAGAACCTTACAATATTAAACTTCCACATTTTTACTTCAGGTCTTAATGCTATTAATTGTCATACATTTTATTTAGATATATGTTACAAACTCCACAAGTCATTATTATTATTTTTGTTTAAATAGGCAAGTGTCTTTTAAAAGATTATAAATACCAAAATATTATTATTTAAAGCAATCTATTGATTTCCAGTGGCATTTTAAATGCCAAAAGAAATATGATTTAAAGCCATCTACAGATTTCCAATGGCATTTTTCTAAATGCTAATTTAGAATCCTAAAATTCTTATGAACCATAAAAGACCAAAACAATCTTGAGAAAGAACAAAGCCAGAGATATCATGCTCCCTGATTTCAAACTATACTACAAAGCTACAGTAATCCAAAAAGTATGGTACTGACACAAAAACAGACACATAGATCAATAGAATAGAACAGAGAGCCCAGAAAGAAACTCATGCATTTATGGTCAATTAATCTATCACAAAGGAGACAAGAATATACAAAGGGGAAAAGGAAATCTCTTGAATAAATGGTGCTGGGAAAACTGGAAAGCCACATGCAAAAGAGTAAAACTGGACCACATTCTTACACCATATCAACATACCAAAATCAACTCAAAATGAATGAAGGACTTGAATGTAAGACCTGAAGCCATTAAACTCCTAGAAGAAAACATAACAACACTCCTAGAAAAAAAGAAGAAAAAAATCATAGGCAGTAAGCTCTCTGACATTCGTCTTAGCAACATTTTTTTTTGGACCAGTCTCCTCATATAAGGGCAAGAAAACCTAAAATAAACAAATGAGACCACATCAAACTAAAAAGCTACTGCACGGTGAAAGAAACCATTAACAAAAATGAAAAGGCAACCCACTGAACGGGAAAAGGTGTTTGCAGGTCAAACATCTGATAAGGGTTAATATCCAAAATATATAAAGAACTCACAGCACATAATATCAAACACCAACAAACACACAAAAAAATAATCTGATTAAAGATTGGGCAGGCATTTTTCCAAAGACACGCAGATGACTGACAGGTATATGAAAAGATGCTCAACATCATTAATCACCAAGGAAATGAGGTATCACCTCACACTGCTCAGATTTTCTACTATCAAACAGACAAGAAATATTAAGTGTTGGCACTGATGTAGAGAAAAGGGAACCCTCGTGTTCCGTTGGTGGGAATATAAAGTGGTGCAGCCACCAGGGAAAACTGTATGACTGGTGCTCAAGAAGTTTAAAACAGAACCACCATACAATCCAATACTTCTACTTGAGGATATTTATCTGAAACAAAAACAAAAATGCCAATTCAGAGAGATATATGCACCCCCATGTTCCCTTCAGTGCTATTTACAATAGCCAAGATACGGAAGCAACCTGTGTCCATAGATAGTGGGATAAAGAATATACAGGGGGGGCGCGGTGTGAATGTGTGTGTACGAAATAGAACATTACTCAGACATAAGAAAAATGAAATCTTGCCACTTCAGACAACACAGACAGATCTAGAGTGTATTATGCTAAATGAAATATGTCAGAGAAAGACAGACACCACAGCAGTTTACTTACCTGTGGAATCTAAAAAACAGAACAAAAGAACAAACAAAACGAAATAGAAATAGACTTATGGATACAGAAAGCAAACTGTTGGTTACCAGAGCAGGGAGGTGAAGGTGAACCAGGTGAAGGGGATTAAGAGGTACAGACTTCCGGTTATAAAATGAATAAGTCATGGGACTATAACGTAGCGCACAGGGAACAGTCAGTAATATTGCAATAACGTTGTATGACGATGATGGTAACTAGACTTACCAGGGAGATTGTTTTTTAATGTATAAAAGTATCAAATCACTGAAATTAACAGGATATTATATGTCAATTATACTGGAATCCTAGAAAAATGTAATTTCTTTACCCATGTAGTTACCATGGTCCTTCTTTTCTTTGAGTAGATCTAAGACTCCATTAGGAGCTGTTTGTCTTCCGATTGTAGAACTTTCTTGATTTCTACAAGCACAGGTCAGATGCTGATCAACTCTTTCAGCTTCGATGTGTCTGAAAAAGCCTTTCTTTCACCTTTATTTTTGACAAATACTTCTACTGGATACAGACTTCTAGATTTACAAGTGACATTTCCTTTCAGTACTTTAAAGATGTTGCTTCTCTGTTTCCTCACGTTGATTCTGAAGGGAAATCAGCCATTGTTCTTATTTTCGTTCTTCCCTGTGTAATGTGTCTTTTTCCTCTGGCCATTTCTAACATTTTGTCTGGAGACTGGTCCTGAGGAATCGGATTCCAATGGGCCTTGGGGGAATCTTCTTCGTGTACCATGTGCTTGGGGTTTGCCGAGCTCTTTGGATCTCTGAGTGTATAGTTTTTGTCAAATTTGAAAATTTTTAGTCAGTATTTCAACTCTCCATTGATTTTGTTTGTTTGTTTTCCCATCTGTTCCTTTGGGGACTCCATTTGTATATGATGCTACCTGAAATATTTTTTCACTTCTTTTGGAATAGATTTTATTTTTTAGAGCCATTTTTACCTGAAATGTTTTTTCACTTCTTTTGGGATAGATTTTATTTTTTAGAGCCATTTTTAGGTTTACAGAAAGTACCTAGTGTTCCCATACACTCTCTTCACCCACTCCTGCAGTCTCATTATTAGCAACTTGCATTCATGTTATATGTTTGTTACAATTTGTGAATCAGTATTTATACATTCTTATTAATTAAAGCTCATAGTTTACATGAAGGTTCCTTCTGTGCTGAAGAATGTCATGTAGGGGGCACCTGGGTGGCTCAATTTGGGAAGCGTCCGACTCTTGATTCTGACTCGGGTCATGTTCTCTCGGTTCGTGAGTTTGAGCCCCACATTGGGCTCTGCACTGACAATGGGGAACCTGTTTGGGATCCTCTCTCCCTCTCTCTCTCTGACCCTCCCCTACTCACACGTGCATGAGTGCTCTTTCTCGCTCTCTCTCTCGCTGTCTCTCAAAATAAATAAACTTAAAAAAAAAGAAAAGAATGCCATGTAGTTACCATTAAGGTATCATCCAGAGGTTTCACTGCCTTAAAAACATCCTGTTATCCACTTATTCATCCCTCCTTTCCTCCCCTGGTGCCTCTGGAAACCACTGAACTTTTTATGATCTCTATAGTTTCATCCTTTCCAGAATGCATATGAGTGGGAATCCTACAGTTTTAACCTTTTCTGATTGGCTTCTTTCATTTCATGAGACACATTTAAGGTTCTTCCATGTCTTTTCATAACTTGGTAGCTTGTTTCTTTACGGTGCTAAATAATATTCCATTACATAGATTTACCAGAGTTTGTTTACTGTTAAAGAAAAAAATTAAAATTATTCTGATGCTTGTTAAAACGTAAAGGAAGACTTTATTCAGGGCTGTTGTAATAGGACTTGTGACTATTCCAACAGGGGAGAGAAATTTTTCTCAACTCCAAGTATAGCAAGGAGATGTGGGGATTTCTAGCCAAAGGGCAGAGGGAGGGGGTCAGTGGATGGAAGATTACCAAGAGGAGACATCATGGCTGAAGGCAAGACAGACTCACACATCAAAGTAAGAATGAGCAACTTGATCAGGTGTCAGAATGGCCGGATGTCAAAGGGAGGGGAGGACTGAGTAGGAGTCTTACTAAAGCTGGGCTGGGGGAGGATAGGCAGAAGGCCAAGGTCAAGGAGCCTGACTAAAGTCAGGCAGAGTCTTGGTATTACCCATTTGCATACTTAAGGACCTCTTTGTTGCTTCCAATTTGGGCAATTATGAATAAAGTTGCTAAACAAGTTTGAGTCCCGGTTTCTGTGTCCTCCATCTGGGAACGTGAGGTAGTGCCCGGGAGCCGTCACGGGGCTCAGCTGCTTTCTCCGGCTTCACGAGGATCGAGGATCACTTTCCTCCACAGCCTGATGGTGGATCTGGACAACTATGGCTCTAACATGTCTTGTCTGCTTCTTATTGTTTCAGATAACGGGGTGCATTCGACCCCTGCCAGTCCACGTTGGCCACAAGCAGAGGTTGCGATCAGACGCTATGAACCGCCATAAAGGAAGGAGGAAACAATCACTAGAATTTTTTTTTTACTTGGCCAAGGTCATAGTGCTGACTATTTACTAGGGGTCATGGGCGAGGCCACGGGGGTTGCTGCTGTGTTCCTGTCCTTGGAACAGAAAAGGGAAGAAGATCTTTGATGTGCAAGGTGACCAGCCTTGCTGACTCATGTGATATGGGGATAGGAAAAGATAGGATAAAATAGGCAGATAGAGAAGGATTAGGATCTGAGGTCCCTGGGGGGAAAGACATATTTTGGAACAATGCTGGGAGTGTCTGACCACAGAAACTGCCCCTCCCCTAGGCATAAGGTTCCTCTTAAGAATGTAAGAGACCCCACCTCCTCCCTTTCAGGTTTCCCTCAGGAATGTGACAAAAGACCTAAGTATGGCCATAGGCCACCCCTCATACGATGGAAATGAGCCAATCAGGAATGGACCACCCAGCCCTTGGAGCTATCAAGCCATTAAGCTTGGAACCTGAGAAGGAAGCAGGGGGAAGGGGAAAGGGAGGGCTGACCAGAACCTTCTAAAACAAGGACCCTTGCCTCTAGTCCTCAGGCATTCACTCTCAAAGGACCCTTCTCTGTAAAGAGAGCTTTCCTACCATCCTTACTTTCTAAACTTCTAATAAACGTGTGCCTGCCGCTCATTTTGTGTCCCCTCCTTCATTCTTTGAAGCAGCGAAACAATGAATCCTGGGTACTGAGGTAAAAAAATTCCTACTGTGGGGACACCGAAACCTAAGTCAAAGTCACTGAAAACCATGAAGAATGAGAATTCCCTGAGCCACCAATGGAGAGATTCTGAGGCCATTTTACCTAATGGATTATTCCATGAAAATCCCAACCCCGATCTGGAGGGACACTGGGGCACGTAGGAAGACCTGATGTGAGATGCCACCCCACGGGCCAGCCCCCATTCTGCTCAACTCTACACTATAGCTGTCACTGGGTAGCGTGACGGGTCACCCACCACCTGCTCTTACAAGCAGCCACCCAGTTCTTTACCAGCATCTACATAAACACGGTGAGACCGATTGTCAAGCGTCCGATAAAAGAATCTGAACGGCTATTACAGTCATCATGTCTTCACAACAAGAAGTAAAATCAAATGGGAAAATAAATGTCATTTGGGCAACATGAGTGTCCGTCTCGTCACATGGGCGCAGCAATCACGTGTCTGCTGCACGTGTGTTCAGTACGAGTGGATGTCAGGAATGTGAGCACGGGAGCATCAAGAACAGACGCGTGCAGAGTCAGAAGGTGGTGCCAACAAGATGATGCAATTTCCACCCTGCCCCCAACACGTTCAGTGGCACACAGAAGCAATCCATTCCACGACAAATTTCGAAAATGGCAGTTAAAACAGGAGGAAGCACTTAACTCCTTTACCTGACGGGACACCCGAGACAGAAATCGCAGATTAACACACACACGCAAGCGTAGCTGCCTGAAGTTCCGGGTTCTTCTCTAAGTGGCACTTTGTAGACTGTAAATATGCTTCCGTGACACACTGTGAACATTTTCAGCCTGCCAAGTAAAAGGCACTCACTATGTCCTCCTGACTGTCAGATTTAGCGGTCTCCCTGCAAATTGCATTTATTTTAATTATTCAGGGTATCAACTTTTCATAAACTGCTGATTAAAGCCCGTCTTTTTTTTTCCTTTCTTAAGCACGCTCTCGCTCAGGTGCTGGGATTCATGAGCGTGTCACAGAGATGAAAATAGAGTTGGGAAAATGACTCGCTAGCGAATGAACTGTAGTTTAACGTCTGATTGCTTACATCAAAGAGATCATATGCACGAATTCAGAAACACTTCTTAATTTGCTCGTGTTGTGAAGTTTTCAAGTAGCATCTTGCTACAGAACTTACAACCAAGGTCCCCCAGCTACCTGGGGCATAAGACAACAGTCAGAGTCACATTCTCCTTGTCCGGACATTATAGTGTGTCCATCTACCACAGGATTTGTAAGGCGAAGCTTAAAAGAAATTTAAAAGGCTGTTTGCTAACTAGAGCCTAGCTGTGAGTTGGTTTTTCGGGGCTTTGTTCAATCTGTAAAATGACACAATACGTCCAGTATGTATGACTTTTTCATGTCTGGGAATCTCAGACTCTGTTCCTCAGCTGACTTACAAAAATGTAATTGGGCCACCTGGGTGGCTCAGTGGGTTAAGCGTCTGACTTCGGCTCAGATCGTGATCTCGCAGTTCGTGAGTTCGAGGCCCACATCAGGCTCTCTGCTGTCTGTGCAGAGCCCACGTCAGGTCCTCTATATCTTCTCTCTCTCTGCCCCTCCCCTCCCTTGAAAATAAACATTTAAAATGTATATGTATATATATTAAATATATACATGCATATATATGTGTTATGTGTTTATGTATATATATGCATATGTGTATACACACACATATATATTATATATGCTAAGTTATATATGTTATATGTATATATATGTGTGTATATACATATGTTGGTAAAAGGAATACAGTCAATTCAGGATTTATTCACTGACAACAACCCAGCAACGTGTGACACACTCAAAAAAGTTTAAAATGATCCTTTTTTAATTTCACAAGGAATACACGGTTAGACCTGTTGTGTTTCATTACAAGTCACCCCACACCTGGATGTCAAAGTTGTATTCCACTTCTGCTGTGGTCCCTCCTCCCTCCCCTTCTCCTCCTGGGCCCCCACACTGCCTGCCTCTAGGGGAGGAAAGAGCAGAGACAGGGCAGGAAGCAAACACAGTGGCGCCAAGGCACGGAAAGTCCGAGTCAGAGTATCAGTCAGTCAAAATCCAATCCACGTACAGGACAACTTGAACTTTACGCACTTGCTCTGACTGACCTCACGTCTCAGCTCCAGAGCCACAAGGCATTTTGAAAGCCAGTGAAGGGATGCTCTGACATCCCCCGAGAAGCTGTCAGCAGTGCCAGGATGGACCCACGACAGGGTGTTCATGGGTTCTCAGCTGGTGGCGGTGTACAATTTGTCATGGCCCTCCCCCGCGCCCCGCCCCCCAAGCAGGCACAGAAGGAACAAAGCAGAGGAAACGTACTCACCAGCCTTGATGTGGACATCCTGACTTCTAATTTTCCCTGAAGGATTTTCAGCTGTGCAATAATAAGTATTATCATGGATTAAGGTACTAAAGCTTGAAGGAGGGAAGGGGAAAATTTGGAGAGTGCCGTTGGGGTGGACGTGGCGGATCCCGGGGACATCGTAGATCTCCTCGCCCGTTGCTAGGTACCATCTGAGAGACACAGGAGGGACGCCTGCAGCGGGGCAGGGCACCAGGGTCCCCGTGGTGCTCGCAAACACTACCTCTTGCAGAGATGCATTGACAAAGTAGAGGCTGGAGTGAAGGTCCTCACTGAAAACTACAAGAAGACAACACAACAATTGGTCAGGAAGGTGCACTCTCTGAACTTGGCCTTCAAGCAGCCTGGCCTCAGAAGGTTGTTTTGAGAAACAATCGCCAGGTTTGACTAAAATGAAATCATTCAAAAGTGCTCAACTACGGTCAGGGAGGCTGGTTCTAACGAATAAGGTATCAGCTTCGCTTCACACCGTGTACACACTGTGTACACACAGTTAACATCCTGGATCTTCACCCGTAATTGATTACTTACCAGCCCGTTCCCCGTGCCCTGCTCTGTCTCCACAGTAATGACCACTACTGGGAGTCATGCTCTGTGTTTTGTATTCCTCTTTTGTTTGCCTCCTCTCTAAAACATACGACCCCTGAGAAAAGTGTCAGGATTCGCTCACACTGTCACCTAGAGTGCAGAGACTGATACCCAGCGGGCACTCAATAAGCACAAGCTAAAAGGATGAACGACTACATCCAGTTGCTAAGGCTAAATTGCTCTGGTTGGGAGGTACACCGAGACATATTCTTGAGTGAAATTAGTCACGATTTTTACAAATTAAAATCTACGTTTGTCTGTAAAACATTTTTAAAAAGCATGACTGGTTTTCTACAAATAGCATCAAATCAACGGTGCATTTTTTTAATGTTTTAATGTTTATTTCTCTTTGAGAGAGAGAAAGAGAGCGCGACAGAGCATGAGTTGGGGAGGGGTAGAGAGAGACACACAAAGAAATCCGAAGCAGCTCCAGGCTCTGAGCTGTCAGCACAGATCCTGACACGGGGCTCGAACTCACAAGCTATGAGGTCATGACCTGAGCCAAAGTTGGACATTTAACTGACTGAGCCACCCAGGCGCCCCTCAACAGTGCATTTTTTTTAATAAAAAATGGGCAGTAGTAATAATGAGAACTTTGACGAAGTATCATTCAGTCCCACCGGCCTGTGACAGCTTCCTCTCCTGGTCCATCTTCCCATGTGCTGTACGCACATCTATGATTATTCTATGTAACAATGCGTATACACAAACCACCCCATGCAACTGTCATAGGCTATGCTTCATTCTCTTAACATTGTTTCATATACAAAGTTCCATATTTCTATATAGACCTTATGCACAAGTAAATAGTGGATGCACATTTCATATAACATGATTCTCTAAACTATTTTCCTGATCCTAGTTATTTAAATTGTTTCTGTTTTCACTGCTACAAATAAGATATCTGCAAAGCTATTCACACATATTTGGCTTCTTAATTCATTTACTGAGAGCCTATGTTGTACTAACAATCACAGTGTCGTTTATAGAACGAAGGAAACAACTTCTGGAATCCAAAAATTAACCAAAGAGTTTAAAACGCCGTGAAGACCTACTTCTCAGACATTGGTGCTTATATGTGACTTTCTAAAAAGAAACGCACACGCGGTCACATATTCATGTGAGAAAAGACGCCCTCGATACTTGGAATTAATCTCACTGGGCAGAGATGAGAATATCATTTACTGAGCGCCTACACCATACCAGGCAAAGCTGTGATACTCAAGGTGTTATTTTAGTCTTGTGAACAGTAGCTCTGCAGGGGAGCACAGGCTCCACTTTACAGAAGAGGTGGAGATTCAAAAGGGTCGTCACTTGACCATGGATGGATCCAGGGCGAGGCGCTCACTCCGGAGGCTTCCTCTGAACATCCACCCACCTCCTGCTGCTCTCTCTCAGGGGCAGTGCCCGCCAGCTTGCCCACTGGAACCAGTGTGTCTCGAGCTGAGGACAGAGGGGACGCCATGTGTCCCGCGATGGCGGAGAAAAAGCCACTTTGTAACCACGATCGAGTCACTCAAAGAGAAGAGAGGCGGGGTGTTCGGCAAGTTGTAACTGGGACAGCTCTCTCTCCCGACCGTGACTAAAATCTTCAGCAATGCTCCATAAATCAGAATATGAAAATGATTGCTAACTGAGAAATTGGCTCAGATCGGAAGCACAGCTAACAGTTAAACATTACAGCTTTCAACTCAAATAAAGATGCTGATAGTAGCGCTGTGATTTTACATTTGAGCTTTCTAGGAAGCTGACATCACCCCAAACACATTGTTAGGAAGGAGGTGACTGTCATTCTTGGAGGCTAATTAATTCCACCACATTCTTTTTTGTTCCCGCCCCACCTTACTCTTGTGTCAGCTGGATTTGGGTAAATTTGAACTAAATAAAACTTAGTCATATCTGAATTCATTCCCTTGTCTCATAAAAATAGCCTTGTTAAGAACTGTTAGTCTTTGAACACATGAATGTATGTGTGGAATATTTTATATATAAATGTGAAATTATTCAAATGCCTGCAGAAAAAAATGCAAAGTAAATGTTTAATCCTGGTGTAGTTAAGGAGATAAGTGACCCGCGGGGGATTACTGTCACTTCTCCTTACATTTTTTTTTTTAAGGTATTTTGCTAGAGTCTTTGGATTTCACACCACTGGGTTTAATAGCGTAACATAAACTCATTCTTTAAGATACGTATCATATGGCCACAGGCAAAAAAACAAAACAAAACAAAACAAAAAAACTACATTCCAGCAGCTTCTGTGTCTTCCATCTAAGGGACCATCCATCTGCTTAAATACTACTGCTGCACACACTCTAAATACAGCAGCATTTGCTCCCTCCAGTAAGGGCACAGGCAATCTCGCTGTGAATCACGTGCGTGTGAAAATTCCCAGAAACGAACTGCAGTTTAGTAACAGGAAGCTAAACAAAACATTTGGCATAATCTTGCTCCAACATGCAGCGTATAAAATCCTAGGGTACTGACACTTAGGACACCGAAGGAAGGGGCTTTGGAGGATTGTTCTTTCGCGTACAGATTTCTCCATGTTTTACAACGTTATAACAGATGGTGTGAGCAGCGCTCTGGTGACAACAGAAAGAAGAACGTTACACGAGAATGAAAAGTAAGTCTAGGGGCACCTCGGGGGCTCAGTCGGTTAAACGTCCGGCTTCAGCTCAGGTCATGATCTCACGGTTTGTAGGTTCGAGCCTCGCATCAGGCTCTGTGCTGACAGCTCAGAGCCTGGAACCTGTTTCAGATTCTGTGTCTCCCTCTCTCTGACCCTCCCCTGCTCACGCTGTCTCTCTCACTCTCTCTCTCTCTCTCTCTCTCTCTCTCTGTGTCTCAAAAATAATCAAACATTTAAAAAAATTTTTTAAAGGAATCACAGATCACAGTGTGTCTAGAGAATGAAATAGTGGCATTCAGGCTGCCAGCTGTGTTCACATTCGCGATCTGGGTTCTGAGTACCCTGATGCGCTAAGCAAATAAAAATGTCACCAAGCTGTACGCTATGATATGTACACCCTTATGTATATATTCCATAATTCAATTAAAGTTAAATATGTTTAAAGAAATGAAAAAGAGAAAAACCATCAGGAAGCTAAAGAGGAAATTATGAAATCAGGAGCCAAAATCACAGAGAGAATCATGCGTTAGAAAGAAAAAGACAGTATTTTAGGAAGCCAATCAGTTGTTTTCAACAGTGTCAGTTGCTTCAGAGAAATCAGAAAACATTAGAACCAAAACAGACCATTAGATGTGCAAATTGGGTATATTCATTTTGAATGGAAATGCCATTTAGGACTAAAATATTTTTATTGATTTTAGAGGAATTAGCGAATGGCTATGCTTAGTAAAATGAACTGCTTCTGTAAAGGTCTCCCAAAATGAAAAGGGATATAACGTAGCCTTAGGTAAATATTATCTAGAAAGCAGAACCCTTCACTGATTCAGAGACTACAATATGTTTTCATGTTTGAATAAATGTTTTGAAATTTAGTGTCATCTTGATCGGATGATCTGAAAGCAGATAAATGAATGGTCTCATAATGACTTGGAAAGCATTCAAATTATTCCATAAAATAACTCCAAGTCAGGCTCTAAAAATGTGCTCATATGGTATATGCATTGAATTCTGATGTATTTCAATTATTCTAACTATTCCCCAACACTGAAGCAATGGTGACATTGTCCTCATGAATAAGAGCTGGGCAAAACTTCACAGGGTATCAAACTTTTAAATACAAAATTCCATTTCTATCCATGATAAGCCAGAACAAACACACAAAACTCCAGGCACTAGATTTACCCTCTCATAAGTAGTCATTCAGGTGATACAGAACAGTAGTACACAAAAGAAGGCGATAAATAAACAAGGTGGGCCCTCCAAGGGCTCATCTTAGTGCCTAGAGACAGTTCCCAAATCCTCCCAAAAGGAGGAAACCCAAGTACAACTTGGTGGGATTTCGGAGCTGAGAAGAACAAATGCGAGGTGTGGGAACAGGCCAAGGCTGCCAGCCTTACAAAGCAGAGAGAAAGAAGCTGCACAGATGGGGAGCTCCAGAGACCCAGAGAAGGTTTCCTTGGATGAGTCTTTCTTTACACACAGCTTCAGCTGTGTATGGATGTTTGCATGTATGGGAGGAAGTGGCTCATGCTGGATGAGAAACACCAGAAAGGAACAGGTGGAAAATTCCTGAAGCTCATACGAAGGAGAGACTGATTCATAGTCTAGCCAGGGAGGGCGGAAAGAACTGATACACGGATATCAGATAAAGTACTCAGAAGTGTATCAGCAAAACACTGGGGGCCAAATTCGTCATTACAGAGCCTAAAAGCGATCCCAGAATGGATCTCAGAAGGAATGAAATTGATTCCAAGTAACTTAACCAGCCGGCAAACACATTTCAATACCACTTAATGGAAAAGAAAAAAAATCTAATAATTAATCATGTAAGATTTTAAATGCCTGGTATTCAGTAAAAAATTGGACACAAGCAGGAAAATATGTTCTATTATCAGGAATAAATTCATTCAATAGAAACAGACACAGAAATGACAGATTATAGAATCAGCAGGCAGGAACATTAAATAGCTATTATAAATAATCTCCCAATATTTTCAAGGCAGCAGAGAAAAGCAAGGGCATATTGATGAAATAAATGGAGACTTTATAAATAGCCAAAGTGAAACTTCTTGAGATTAAAATACAATACATGAGATGAAAACCATGCAAATGAAATGAGTAACAGATTAGGTCCAGCAGAAGAAATTATCAGTGAGCCAGAAGATGGAGTATTAGAAACTACACAAATTAAAATCAAAAGAAAATGGTTCTAAAGACCATAAACAAAAATCAGTGAGATGTGAGGGCTATATGACGTGACCTAGTATATGTGCAATTAGAGTTCCAGAAGAAGAAAGTGAGATAACATATTTTGAAAAATTAACATTCAAATTTTTCAACATTTAATGAATCCTGGCACTCCAAATCCCATAAATATCCCATAAATTCAATGAACCACAAACAAAAGAAATATGAAAAAAAATCACACCACAATTGTAAATAAATTTATGAAGTCCGATGATAAAGAGAAAATTCTTACAGGTAGCCAGATTTTTAAGTAAAATACACACTACAGACAGAGTAAAGACAAGGATGATGGCTGACTTCTCAGAAACAATGCAAACCAGAAGACAGTGAAACAAAAAATTAAAACATTATTTAAAGAGAATAAAGAAGTAAGCCTGCCAGAAAAAAATTCTATACACAGCCAAAAGAAAAAAAGAAAGAAAGAAAACAACCCTTTTACAAATAGGGCAAAATGATAATGATTTTTCACACATCCATAAGCTAAGAGGACTCAATGACAGTAGACAAACAATTATAAGAAATGTTAAAGGAAGTCTTTGGGGCAGAAGGAAAATGCCAGATAGACATTTATGACCTCACAAAAGAAATGAAGAAAGGCAAAAAGATGGTATGTATGTAAGTAAAAGTTTTAAAAATATGTATTGCTCATTTTAAAAGCAACCATCAAAAGACAATTTACTGTTTACAGCAAAAATGATACTAACATATTATGGGATTTGTGACATATATAGAGATAACATCAACGACAGTAGGAGCACACAGGCAGGTGGGAAGAGGAAATGAAAATCTACTGCTATAATTTCCTCTACGACACATATAGCACTACACTGGAAAGTATGCCATGTTAGTTTCAATATGATAAACCCTAAAGTAACCACTTAAAAAAGCAAAAGGTAAGTCAAAGCAAAACTTAGATTTTAATCCATTTGAGATAAAATTGATCATTAAAAAAACACTCCATTCACCCAAAAGTAGACAAGAAGAGAAAGAAAACAGATGGAATGAATAGGAAGCAAGTAACAAGATAATAGATTTAAATCTTAACAACTGATATTCACATCACATATAAATGGGTAAACATGGGATGCCTGGGTGGCTCAGTCAGTTGAGTGTCTGATTCTTGATTTTGGCTTGGGGCATAATCCCAGGGTTGTGGGATCAATCCCCATGCTGGGCTCCATGCTGAGCGTGAAGCCTGCTTAAGATTCTCCCTCTCTCTTTCTCTCTCTCAGTCTCTCTCCCTCTCCATCCCTCCCTTTCTCTCCCATGCTCATGTCTCTCTCTCTAAAATACATACATACATACGTACATACATACATAAATACATAAATAGCTAAACCCTCCAATTAAAAGGCAGAAATTGTTAGACTGGATGAAAAATCAAGACCTAACAACTATCAAGGAGAAATTCCTTTTTTTATTTTTTTATGTTTTATTTATTTTTGAGAGAGAGACAGAACATGAGCAAGGGAGGGGCAGGCAGAGAGGGAGACACAGAATCCAAAACAGGCTTCAGGCTCCGAACTGCCAACACAGAGCCCAATGCAGGGCTCAAACACTCAACTGCAAGATCATGACCTGAGCCGAACAAAGTCAGATGCTTAACCAAATGAGCCACTCAGGTGCCTCCAGGAGACATTCCTTTTAAAATATGAAGAAACAGGTAGATTAAAAGGATAAATGAAAATCCCATGCTAACACAACTCTAAAACAATAAACACGCTGGAACATCAGGTGTTGGAGAGGAGACAGAAGAAGGGGAACCCTCGCACACTACTGGTGGGAATACATATTCGTACAGCCACTGTGGAAGAGTACAGAGGTTCCTCAAAAAGTTAAAAATAGAATTACCTTATGATCCAGCAAATATTTACCCAATGAATACAAAACTACTAATCCAAAGGGAACACGCACACCCTCGTGTTTACTGCAGCATTATTTGTAATAGCCAAGATACTGGAGCAGCCCAAGTTTTCATAGATTGATGGATGGATAAAGAAGATGTGATGCACACACACACACACACACACACACACACACACACACAAATCACACAATTACTCAGCCATCAAAAAGAATGAAATCTTACCATTTGCAATGATGTGAATGGAGGTAGAAAGTATTATAGTAAGTGAAATATAGGTCAGTCAGAGAAAGACAAATACCATATGATTTCACTCATATATAGAATTTAAGAAATAAGACAAATGAGGAAAGGGGAGAAAAGAGAAAGAGAGAGAGACAAACCAAGAAACAGACTCTTCACTAAAGGACACACACTAATGGTCACCAAAGGGGAGGTGGGTTGGGGGGATGAGTGAAATGGGTGAAGGGGATCAAGGGGTCCACTCATCAGGATGAGCACCGGGGGTTATATAGAAGTGTTGAATCACTATATTGCACACCTGAAACTACTACTACACTGTATGTTAAATAACTGGAATTTCAATAAAAACTTAATTAAAAAGAAGACAATATGAAATTTTTGTAGGATCTGGAGTCACTGAAACTCTCATTTATTATGGTGGGAGTGTAAAAGTATACAATGACTTGGGAAAAGAGTTTGGCAATTCCTAATAAAATTAAACACAACAAAATAAAAATTAACAGGTAGATTCAAAGCAAAAATAGTTTTTTAAATCCCATGTTAACACTACTCAAAAAAAAAAAAAAGATGCTGGAGTGGCCATATTCATGTCAAAATAGATTTTGGGATAAAGAATATGACAAGGATGGCCATTTCCTAAAGATAAGTGATCGATTCATCAAGATGACACAAGAATCCTAAATATTTTGTGCCTCATAAGAGAATTCCACAAAGTACCTGAAGGAGCTCTGCTGGAATTACAGGCAGCAACAGCAAAATGAAAAGAACTGAGAATGATGTTGCTTTCTTATTTAGCTCTAACCTCCACGGGGGCAGCACGGATCTGGGGCCCCTTGCGGGAATGCTTTTGCTCAACATGCTACTATTCGTTCTTTGAATCGCAGCTCATACATCAAGTCCTTAGAAATGTATTCCTGGGGGGCGCCTGGGTGTCTTAGTCGGTTAAGCGTCAGACTTTCGCTTGGGTCATGATCTCGCGGTTCGTGGGTTCGAGCCCCGCGTCGGGCTCTGTGCTGACTGCCAGCTCAGAGCCTGGAGCCTGTTTCCGTCTGTGACTCCCTCTCTCTCTGACTCTCCCCTGCTCCGCTGTCTCTCTCTCTCTCTCTCCTGGAAATAAATAAAACACTAAAAAAAAAAAAAGAAAGAAAGAAAGAAAGAAAGAAAGAAAGAAAGAAAGAAAGAAAGAAAGAAAGAAAGAAAGAAAGAAATGTATTCCTGGTCTTCCACCTCCCAGACTGGACCCCATGTCCCACCTCTGCTTTCTACGTGATTCGCTCATAATTCCCTTCTTAGTTGTTTGGTGTATACCCCACACCAAATTGTCATCCACAAGAGAAGCACTATATATACATGATGCAACCTTACTCCTGTTACATGGTGTGCTGACTGGTATATAATAGAGGCTCTCAAATTTTTATTGAATGAATAACTAAATGTTCAAAAGAAAAATATTATGACTTTCATACTGCGTGTGGCCCAAAAAAATCCTTTTAAGGAACAATATTTAACCTGTATTTCACATGCATCATCTATTACCATCAAAATTCCATTATATAGGTGTCAAGGGACAATAAGAATGAGTAGCTGAGAAAAGAACTTCTCAGATATTATAAGGACCCGTGTATGAGATTTAGCTACCGTGTGTAGAAACGTTCTTTTTATCCAATATTTGTACTGATTTTTCAACAAGGAAACAAAAGCTCAATTTTGCAATGTATTTTACAAATCTCTGGAGGAAAAAAATAAGAGAAATGTTAATGTTTTTGCTCAGAAAATGTCTACGTATTGTTTGCAATATCCTTCTGGAGAAGTATTTCCGTATGTGGATAGGGAATTCATTTTAGAGATAAAGTCTCTCTGTCCCTTTGGATGGATGAAAGTCAGTCTCAACAACATGGCTGGCAGTTAAGTGTACATTTTTAGAGAAGAATACAGACACTGCAATGAATAATATGTATGTAGTTTACTAGGTTCCAGTATTTACATTTAAAGCTCAAAGTATTCCAAAGGCATGGAAGCAACCAGAGATCTGGAAGGAGCAGAATGCATTCCGGGAATGATGATCACAGCATTGAAGCACAAGCATCATCTAAAATGATGTAAATGACTCCTTAGCATCTGGCAACATTTGGGGACAAATTCAGGAACACAAGTGGAACAAATTAATGAAAAAAGTGTGGCTGCAGACTCATATGAGGAATTATAAATGAAGAAAATCATCAGAAAAAGAGAGTGGGAAATAAAGCTAACATCATAAAGATGCTGACAGAATTGTTTCCTGAAGATTAAAAGAGTAGGAGACAGAGAGAGAAACTACTACAAAAATGAGTGTCCAAAATCACTGCAGTGTGAACCAGAAACCAACAGAACAGCAAAGCAATAAAATAAAACCATCAAAGGGAGGGCTGAAATGAAATTAACTGAAGCCAACTGAATTACCTGTCGTATGATTAAAGAACAAAATAAATTAAAGCCAGAGAGATTGCAATGGGACCCCAACAGAAAACTATAAAATCTAATTCCAGAAATGAAACCTTAAGCTCCAGTATTAAGTGAAAACATTGAAGTGTAATGATAAAAAAATTTCTTTAAAAATTCTTCTTAGGCTGATGGGGATGAAGGGGAAGGTGGGTGATGGGCATGGAGGAGGGCACTTGTGGGGATGAGCACTGGGTGTTATATGGAAAGCAACTTGACAATAAACTATTTTTTTAAAAATTCTTCTTAGTTAATCTCATTGTTCAGCATCATTTTCTTTTCTAGAACTTCACTGAGTTCAGGGCCACTCAATTTTCCATTTTGCCCTGGCCTAAGGACTTCTGTAAGCCTACTTTTTAAAGTAATGCATTTTTCCAGGTAATTCACAGATTTCCTTTGTGTTTCAGTAATAAAATGAATAACCATTCCAAATACTGCAAGTGTAGCCTAAGTGGTAAGTGACCACAGTCTTTTCAGTTAGAAGGATTCTCAGAGGATTGACTCTAGTCTAACCTGGTCCCTTAGGTTCACCAGCCTGTTCATTGGCTTCCTTTCATGTGACTTTCTTTAGCTTTTTCCAATATGTTACACACGGCAACTCATCCAGCACCATTGCCAACTCATGGCTGCCGCCATCTTACCTCCTTCCTCTTTGTCCTTAGGATTATGTGTAAATGCCTTTACTATCATTTGAGTAAAGTTTCAGCAGCAGGATGAATGGACAGTGACAGAATAAAGATGTTCAGTTGCCTTCTCTTAGCAGCAATGCCTACTATCTCCAAAGCAGTGATGGGAGGAACCAGGGTCTGGGTTCCAGGTATGATACACCCCTCTCTCTTCCCACGCAACACTGGGAAATATTGCACAGAACTCACTTGTCTCCATCATCTATACCTTCATACCAGCTGATCTAGTTTTTCTCACTTTCTTGCCCTTGCTTGGTCAAGATATTGCTCATTTATATATGACTATTCATTGCTCAAACATTTATACCATGTATGCAACAAAGGGGACATTATCACCCTTGTACACCATCTGCTTACACAGCACTGAGTACATAGATAATGCAGTACACACTTAAATATACTCAAATCAGGTCTCCGTTGGCATCGAAAGGCATTTCTTTGGAGAAAAGGTGCCATCTTCCTTAGGGTCCTCCATAGTTGAAACCTGATGTCTGACATATAACAGTATGAAGGTCAAGGACCTGATCTTTCACCTCTGACCTTGGTGTGCCCATTTATAGAAAAAGTCATGGGGCTGACCTAAAAATCTACACCCAGCGTATTTGAGCAAATAAACAAAGGCATTGTTTTTAATTTTTTTAATGTTTTATTTCTTTCTTTTTTCTTTTTTTTTTTTTTTTTTTACAAATAGTTGATTGTCAAGTTGCTTTCCATATAACACCCAGTGATCATCCCCACAAGAGCCCTCCTCCATGCCCATCTCCCCCCTCCCCCCCTACACCCATCAGTCCTCAGTTTGTTCTCAGTATTCAAGAGTCTTTCATGGTTTGCCTCCCTCCCCCTCCCCCACTATTTCCCCCCTTTATCTCCCCCTTGTTTTATTTATTTCTGAGACATAGAGAGATAGCATGAGCAGGGGAGGGTCAGAGAGAGAGGGAGACACAGAATCCGAAACAGGCTCCAGGCTCTGAGCTGGCTGTCAGCACAGAGCCCGACACGGGGCTCGAACCCACGAACCGCGAGATCATGACCTGAGCCGAAGTTGGGCGCTTAACCGACTGAGCCAACATAGGCATTTTTAGATAATGCAAACTCAGATATTTTATCTCTCACGCACCCTATTCAGAAAGCTACTAGAATGAATAAATAAAGCAGCAAACCAAGGGAGAGGAGTATATGATGTACAGAGGAAACAGAGGCTCAGATGCAGGTGAAGAATTCCAGAAAAGCAATTTCCAGAGGGACATTCAAAGATTCCAAGAGACAGGGTGCCTGGGTGGCTCAGTCAGTTAGGCATCCAATTTTGGCTCAGGCCATGATCTCGGTTCATGGGTTCAGGCCCCGCATCAGGCTCTGTGCTGAGAGCTCGGACCCTGGACCCTGCTTCAGATTCTGTGTCTCCCTCTCTCTCTCTCTCTGCTCCTCCCTACTTGCTCTCTCTCTCTCTCCTTCTATCTCTCAGAAATAAATAAACATTTTAAAAAATTGTAAGAATCCAACTTAACAGTGGTAGAGTGGAAACTAGCCTAGACTTGTGCAGTAAGAAGGCTCCCAGACACATTTTAAAAATAGTAACATTCAAAGACCCTGATGTATCAGAATGTATTAAAACGAGTACTTAGTCCCGTTAGAGAATTGGGGGGATGATTTAGTTACACATGAAGTGAAGACTAAGTAAACAAAAAAGTCAGTGATTATGAACCCCAGGGAAAACACGAAGCTCTACCAGAAAGGAAAAGCGTTCATAAGGTGCTATGTAGCTCAGCTGTATCTAATATTTACATGGTTATAATAATGTAAACCCTAAATATTGATTTAACCCAAAATGGTAATATTGTAAGAGAAAAGCAGAAGAAGACAGGGAGGGCATTCATAGTCCATAAAATTAAGTTAAACAGATACCTGGCCATCAAAACGTTAAGAATTTCAGTGTAAACAGAGAATTTGAAAATACAGATGTTGACTACTAGGAGAAAAAGCTTAAAAACGAAAAAAAATACAGAAAGCAAAGTCAGTAGGAGAATGTGCTTCCAGAGAGTGTGTTTCATTCCATCACATGAAGCAGCAGCCCTAACCAACCCTTACGTGTGTCTAATAGCATCCCAAAGACTGTGAATGATGGAACGTAGGGGGTAGGAATCCCACCCACACAGCCTTACTTAGGACTCTCAAACATTTAAGACTTCAGAGGGGGAAATCTGTTGACTGAAACTCGGGGACACGGTCGCTCTGATTTCCTGGTTCCTTCTATCACACCCAATTTCTGGGATCCAGCATTCGGAACATGTCAAGTTCTCTTACCTTCCTCCTCTTCCATGTGATTCTTTCTCACATTTGTTAATATTTCAGAAAGAGATAAATTAGAACCACACAGGGTACATACAAAAAAATATTAGCTCTGTAAAATATCTGGTTTTGAATAGAAGAGCTAACGTCCATCCGTTCTTAGAGTCACTGGGTGCAAACTTTCAACGTCCCTCTTTTTTTCAGTCCTAACGATCACTGCTTCAGGAGGTCCGTTAGTTATACCTCTAAAGTATAAAGTATAAAGCTCACCTTGCCTTCTCTACTGGCCATCTCTCCTGCCGCCTCCCTGGTCCAAAACACCACCTCTCTCCCCTGGATTGTCACAACGACGCGCCGTGGTGCTCTCTCGGCACCCACTTTTACCCACCTACGCACACACTGATCCATCAGCCAGAGGATCCAGGCAAACCCATCAGGTCGTCTCTCTCCTCTGCTCAGAACCCTCCAGGCCTCCATTCTCTGGCACAAAAGCCACTGTTTTCCTATGATCCATGCTCACTGTTCCTTCTCCACTGGCACCTCCTGCTCGCCCCCATCCCCTGGCCCCTTCCACCCCAGCCCCTAGCCCCGACAGCACCTCCACAGCCGCTCCCTCTGCCTGGGATGCCCGGCCTGCTCACTGGGGTTTGCTCTCACCCCGAACTTCATCCCGAGGAACCTTCCCAGCTGCCCTCCTCCGTGGTCTCTCTGCACAATGTTGATCACTTCTTAGCATGATTCATAATTTATTTATTCGACAGTTTTGTATTATATGTCTCCCCCCTTCCTTAAAGTTTCAGTTCCTAAATGGTCAACGTTCGGTTGCTTGAAGTCCCAGGTAGATCGCTGATCCCTCCCAACAACTTCCAGCATGCAGTCGAATCCCAAGAAGTACGTTTTGAATACATGGCTGCCTGATTAAATTCAACCAATTATAAACAAATAAATCTCGGTGAAATATAACATTCTAAAATTAAGCTTTCATGATAGATGACTGTTAACTGCACCTGTGCTTTTACAGACCATTTTGCCCATAGCAACGCATTTTCTCCCACCCACCCCCACCTTCAACCCTCTCTTCTACACTTTCCTCACTCCTCCCTCCACCCTTCCCCCCTCTTCACCCCTTCCCCCACCCCTATCCTTAACTCGCCAAGGGGTTTTATACTGGTACACCCTGTATGAAGTCAGAAAACAAAGGCCAAAAAGAAGGACAGGAGTCAGTTACCCAAGATCTCATGTTTGTGCTCTGGGCAGTACAAAGATGAGAGCGTGTCCCCTTTCCTTTTCTTTTTTTTTTTTTTAATATATTTTTTATTTATTTCCAGGAGAGAGAGAGAGACAGCGTGAGCAGGGGAGGGTCAGAGAGAGAGGGAGTCACAGACTGAAACAGGCTCCAGGCTCCGAGCTGGCAGTCAGCACAGAGCCCGACGCGGGGCTCGAACCCACGAACCGCGAGATCATGACCCAAGCGAAAGTCGGACGCTTAGCCGACTAAGCCACCCGGGCGCCCCATGCGTGTCCCCTTTCCTTAGTGGCTGCACCCAAATACGACATTATTGTCATTTCAACTTAGCTTGCTCCCCTCACATCTACCTAGACAGCATCACCAAGTGCGCTACTAAATTTTAAATTCTGTTAAGTCGACCATTACTGCTTTTGCTTTGGGCGTAGGTGGATGACTGATATTTCCTGAATATGAATTATGTTAAGTATTTGGATATAAAACAAATCCTCAAAGCGAATCCTGCAGCCATTACTGCCACGTTCACATTAGAGATGAGAAAGCAGATGAAGTTTGACCTCTGCAGTGAGACACCGACCTGGGTTTCAGCGGGGGCTGCGTTTGGACCCAGACTCCTCCAAGAATGAGGGGCATATGCTGGGTGCGCTTTCTCAGAAGGCAGGGAAAGGCACCTGCCTTTCTGTATTCAGCCCTCCTCCAGGTCAAAATCCCCAAGCTATACACCTCTCATCGAAACATCACTGCAGAATAACGACTTACAATTCTCATCATCGGACGGGCTTGATTGGTGCTCTGCATTTCCTGGGGCTCGCTCCAAAGCCTTCTAAATCCCCTGCAGAGTCAGGCTCACCCATGACAGCCTTCACCTGAAGCCACACAAAAACCGAAACAAGCAGATCTCTACCACCGAAATGTCTTTGAGTATAGCTCTTCTTTCTTTTCTTTTCTTTTCTTTTTCCTTTGGTTCTAGAAAAATCTGAATTATCTACGTTGGTATACTTCTTCTCCAAAATTAAAACCGTGGTTTCCTCTAAAGGCATCCTCTAGGCCTGAAGCCATGGTGAAAATATAGCATGTTTGAGATATATAGGAGCATTGATGCTAATTCACAATCGCACCAGGTTTCTCTCCCTGTAGGGACCAAATCTCAGTTGGCGTTCATTAATTTTGACAGTTTGCCTATCACGCTAGAATGGATTCGCTGAGTTACGGAAACTTCCCTAAAAAGAGAATCACATTCTCCTTGCTATTAAGTATTTATAACAGAATGGGGTTTGAGCATTCTCGGCGAAACCTGCCGTACTGTTAATAACCCCAGAACCTAAGAATTGTGGCTTGGGTTTCACCAAGCGAAGAGCCCACAGCCACTCATAGTCCCTCTGCTAATATACCTAATATACACCAACCAGCTGTGTAATGGGCCCAAGCACCCCCTGGGGCACAGAAGAAAGTCATAAAATAGAGTCCATTATTCCACACTGGAAATTTGACTTGATTCGGATTTGACACTTCATTTAGAGAAATGTCCCGGAGGCACATCTTCTCTAGAAGGTTGGGGTTGGACTGGGTGGCTGGCTGTTGCCACATTAATTCTGCAGAGCGCTTCTAAACTTAAAGGAGTAAGACTTTTAAAATATCCCCTTCATGATGACTTCAGAAAATCAAATTGAGTTGTAACGTCTGAAAGTTATTACTGGAACGTTTTCAATTAAACCAACACAGCCTCGCGCATTTCCAAGAGGGAGCTTGAGGACACTAGCAGCCACAGCATTTCCCAGTGCCGGGTAAAAATCAAATCTTACGTGTAAAGACAAAAGAGCTCTAACCTCCGATGGTACGATAAGGGGGGAAAGAAGAGCCACACAGCCCGTCAAAGGACCACAAGCCTGGCGCGCTCTTGATCCTCTTATGTCTGTCTCCGTAGAAGAATGGCCCGGTGTGAGGTTTCCAGAGCAACGCAAAGTGCAGGAGAGAAGGAGAGAGGAGACTGGAACCCAGACTCCAGCTTCTAGGTCTGTAATTTCTTCATTTTCATATTTAGGGATGTCTACAGTATGTTCACAACACAGCGCGTGCAATTCACTCGTGATTAGGAAGCCCAACGTGGGCACCATTACTAAAAAGAGCTGGGATGAGCACTGGGTGTTATATATAAACCAACTTGACAATAAACTATTTAAAAATTTTTTTAATAAATAAATAAATAGTATAAAGCAAGTCTACTATTAGAAAAACTTTAGCCAATAGAAAGTAAACTTATGATTCTAAGTAACCATCACAAGAAGAGTTTTCATGTTTGCATATTTTGACCAACAGTACACAATTAAAAACCAAAATAATGTAAATAGTTTTTAACTGTTTCTTTAAAACACAAGAGGCCAGTAAACTAGGAAAAGGTCAGAGGCAATGAATCTAAATTTCACCCAGGAACGTGTGGACAAGGATGTGAGCCACAAGTATAAACGTCTGAGGAAGTATTTAGGAATGGATCGAAGTCAACCTTACAGAAATTCTGAAGTATCGCGCCATTCGATTTGTCCTAACCTTGTCATATTTAATATTTTTGTTATTTAAACAAAGATAATGTAGCGACAGGACCGATAACGTTCACAAGAAGTAATGTTCATCGAAGAGCATGCCAGATACTGTTCATTATCTCCTGTGATCCCACACCAGTCCCACGGGGGAGGCGCTATTGTTATCTTGATGACACAGAGAGAGGAGAGACAGGGCACTAAGAAGTCACGCTCCTAGTGGGGCCAGGGAGAGAGGATGTGTAAGTCACCTCTGGCAACAAAACACAGACTTGGTGGCTTAAATAACAGACATCTCTTCTCTCAGAGTCTGGAGGCTGAAAGTCCAAGATCAAGGAGGCAGCAGGCTTGTGCTCTCCCGAGTCCTCTCTCCGTGGCTCGCAGACGGCCAGACTCTTGCCGTGTCCTAACACGGCCTTTCCTCTGTGCCTGTGCACCCCCGCTGTCTCTCTCTGGATCCAAATTTCCTCTTCTTACAAGGACACCAGTCAGATTCGATTGAGGCCTCCTGTTAACCGAATCGCCTCTTGAAAGGCTGTGTGTCCGCTGTAGCCACTTCCTGAGATGTTAGAGGCAATGGCATCAGCACATGAATGTGTTGGAGGAGGGGCACAATTCAGCCCATACCACATGGAGGTGTGAGGAGAGACAACTCAGGACAATGTGGCAGAAGAATCTTGAAGATTCTGCAACCACTGCAATGAACAGGAGGATGAGATGTTCTCTGTGGCCCAGGGCCCTCCAGAAGGAAGTTCAAGGCAGGCTGATTTTGCCTCCATGTAAGGCAGAATGTTCTGACGTTTAGAACCGCCCATGACTGAGGCTAGTGGTGTAATTTTTGGGGGGAGAGGTTGGTGGTGCATCTGAGGGCACTGAAGGTTGATTAGACAAACTTTAGTTCTTACACCTTTCTATTAAGATGCATGAAATAACTAAAGAGATGCATATTTCCCTGCCTTGGAAAAGACATATTGATTCCATACCTTGATCGCCGTCAAAAAGAAAACGACTGGTTCAAAGTGGTGTCACGAAGGCCAAGTGCCCAAGCCAGGACTTCATACCTAACCCAACCTCAGGTCCAGAAATGTAGTCTCAACCTGGGAGTCAGGAATTTTCTGGCCGGTTTGGAGGAGGTGACCTGTCTCCTGGGCCTTCTCCATCCCCCAGGGGAAGGGGAGGGACTCCACAGGATCAGACCCCCCACCCTTTCCCCTGAGGGAAGGCAACCCAGCCGGAAACAATCCTTCTGGTTCCTATAAAAACCTTGCATTTTGTACAACTTGAGCTCCCCTTGCTAAATGGGGAGCAGCCCAATTCAAGAATGGATTAGTAAAGCCAGTGGGATCTTCAAATGACTCGGTTGAATTTTTGTTATTTAACATCTCCTTAGAAGCTCCTTTTCCAAGTGATGTGAACAAGCCTCCTGTAATGAATGACGTACTAGCCCTAGCCTCTAAAATAGTTTATAGAATTATTGAGATCACATCAAATGAGCATGCTTTGCAAAATACGTTGCTTTGGCCCCCAAACCAGTCCTAATTAGCTACACGTATCATATAACTGGAAAACTGTAGTTTGAATCCAAGATAAAAGCCTAAGAATGATGAATAAAAGACACTTTTTCAGAGGAATCACATGTGAAGAAGGTAATCGATGCAACTATTATCACTTTTTAATGGCACCTTGCGCTAGCTCAGACTGGGCTTGGAGCCAGCAGCACCGATAGGACTTGCTATTCTTGCCACTGTTTTAATAAGATCCATGTGTCTGGCAGGTCAAACGAATGCATAAAACGCTTTGAAAGAATCACACGGACAGCTAAATATTTATGGGGAAACGTTCACACCCATTATTCTTCCAATATCTGAAAAAACGTTCTCTGAAATCATTACCACCATGCGCCAGAGGCCGCGCTATGCCAAGGGCAGTGGGGGGTGGGGGGGGGGCCCGGGGGCTTTGGAAAGGCATAGAGGTGCACGTAGGCCCTCGAGGGGCACCAAGCCAGGGGGCCGCTGCCCTTGTAATAATCCACAGGTGACAGTCATTATGACAAGGGAGGGTGGAGAAAATGGGAGGGAGGAGGCCGACCCAGGGAGCTGGGTTGAGTAGAGAAGGCAGTGGACCCTACGTGCTGGGATCAGGAAGGGCTCTGGGAAGGAAACTCTGCCTTTTCTTCCATTGGGAGCGGCCCCATATTGGAGGAGAGCTTCTCCGCTGGGGGGCTATTTCGCGCCCCAGGAACAGTGGCCAATGCCCACAGACATCACTAGTCACAGCAGAGTCGCATGGTGCCACGGAGTCTAGGGAGTAGAGGCCAGGCGTGTGCTAGACATCTACAGTGCACGGGACAGGCCCCCGCAACACTTAACCAGCCCCAGCACCAGCGGTCCACGGCTGAGGAAGCCCACGCTACAGTGTAACACACAGGCACTTAGGGACCCTCCCTCCCTCAGACCAGAGGTGAGCTGGGAGACGCAGGTGTCACATCCCCTTCTCTTCCCCTCACCTGCTGGCACTGGTCTCCTGGGAAGGGAGCGCCTCCTCCTCTGGTCTGCTCTCACCCCCATGGTAACCCGAGCAGGGTCCAGCTCCCCAGTCAGATGCTTAACCAACTGAGCTACCCAGGAGCCACCCAACTTTGTAGAGATTTAATAAATAAGACTGAAACAAATAAGCTGGTGCAGAAAACATGTGTGCTATTTAAGATTATAACCTTGGAATGCAATATAGGAGAAAATGCCCAGATATCTGGTTTGAGTCGTGGCTCTGCCTCTCCAGCCACGTGGCTGCCGTGGCCTTCCCTACTTTAGCTAATGTCTGGGGAACCTCTCCTTCTCATTCATAAGATGGGACTACTTCCTGCACGTAAGGTTGTTGTGCTCATTGTCAAAGGATACATTTAAAGAGGTTCATCACAGTTCAAACCGAAAGCTGTCATAGAAAGATGCTACTCTGATCTCCATCTGACTCCTCTTTCTCTTCCTCTCTCTCTCCCCTGCCTCTCTTCATCAGTTCCAGCTGTAGGAGCAGAATTAGGATGTCTCATTGGCTTCCTAAGAAAATCCCAATATCAGTGACCCCCGAATCTAAAACGTGTGGCAGGCCTGAACTAAATTCTCCAAACGTCAGCACTTAATAAATAATGAGTGGATGGTGCTCGGCGAGTATTGAATTAGAGGTACACTGACTTGCAGTGATCAGGAGAGCCATGTCAGCCTAAGGAATTCTGAAGGAGGCCTGAGGACGAAATCAAGGACCTCAAATCCAAGGAAACCTTAAGAAGAGGGTCTTGGCTTTAATAGCCACCAAAGAGAGAGAGGGTTGTACGGCTACTCTAGAAACACCTTTAAAATATTGTTTAAATTTTTAAAAATATAACTATGTACAGGAACAAGGTCAACCAGACATACCGCGGTGATCATTTTCCAACACCTACAAACATCAAATCATCATGTTGTACCTCTGACGTGAACATGATGTTGCCCGTCAATTGTATCTCAATAAAAGCCCAACTTAAATAAAACTTTTAAAATTGTATTTTTAAATGATCCACTGTGTCAGAAAAGGCCACCGTAGGAGACAATGGCCAGAGCCTGGCATCAAGCCAGGAGCACAAGAGAGTCCTTCTTCTTACGTGAACCCCTGCACTTTCTTTTCGCCCACAGCAGTGGGAGCCTGATGCGTTTGTCTGAAGGTAAATGGCATTGCTTGCAAAAAGGTATGGCAGCCTTGGCTCTAAAAACTCAGGTAAGCCCTCCATCACGCTTGCTGTCAGAGTTTCAATATGGGGGGCTCATCCTTGATTTTCCAGGACACTCTCTGCAGTTAATATCTTATTTCCTCAAGAACGCCCCGTGAAAATGCAGACTATGGAGCTGGCTTCTCCATTTGCTCAACATATGCAACCTCTACTCTCCTCTCCCTCCTCTCAACCCCCTCCCCCCCCAGGACCCCTCACCAGCTCCGTGGTCCAGACCCCCAGACAGTAAGGTGTGGCCTCATGTATTCAGGTAGAAGGAAAATGAAATGTGCTTTTGAAAGAGCAGCAGGTAGACAATGCCAGAGAATCCTGGGTACCGATCTGCCACCCTCATTTGTACCCAGGACACAAAAGAGAAATGCTCACTGGCTTGAAATGCAAGAGGGTCAGCTATTCACAAATCAATTTTAAAAAGCGCTAAGCCATCCAGAGAAAGAAAAATCAGCAAAGGAATTAAGCACTCTCTCCACTTCCTCATCCGCATGCCTGATATTGCGTGTAGAGCAACGCAAATACACTCCCCCCACGAGACTCCCCACCAGTTCCAGAGGGGCAAGGATCGTATCCCATTCACCCCTGCACTGCTAACACCTAGCGAAGTGCTGACACACAGGAGATACTCTATTATTCTTTACCGAATTTAATTCAGTGCAAAGGATACAGAAACAGACAAGCCACAGAAGAGGCAATACAACCAGTTAAGGGACATATAGAATTTCTAGCAATCAAAGAAATGTCACACAGAGCCAATGTGTTTCAAATGCACCTGCCTTCATTTGAAAAGAAAGTGGACACACATTCTGGAAAGCAAGTTGGTAGCAGTGATCGACATGTTGAAAAATGCTATAATCTTTCACCCAATATTTCTGCCTTAGGAATCTAGTGTGTGTTTTTAAATATTTTATTTATTTTATTTATTTTTATTTTTTTACAAATAGTTTATTGACATGTTGGTTGAGGGAGAGTGCATACACACACACACACACACACACACAAGTCGGGGAGGGACACAGGGAGAGGGAAAGAGAATTTCACGTAGGCTCCCTGCATGGCCCAATGCATGGCTCAAACCCACAAATGGTGAGATCATGACCTGAGCTGAAATCAGGAGTCAGACGCTTAACCAACTGAGTCACCCAGGTGCCCCACTCAAGAATCTATTTTACAATACTAGTAGTCACCATTGGTGAATTACCTCGCTGCAACTGTGATGAGCCTCTTTAAATGTATCCTTTGACAATGAGCACAACAACCTCACGTGCAGGAAGTAGTCCCATCTTATGAATGAGGAGGAGAGGTTCCCCAGACATTAGCTAAAGTAGGGGAGGCCATGGCAGCCACGTGGCTGGAGAGGCAGAGCCACGACTCAAACCAGATGTCTGGGCATTTTCTCCTATATTGCATTCCAAGGTTATAATCTTAAATAGCACACATGTTTTCTGCACCAGCTTATTTGTTTCAGTCTTATTTATTAAATCTCTACAAAGTTGGGTGGCTCCTGGGTAACTCGGTTAAGCATCTAACTCTTGACTTTGGCTCAGGTCATGATCTCAAGGTTCATACAATCAAGCCTACGTGCTGATGACATGGAGCCTTCCTGGGATTCTCTCTCTGCCCCTTCCCTTGCATGCACTCTCTCTGTCTCTCTCAAAATAAATAAATAAACATTTAAAAAAATTTAGGGACACTTGGGTGGCTCAGTCAGTTAAGCGTCCAAGTTCACTCGGATGGCTCATGAGTTTGGCCCTGTGTCGGGCTCTGTGCTGACAGCTCAAGAGCCTAGAGTCTGCTTCGGATTCTGTCTC
Source organism: Proteles cristata cristata (assembly GCA_017311185.1). Classification (NCBI taxonomy): domain Eukaryota; kingdom Metazoa; phylum Chordata; class Mammalia; order Carnivora; family Hyaenidae; genus Proteles; species Proteles cristata. The sequence goes on from JAESUZ010002470.1 coordinate 40,565, forward strand.
TGTCTCCCTCTGTCCCTCTGCCACTCACGTTCTGTCTCTGTCTCTCTCTCTCAAATATAAATAAACATTAAAAACTCTACAAAGTTGGAAATTATCTAAATAAACCACAGAAGAAAACAATTAATGGTGGGACATTAGTGGAATAATATGGGCCAAAAATTGTATTTAAAAGGACCATGACATACGGTAGGAAATATTTAAGATACAATGTTAGGCAGAACACAAAATTGTGATTGCAATGTGATTTCAATTTGAAAAATAAGTTTCCATATAGAAAAAAAGCTGTAAGGAATATTCTAGAATTATGGCAATTCAGATGATAAAAGATATTTTCCCTTATTCTAATTTCTTGTTTTCACTATTGTAGTTCTTGGGTTTTGACTGTCAGTCATAAAGGCAGGTTTGGATTTCACTGAAAGGCAGAAATGATGCATATTATAGGATTACGCGACGCTTGTTAAAAGGACACAGAGCTTTATAAGGAAATACCACTTTCCCCCATTCCTGGAGAGATTTGCACTTAGAAGCACAGCAGTTTGAGTGGCAGGTGTCATGGATCAACACCTAATTGCAGCGCTGCGGCACTGAGCTGCAAGGCGGCCAGAATGATCCTGGCTCAGCGTCCCCCAGAACTCCCCTTCTGATGAACCGAACAGCCAGGACTTACCAGGAGGAGAGAGCCTGGGGTGGCCTTTTCGCCTCCGTACATTTGCCTCAACTGACATGGATGGTCCTTTACCAATTTCCTGTTGAAGTTTTCCTGTACCATTCTATTTGCTGGGCAGCTCTGTTTGATCTGTATCTAGCTTATCAGCTGTGGGGACTTAGGGTGAATTAACTTATCCGAGCCTCAATTTATTTATTGCAAAAATGGGACTGATCGTAACTGGCTTATATTTACACGATGCACTGAAGAGCTATTTCGGGCCAATTAATGTTTAATGAAGGGCAGTTACTATTTTTAGCATTCACATAGGGGCAGTAATAAAGAAAACAGTGCAGCTAATAATATAGCCACCTGATTAAAAAATAGTACATTTCAGTGGGCCCAATGCTATTGATGGGTGTGGTTTACCAGCAGCAGGTCTCTTTCCAGCTCTGTTCTCTCTCCCTCTCTTCATTTGAAGAGCAAGGAAACTTTTTATCCACCTGATCCTGTCTTTGGCCACCCAGACACACACACACACACACACACACACACACACACACACACACATATCCTGATTCCTCCTACAAGACCTCAGACTATGGTTAGGAACATTCCAGAACTAAACCCCTCAGCATCTTGGCTCTCCCATGTTCCACACACGGGACTTCAGGCAACTTAATGATCTTTTGGGTGTCTCTCTTTCCGTGTCTTCAAGATTGAGATCACAGGGGCTCCTGGGTGGCCCGGTTGGTGACGCGTCTAACTCCTGGTTTTGGCTCAGGTCAAGGTTCTTGAGTTTGAGCCCCACGTTGCACTGTCAGTGCGGAGCCTGCTTGGGGTACTCTCTCCACCCCCTCTCCGTCTGTCCCTCCTGTGCTCTCACTCTCTCTCTCAAAATAAATAAATACACTTAAAAAAAAAAAAAGACTGAGGTAACAGCAGAGCTGACTTGGCTATCCCGGGGAAGCATTCAGAACAGCAGGGACACGTAGCATGTGATCACTCAGTCCTGTCCTTTGTCTTCATCAAGATGCTGATTGTCTACAACAGGGAGACAGGCTACGGCTATTAAAAGGGTTTCACTTAATCACCTTGACAACAGAAAGGGAACAGAAATAAAAAGAAAACAAGAAACTTGTGATGACTAATTTTAAGTGTCAACTTGGCTGGGCCACAGTACCCAGATATTTTGTTAAACATTATTCTAGATGTTTCTGTTAAGGCGGTTGGTTGTTTTTGTTTTGTTTTGTTTTTTGATGAGGTTAACATTTCTTAATTTTTTTTTTTTTGTTTATTTTTGAGACAGAGAGAGACAGAGCACAAGCAGTGAGGGGGCAGACGGAGAGGTAAACACAGAATTTGAAGCCGGCTCCAGGCTCTGAGCTGTCACCACAGAGCTCAATGCGGGGCTCGAACCCATGAACCGTGAGATCATGACCTGAGCCGAAGTCAGACGTTTAACCGACTGAGCCACCCAGGCACCCCGATGAGGTTTACATTTAAATCAGTGGACTCTGAGTCAGGCAGATTGCCTTCCCTAATGTGAGTGGGCCTCATCCAATCAGTTGAAGGATTTAATCGACCAAAAAGGACCTGCCCTAACAGAGAGAGAATTCTGTCACAAAGGACAGGTGGGTTCTCATCTGACCCTGGCGGGACAGGCGCGCTGACGCTAGGCTCCGGACTCGCCCTTCGACACCTTGTCCCAGGAGAACACTCCTCAAGGGTTAGTGCCTTGAAGGCAGTAACACCGTCTCTCTCTTCAGTCTCCCCAGAATCTTGTGGCCCCTCACTCCTTAATTCAGTGGCTCCCAAACTGGAGGCTGATTGGACTCCCCTGGGGGACTTGGTAAGAGATTGCTGAGCCCCACCCCAGAGGGTCTGATTCAGTCCGTTAGAAGTGGGCACTGAGCCCCCAAGTGGTGCCAATGTACCTGGTCAGGGCGCCACACTTTGAGAACCAGCACCCCAAATCCAGCCAGCAGAGAAGCCTCAGAGCACAGAGAAACATATCTCCTACTTAACCGAGGGCCAGCAATGATATCAGTTCAATTCAATTCTGCAGGGGCTGGTCAAGGGGACCCCCCTCGAACCCCACCCCACCTCTGGCAGGACCAGCTTCATCAGAGGGCAGGGGTGTGGGCTGCTCAGCCAGTGCCCAGCTGTTCTCTTACACACTAGTGTCCTTGCAATGAATCCTTCTGGAAGCCTGTGTCCCCTGTTCTCCAGACCTTATGTAAACGGTGTTTGCTTTGCATACTTAGGCTGAGGACTGAGTTCCCTCTTGTCACCTTCCTTTATCTGAGTGAAGATAAAGGGAAAGACAGGAGGCACACATCTAGGCAGGCAGAAACAGGACAGATGGGGGAGCGTGTCTCCAGCAACAATGGGAAGGGAAGGCTTGGGGCCAGACGCCAAGGACCCGGACAGAGAAACTCCACCCATGTGGGGCCGGGGCGGCGACTGAGAGAAGCCTATATGGGAAGGGGGTGTGTTCACCAGCAACTCCTCCCTTTCTTTTATTCATTAAATCCGGGTGTCCTGGGTTGCTGGACCGCCAGAACAAAGCATCACACCCTGGGGACTACACACCGCACATTTATTCTCTCCACTCTGGAGGCCAGAAGTCTGACATTAAGGTGACATCATGGTGTTGGCAGGTTGGGTAACTCCTGAGGCCTCTACGTGTGAAGATGACAGCTTCTCCCTGTGTCCTCACATGGCCATCCCTCTCCTCTGCGTGTGCCCATGTCCTATTTCCCATGACTTGTAAGTACGCTAAGCACACTGGGCTAGGGCCCAGCCTAGTGACATCATTTTAACGTAAGGACCTCTTGAAAGGCCCTGTCTCCAAACCCAGTCAAATGTGAGGGTCTGGGGATCAGGATTTCCATGCAAGCATTTGAGGGCAGGAGGAACAACCAAGCCCATAACGCCACAGATAAAATACAGCTTTTATTTCCCATGGCTGCTATGTCACTTACAACATGTAGGTTCAAGTTTTTTTCCAGCAAAGAAGATCTAAACCTGGCATGGAATTTGATCTCTGTTGCTTATGTTAACTTAGCCTCTAATTCTCAAACCTGATTTCCAACAGTCGGCCCACTGTCATGGGCAAAAACTTTCATCAGGCAGACCATCTCTGGGAGATGTGTGTGAGGCACTTCCTTGCCATCTTTTATTTTTTTTAATTTTAAATATTTTTATTTATTTCTAGGAGAGAGAGGAAGAGAGAGACAGCATGAGCAGGGGAGGGTCAGAGAGAGAGGGAGACACAGACTCTGAAATAGGCTGCAGGCTCCGCGCTTGCAGTCAGCACAGAGCCTGACGCGGGGCTCGAACCCACGAACCGCAAGATCATGACCTAAGTGAAAGTCGGACGCTTAACCGACTAAGCCACCCAGGCGCCCCTGCTTGCCATCTTTTAAAGCAAGAGCCATGGCAAACCATTCCCTAACTGGAGAATGTGAGCAGATGCAACCCCACAGCTTACGTAACCCTGTAAGGCACCTGCTTGAACAACCTGAAATAGTTCTCCATAAACGTGGCCATAAATGAAACTTACACCTTGTAGGGAGGAAGGAAACTAACACAGAAGGCCTCCTTCCAGATCTGAGGTGTGAAGTTTCAAACGGTCTGGTCAGACCCTAAAGCTGTGTGTTTCATCCCTGCCCAAGGAAAGCAGCACAGGAAAGAAGGTTGGGAAATCGCCCGTGGCATTTCCTGTCCACAGATGTCGCCTCCGCCAATATTTTCTCATATTTGAGAGTCACGACAAGCTCCTCATTAAAATTCAAGACATCCATCCAGCCTTACTTACATCCGAGTGCAAACTACTTTAATCATATAATCTGTTGCATTAGTTGAGTGCTGCTGTGTATTTCAAAAACAGACAAGATCGGCTTGGATAAAGTGAATGGAAGGAAGTTTGGGGACCATCTGGATGACATCAAGGTCTTTGACCCAAGCAAGGCAGGCCGGGGACCAGACTTCTGGATGGTAGGGATGCCGAAGTCAGAGGAGGCTCAGAAGGACAGGAAGGACAGCCAGCAGGGAGGGACTTCATCTGGAGGCTTCGGGGTAAGTGGTTCAGCCCTGAAAAATGTCTCCGGGGACGTACAAGGTCCCAGTCCAACTATCAGAAGTTGAAAATGACATGCAGGTCAGCCAATCTCAGGCTGGTGTCACTTTCCAAGCATGCGTTGGTCAGTGTGCAGCCTCTCTGTTCAAGGTGATCAAGGATATCTTAGCTGGGTAGGCACTGGTACCAAGCAGGGAGGACCCAGGATGTTGCCTTTACACAGAAGCCAGCAAGAAATCGGTAAGAGCTCCAAGGGCCCATCACGCAGTCCCCTGAGGTCAGAGCAGGGACAGTGATCAGAAGGGGAGAAAGGTGAACACAAGTGACCTCTCGCCTCCCCAAGGGTGTGACTTTGGGACATAAAAGATCAAGCAGGGCTTGAGAAAAATTATTCATCTCCTTCGCTTTCTAGTTTGTCAGCTAAAACAAAAGAACAAAAAAAACAAAAAACAGAAAAACAAAAAACAAAAAAACCAAAAACAACTACCCCTAAAAAAAAAACAAAGATGAAAAATGCCTACCTTGAAAGACTGTTGGATAAAAGGAATGATATTATTTATTTTAAATTCACGGAGTAGGTTCTTAATATGTCTTACATATGCATAAAACATGCACACACACCCACAAAATGGCATCCCCAACTATTTTTCTCCTGTGCATAATGAAGGGATTTACCTTCTCTATTAACTTCCAGAGCACTGAGTCTCAAAGTGTAGCTCCCCAGACCAACCATATCATCCTTATCTGGGGGTTTGTTAGAAACACATATCTCAGACCCCAACTCCACACCCTGCATTCCAACAAGTTCTCCAGGCGGTTTTAACGCACACTGAAATCTGAGAATCGTGATATTAGAATAATGGTTAGCTACTGGGCTGCACAGGAGAGGCACCCAGGACCTTTCTAGAAAGTGTAGGAATACCATGGCCATACCCAGACCAAATAAATCAGAATCTCTGTGAACAGGACCAGAACTTTCTTCCTTTTTTTTTTTTTTTTTTTTGTTTATTTATTTTTGAGAGACAGAGAGAGACAGAGCATGCTCAGGGGAGGGGCAGAGAGAGAGGGAGACACAGAACCTGAAGAAGGCTCCAGGCTCTGAGCTGTCAGCACAGAGACCAATGTGGGGCTCGAACTCATGAATCATGAGATCATGACCAAAGCTGAAGTCGGATGCTCAACCGACTGACCCACCCAGGTGTCCCCAGAACTTTCTTTTTTAAGCTCTCCCCCGGGTCAGTCTAATGTGCATCCGATGTTGAGAAGCCACTGCTCTGGGAACCACAGATGAGAAGCTACTTGGTGGCTCTCACACTGAATAACCTTCAATGCTTTGCTTCCCTATATATGAATGTCTACTCTATGCCTGGCACTACAGTAGGTAGTGAATATACAAGACAGATATAGACCACACACTTCTGGAGATTAGAGTCTGGTGGGCATCACAAAAACCCCACCATGTACAGTCATACATGTTGTGCCCTGCACACCTCTAGTGGGTGCCCTGCACATCTTTATACATAAACTGTAAAGCCACACACAACATCCAAGGTCAAAGCCCAAAGTAATGTTGGCACTGTAAGATGCAGAATGCATAACTTCCAAACAGCTTTAGCCTCAACTGCTGGCCATGCTGACCTAGATCTTCACAGGGAGTCCAAGGCCAGTGGATTGATTTCTATCACTCTGCTATATATAACTCCTACTTTATTAATGAATGAGGGACATTGTGTGAAATATGACTTTGCTGAGCATGGTAGTTTTATTTTGTAATAAACTGGCACCAATATGAAGTGTTTTCATTTCGAATGCACTTTATGCTTATTGTGATGGACTAAACAATGGCCCCTAAAGGTATCCAGGCCTATGAACACTTTCTTACGTGCCAACAAGGCTTCACAGATGTGATTAAGTTAAAGGTTGAGATGGGGAGATTGCTGGGTAGGCCATAAATGCCATCACAAGTGTCCTTGTCAGGGAGAGAGAGAGCTATATTTGATACAGAAGCCTAAAACAATGTGATCCCAAAACAAGATGCTACACTGCTCATGTTGTAGATGGAGGAAGGAAATCCAAGGCAATGGATTCTCTCCTACAGCCTTAGGAGGGAGCACACTGCCCTGAATCACTGATATCGGTCCAGTAAATCTGATTTCAGACCTCTGACCTCCCAACGACAAGAGAACAAATATAGGTTGTTTTCAATCATCAGATTTATAATTATTTGATACAGCAACCATATAAAACTGATATATGTAACCAAATAAAGAAAATCTGGCCAATCCAGGAGATCTAGAAGAGAAAGTTTGGAGAGAAATTCAGTGCTGCTGACATTTCATGTATCCCCTTTAGTGGTCAAGGCTCTATGCTGGTTATTTTACATGGATTAGGTCCCAACCTCACAAAAACCATATGAGAAAGGGGATATCATCACCATTGTCATCACCACCCCCATCATCATCATCACCATCATCATCATCATAACCATCTTCACTATCTTCATCACCAACATCATCATCATCCACCACCATGTTCACCATCACCATCATCATCATCACCATCTTCACTATCACCATCATCATCATCATCATCATCATCATCATCACCACCATCACCACCATTACTATCACCATCACCATCACCTCCACCATCACCACCATAACCATCACCATCACCATCATCTCCACCATCATTATCATAACCATCTTCACTATCACCATCACCATCACCATCACCATCACCATCACCATCATCATCATCATCCACCACCATGTTCACCATCACCATCACCATCTTCACTATCACCATCACCATCATCATCACCATCATCACCATCTTCACTATCACCATCACCATCATTATCATCATCATCACCATCATCATTACCACCATCACGATCATCACCATCTTCACTATCATCACCATCATACCACCACCTGCATCATCACCATTATCATTACCATCTTCATCACCATCATCATCATGACCATCTTCACCATCATCATCACCATCATCATCATTATATTTATCATTAATATTTTTGTTTTATATTTTTTGCACTGAGTTACAAAATTCTACTCCCCTTGGAGCAGACCAGGATAGCAAATAATGGTCTTTATGGCCTGAAAGCAAAGTGGTGAAGCACTCACTTGAAAAGCAACAGAGCAGGACTTTGGTAGTAACCTGCAAAGAGCAATCAGCCCCACAGATGAACGTAACGGGTGGTCCCACAGAGGCTATTCGTACAGAAGTTAATATGGCACAGTGCTGTTACTAACTCCCCATTCAGCACCATCTTACCCAAAATAAATTAGTTCTGCATCAACTCCTGGCAGCAACTTCTCTATATCTGAGGTGCCATTTCTCATGATAATGTCCTTTAATCTCACTTGGGCCTATCACCTGAAACAAATAAGGTCTTTACGAGTCCCAGAAAATGAGAGGATGTCCTCCCCAAACTGTATTTTTCTGTACTTGTTCCCTACCCTGATATAAAAGAGGTTAACCTACTAGAGAGATTGTATTTCACACCCACCAGAAAAGTAAAGGGCATTTGCTCATATCAAAAGGGGAAAGTCCAATTTATACAAAAGAGTAAAATCTAAGATAAAGAAAAACTATTTTTTAAATGAATAAGTTTTTATGAATTTTATTTCATAATTTTTACTTTCATAAATAAGAGCTTTTCACAACACAGAGACTTAATTACTCGGATACGGTGTTTCTGTCTGGTCAAAAGTTCTCAAGATTTCTCACAAGTCCTAGATCTAGGGAACTCTCCCTGTCATCCCTCAAAATTTATCTTTGTCCTTGTGATAGAAAGAGGTCAAAGTTACTTATACTGATCAACAGATTAAAAGTAAGCCCAATAAAAAATCACAATCATTATGATACCTTACATCTACTCAGTAATTCCTATACACCAGGCAATACTCCGGGGCCTCACAGAGAGCAACTGTTTACTCCTTACTCTTCCCCTGATGAGAAAGCAGGTCTATCATCCCACTCTTGCAGATGAAGGAACTGAGGCACGCAGTTAGAAAGAAGTAGAATTCTATGCTAAGGAGACTGGCTCCAGGGTCTTCTTAAGCACAATGTTTTAACATTCTGACAAAGTTCTAAAAGGACTTTCTGAGAAATTTGTATATTTCACTTCACCATCTACCCAAAGGCCTAACGAGCCAAGAGGAGCAAGGACCCAGCCTACCAGAAAAGCAGACTAGTGATGAAGCCATGTCATGGAGCCAGTGTGGTGTGATGCAGGGCACATCGGTGGGCCCTGGAACAGACTGAGGCCAGAAGAGACCTGCACATACATGGAAGCCGACGTGGGCAAGAGAGCTACGATCAATGAAGGGAGGAAATATGGACTGAATGATGCTGGGACTACTCCTGATCCCGATGGGGGCAAATGAAATTGAATCCCTGCCTCTGCCTCTCACCACACAAAAATCCACCCCAGGTGAATTAAGGACTTAATGAGATGAAAGCCAATACAAACTATTCTAGAAAAAAAAAGATAGAAAATACAATAGGTGGGGCACCTGGGTGGCTCAGTCAGTTGAACTTCCGACTTTGGCTCAGGTCATGATCTCACGGTTCGTGGGTTCGAGTCCTGTGTGAGGCTCTGTGCCGACAGCTCAGAGCCTGGAGCCTGCTTTGCATTCTGTGTCTCTCGTACTCTCTCTCTGCTCCTCCCTCATTCATACTGTCTTTCTCTGTCTCTCAAAAACAAACATAAAACTTTTTTTAAAAAAAGGAAACATAATAGGAAAACTTATGATAGGAAGCCATTTTTTTTAAGGCACAAACCACTAATCAAAAATGGTGACATGGAAAAATAAGATAAAAACAGAGAGGAAGGCAAACCATAAAGTCTTAAACACAGAGAACAAACTGAGGGTTGTTGGCGGGGAGATGGGTGGGAGGAAGGGCTAGGTGGGTGATGGGCATGAAGGAGGGTATTTGTCAAGATGAGCACTGGGTGTCGTATGTAAGAGGAGAATCACTGGATTCTGCTCTGAAGCCAATACTACAGTGTTTGCTGACTGACTTGAATATACGTAAATAAAATTTAAAAAATAAATTTAAATTTAAAAACTTGTGAAATGAGTCTAAGATCACCTCTTCATCAAAAAAAAAAGAACCAAAAAGGTCAAATGTAAGCAACCAACGGGAAAATCTGTAAAGTATTTATAGCCATATTATAGAGAATCACCATAAAGAATATAACTAACTCCAAAAGCAAAAGAAGGGAAGTAAACAAATCCAATAACAATAATAAGCGGCATCAGTAGGCACCTCGCGCAAATGGCAACACCTGCAGTTTACACACATGTGAAAAGATGTTCAGCCTCTGGGGCGCCTGGGTGGCTCAGTCAGTTGAGCATCTGAGTCTTGATTTTACCTCAAGTCAAGATCTCAAGGTCATGGGATCGAGTCTGGGGTCGAGCTCTGTGCTCCCCATGGAGCCTGAGTAAGAGCCTCTTCCCAACTAGAACTGTCTCTCTCCGTAAAAATGATTTTTTTTTGATGTTTTAGAAACTATACTCAGCCTCATTAGTTAAAAGGGAAATGTAGATTTCACATGAAATTAGTAAAACTTAGGCAGGTTGACAATACCAAGTGCTGGCCAGGACCTGGAAGAATGGAAAGGAAAATATACTTCTGTTGCTACTATATGTACAAAAATCCCAAATCAGCGAACTAAGCAAAAGCCTGTCAACAACAGAATATATTCTTTACCAATTATCTACTCATATCTGTCTATGTGTCTACCTACCTATCGATCGATCTAGAGATACTGCAGAACCATTTTTTTCCTATTTTTTTAAATATTTTTATTTATTTCTAGGAGAGAGAGAGAGAGAGAGAGACAGCGTGAGCAGGGGAGGGTCAGAGAGAGAGGAGTCACAGACTGAAACAGGCTCCAGGCTCTGAGCTGGCAGTCAGCACAGAGCCCGACGCGGGGCTCGAACCCACGAACCGCGAGATCATGACCCGAGCGAAAGTCGGACGTTTAACCGACTAAGCCACCCAGGCGTCCCTTTTTCCTCCTATTTTTCAAAGCATCGAATTTCCCTCCTCTACTAGATCATTGCTGAGTGCATACAAACACCGGAAGTATTGTTACTCCGCCCCCCAGGTCCTCCCTTGGCTTCGCTTTTCCCTCCAGCCTCCTCTTCTCCCATTCTAAGCAGACTGTGTCCCCATCACTGCACCACGACTGCTGTCACAAAAGTCACCAGTGACCATTCACGTCACCCTGGCCGGGACGGTGGACACTACGGATGATGCCTGGTTCCCTCTCATTTCCCGACTCTGAACTTGAGCGTCCCAGTACTCAGGCCTCGGGGCCTTTCTCTCCCCTCTGCACACCTTCTCTCTGACTCTCACACGCGCCCTGAGGGTGTCAGCAGTGTCCCTAGACTGGCTGTCTCCTACTTTTCCAGTCTCAGCCCAGACCTCGCCTGTGAAGCCGCCTCTACGCTCACCAGGACAGGATCTGGATTCACATGGAGAACTGAGCAGGCTCCCGGCCGAGCCCAGGTCTTTCCCTCCTCCCCGCACAGGCTCCTCTCTCCCTCCCTCTGCCTTCCTCTTGCTCGTCACGCAGCCATCAGAAGTAGGATTAGAATTAGACAGCAATTGTCACTGTCTCTGCCAGCCTAAATCCAACCGTCGAACATCCCAACACACCACCTTTATGTGCCTGCGTGGACAAGGTGACCCCGTTTCACAGGCCGTACCGCCTCTCAAAGTGCTAAGGGACTCCTCCCTGGGGGCTGGCTCCTCGTCCTCCCGCACCTTCTCAACCCAGCAGCCGCAGACATGATGTCAAAACGCCCATGCGCAACGTCACCCGATGTCACTGCTCACACCCCTCCGGCGGCGCCCATCTCCCACTTCCTCTCTGCCCTCACCTCCTCCCCCCTGCCCCCTCCCCCCGCTTACCCTGCTTCCCTCACAGTACTTGAAACTCTAGACACAAGGCTGCCATGGGGCTTTGGCGCTTGCTGTTTGCTCCATCTGGAGTGCCCTCCCCAGCACCTCCAAGCCCCTCTCCCTCGCCCCCTCCAAGTTTGCACTCAGATGCCCCCCTCAGCCTCCCTTCCTGAGACTCCACACCTCCCCAAAACATCTTCACTGCCTCAGTCTTCTCCTCACACCAGTTACGTGCTACATATTCTATTCATCTTGCGCGCTGGGCCCCTGCTCCCTTTGATTGAAGCACTGGGAAGACATGGGGTTTGCCGGATTTGTTCACTCTATTCCCCCAGCGCCGAGCATCAACGTGCGGCACGTGTTAATTGCCCAGAAAACTGTGTCTCTGAGAGGTTGGACAAATGACACACGTTGTCATGGAAAAATCTCAAAGCAATGGTGTAGAGGAGAACAAAGCCAGGCCAGAAGAACACCTCCTCTGTGACTGTAATGGCATCAAGTTCAAGGCCATGCACATCATACAGCAAGATACAACTCAGGGCTGTATGCACACGTGGTACAATGAGAGAGACAGAAGCAGGGGTTAACCAACACAGAATGCAGGAGGGGCTCCCTCCTTGGGAAGGGGAGTCATCAGAGAGGGGCACACGGGGGCTTTCCAAGAACACTCCTGTTTCTTTACATCGGCGGGTTCTGTGCGTGCTTGTATTCTGTTGCTGTAATAATTTTTTTTAAGCTTATTTATTCATCTATTTTGAGAGAGAGGGAGCACATATGCATGCATGCGAGATAGGGAGGGACAGAGAGAGAGAATCCCAAGCAGGTTCCATGCTGTCAGCATAGACGCCAATGCAGGGGGCTCGAACTCACAAACCATGAGATCGTGACCTGAGGCGAAATCAAGAGTCAAGACACTTAACCAACTGAGCCACCCAGGCGCCCCAGTGTAACAAATTTTTAAACTGTTTTAAAAAGACAAGAAGAATCATTTAGAGCACACCCAACCCCATCACTTCGTTGGTACCTGATATTCATATATAAATGGCTCCATCACTGACGTGATGCCCTGCTCTGTTTATGCGGCTGTATTTCAAACTCACTGAGCAGCAAACCCACGTTACTTGTTCTTAGTCCCACAGCCCAACTGGATGGCAAAACTCCCCCCAGATGACTGACCTCCAAGAACAGTCAAGGTAAGAAGGTGAAGGCTATCCGTCCTTTTCAATCCAGACAACACTTTGAACAAGGTACTGATGAAAAAATATCTAATGATTAATTATACAAGCCACAGATTTTACTTAGTAGTGTGCAGGTTTGTTCCCGGAAAGGAGAAGTTCCCAAAGACTTTGTCAAGAGTGGGTGCTTCCTTTCTGCCACACACCCCACCTTTCTCTAAAGTCAGTTCAGCCTCCTCCTGCTGACCTGACCACAGCTGGTCGCGCAGCTGAAAAGCAGCTGAAAACTGATATCTGGCCATTCGGCCTGAAGACCAAGAAGATTAGACATGATATGTGAGAAAACATGCACTGATTTTTAAAATATTGTTGTTAAGACTGGAGAAGACCTCGAATGTTCAGATAAAGCCCTGTGAAAAAAGCTCAAGGAAATAAACAAAGGATAGATAGATAGATAGAGAGCTGATTGATAGATAACAGATAGACAAATGATAGATAAGACAAATAGATCAACAGATAATGAATAGAAGATAGATAATGGATAGAAAGATAGATTGACTTTTTTTTAATTTTTTTTTTTTTTTTATTTCTAGGAGAGAGAGAGACAGCGTGAGCAGGGGAGGGTCAGAGAGAGAGGGAGTCACAGACTGAAACAGGCTCCAGGCTCCGAGCTGGCAGTCAGCACAGAGCCCGACGCGGGGCTCGAACCCACGGACCGCGAGATCATGACCTAAGCGAAAGTCGGACGCTTAACCGACTAAGCCACCCAGGCGCCCCGAAAGATAGATTGATTGATAGATGATAGACTGATAGATGATGATGATGGTGATGGATGTTAGGTAGGTAAGTAGGTAGGTAGGTAGATAGATAGATAGGAAAAAAGACAGAAAGGGAGTCTGCTTTGATCACTAGTATCTCCCCAGCAATTATTAAATAATAGACAACAAATACCTGTCGAATGAATGAATGACTGAAGTGATGTATGTCAAACAACAGGACAAAATATGGCCCACAGTCTCTAACACTTATTATCCTACAGCTGAATCCACACCACCAGCCCTTCAGCCTGCGCTGTGTGGCAAAGCTCAGGTGAACATGCACTTTGCTTCTGTCTCCTGGATCCCAGGCCCTTCTCTTTTGGAAGCCAGCCTGTCTGTGCTCCTGCACCATGGCACATGCGTATGTTTTAGGAGACTGTCTACAAGGATCCACCCAATTTAGCGTATCAGGATGTTTCCTTTGGTCTGTTAGATCCCGGAAAATGACTTCGCTGCATGGAAAATCTAGTTGTACCTGGCAATTCTAATGTGGCGATGTGAAGACTGATATCTCTGAACTACAAAGACTGAGTTGGTCAAATCCTTCTGTGGCTCAGCCACAAGTCCTTTGTCCTCCAGAACTGCGCTCTCCAACATGGCAGCCACCAGCCACTTGACTATTCAACTAAAATTCACCAAAATTAAACCACATTAATAATGCCACTCCTCACTCATTCTATACACATTTCAAGGGCTCAGTAGTCAAATCTACCAGCCACTAAATGGCTTAATGCTCTAGAACACTTCTATCATCACAGATGCACCAGACAGCACTGAGCTAGCATGTGATTTGATGTTACAGCATCGCCTTCTCCTGGGATCACCGCAGATAAGACACCTAGAAAACCTTAGAACAACAGAAAGGGCTGAAACAATTGAATAATGATTATGGAATAAAGGCATGAGTTATAGTTTAGGATGCAAAAATATAAATGAAGTAACATTCAGTGAGAAAGGGAGTGAGTAAATCCTCTACTTAAAAATGAAACAACACCTGGGGCGCCTGGGTGGCTGAGTCGGTTGAGCGTCCGACTTTCGCTTAGGTCATGATCTCGCGGTTCGTGGGTTCGAGCCCCGCGTCGGGCTCTGTGCTGACTGCCAGCTCAGAGCCTGGAGCCTGTTTCAGTCTGTGACTCCCTCTCTCTCGGACCCTCCCCTCCTCACGCTCTCTCTCTCCTAGAAATAAATAAAACATTTAAAAAAAAATGAAACAACATCTTACTACAAAGGATAAACAGATAAAACTGACACTCTTTAGACCTATATTGTGCGGAATTTGAAGCAAATGCATTGGTCAAGAATTAGACTAATCCATTTACGGACTAATTGGATTCTTAGGTGCACATTACTATCAGTGTAGCCTGCGGTAGCACTTCCAACTAATGGTAGTAATTGCTTTTAAATAACCTTAAGATGAGTACAGTCATCTCAAATGTCCCATTTAACTCCCTTTTCTATTGTGGAAATTATGCCATAGATCAACCTAATGGGGGACACACACCTCATATGCATACAAAGGACAATTGGAAGAGTCAAGAAGTGAAAAGCAAAAAAAAAAAAAAAAAAAAAAAGAAGCTTTGTAGAATGAACGAAGACAAACAAAAATCCTAAACGCCCTTGGAGCCAAGCTGGCCCTAGTCTCCATTTACTGGTTCCGCAGCTTGCTAGCTTTATGACCTTGAGCTTGCCACTCCATCTCTCCGCACTTCAAATACCCATCTGCAAATCGCAGGCAACTGTGGGCGTGTCTGATATTTCTTTCAGTTGCTATGGGCAGTGAATCTATGAACGTAGCACACACAAGAAGGAACGAAACAGTGGCCAAGACTCAGCTCCACTGGAGGGACCGACACCCTCTCGGTCACCTCACCAGACACCGTGGACCCACGGCCATCCTGTCACTGCCCCCGCCGCTGTTCTGTCCTTCTGAAGTCATCGCCATCCCGTGCACACGCAGGATCACCAGCACAGCCTCCTCTCCTTCACTCTCCAATCCATTCTCCATGGTGCCAACAGGTGAGATTACAGCAGGAGCCATATAGTTGACAAATTAAATCACTCCACATCCGGATCCCCTCAGAAGACTGAGACAGGGAGACAAATGAAAGTAGCCTATTTGGGAGGTGTTTCAGGAAGCACAGGCACTGAAGGGGGCAAGTGGAGACCGAGGATGGCCAGTGGAGGGTGACTTTTCAGGCACGTCACCACTAGAAGCAATGGTCACTTCATCTCTGGGACATGGTGAGACCCAGTAGAGAACCACACCACAGTCAGCCTGCCCGAGAGGTGGGTGTCATTAACTACTGTCGTTGGTTCAAGGCTACTCCTAGGAGTCAATTCCCAAATGCTCTGGTCTGAGCCCTTGGGCAAAGCGTGGCTCCTGCCAACAGCCAGAAGTCTCACTACTAGCCAGGACTTGCTAAAGGCTGAGAGGGTCTGGGGCAGGCACCGACAGCACATGCTATAGAACCGCGGGTTTCCATTTCCTAATGGCCCCCAAGGCTCCGTCACCCACCGAGTGAATGGCTGCCACTGGGTCAGAGAGGACAGACAGGCCTAGATTCAGCTCTAACGTCCTGATTTTGTTTCTTAAGTCTGAGACGAGAGCTTGAAAGCCAGGCCTTATGGGGCAATTGAGAGAACAAAAGGAACTTTCTAGAAGCCACCTTAGCAAGCAAGACTCAGCGACCTGGTGATGGGGGCCAGCTGGAAGACATGGCGTGGTGACTGAAGATATGACCTCAGGACGGAGAGCCTGCATCCTGAGGAGAGGGGAGGACGGCAGAATGAAAGACACAGACTGATGGCCGGTGGGGGGGGAAGAGGGTGCGGGGGTAAGACGGAAGTGAAGATATCATGCCGGCTCTTAAAGAGAGCTTAGCCCTGTGGGAAGGGGTAGTTTGGGATGACAGACACCCTAGGTAGGCTGAGGGCAACCCAAAGAGGAGAGGGAAGCCCCCCTCCCCTGAGAAGCCACAGCAGGGTGGAAAAGGTGAACGGAAGGACACAACAGAGCAGGCTCAAGGTAACATCATGGTTTGCCATGGCTAGATATGCAGCGTACAGGATTCCCCAGCTCATGCGCACACGCACACATGCACACGTGCGCGCACCAGGCACACAACAGCTGACGTGCGAGTTCAAGAGCAAAATGAAATTGTAACTCCAACAAATAGCATCTACTTAGCAGCTGCAATATGCCAGGTACTCTGTTAAGCACTTTCCCGATTTTAACTCACGTGGTCCTTACCACCCACGTCCTAAGGAGGGAGGTACTATCATTCCCGTTTTTTAGATAAGTAAACTAAGGCACAGAAAAGTGGGTCAGAGGTCATGCGGCTTGTATGTCTGGAGCCAGAACTGCACGCCAGGTGATGTAACTCACAAGCCTGGGCAACTCATTTCTAGAATGTTCTACAGCTCTGTAAGACAAGTTACCAAGGGCCGATATATACATTATTTTTACTGCACTACAAATACCCGAGATCATGTCTCTCAGCTTCTGTAGATTATTTGTGAGAAATGGCTGTAGTTCTGTAAGTTCTGTTCCTGTGTGCACGTCCTACGTGATGTGACTTGCTCCTCTGTCCCATGACTTTGGGCTTGGCCGTGTGACTTGCTGTAACGAACAAGGACACTGGCAAGTGTAATATGAGCAGAGGCCTGAAAGCGCTGGGGCATGAAGACTGTGGGAAAGAGATGGGGGAATGGCCACCATGTTCACAAGCTGGGGGAGACCACGGGGGAATAAGAAACATGTGGAGGTCACTGAGATACCACCTCACAGCGGTCAGGGTGGCTGAAATGAGCAAATCAGGAGACTACAGATGCTGGCGAGGATGTGGAGAAACGGGCCCCCTCCTACACTGTTGGTGGGAATGTAAACTGGTACAGCCCCTCTGGAAAACAGTGTGGAGGTTCCTCAGGAAACTAACAATAGAACTCCCCTAGGACCCAGCAATAGCACTGCTAGGAATTTACCCAAGGGATACAGAAATGCTGATGCATAGGAGCACATGGACCCCAATGTTCATAGCAGCACTCTCCACAATAGCTAAAACATGGAAAGAGCCTAAGTGTCCATCAACAGATGAATGGATCAAGAAGATGTGGTTTATCTATACCATGGAATACTACATGGCAATGAGAAACAATGAAATCTGGCCTGTGTAGCAACATGGATGGACCTTGAGGGTGTTATGCTGAGCGACATAAGTCAGGCAGAGAAGGACAAATATGTTTGCACGTATAGGAGGATTAGGAGGAACTTAACGAAGGACTGTGGGGGGAAAGAAGGGGGGAAATGGTGGGGACGGGGAGGGAGGCAAACCATGAGAGACTCTTGAATGCTGAGAACAAACTGAGGGCTGGTGGGTGTGGGGGAGGGAGAGATGGGCATGGAGGAGGGCACTTGTGGGGATGAGCACTGGGTATTCTATGGAAACCAACTTGACAATAAACTATTTGTAAAATAAAGAAACACGTGGAGGGGCCCGGCTCTCCCAGCCATCCAGCCGAAGCCCAGACAAGTAGCGAATGCAACCTCCCAGCAGAGCCCGCTCTTACCGGAAGAACCACTTGGCCCACCCGCGGGGACATGAGATCCTCACGGTGGCTGCCTTACACCACTAAGTCCAGACATGGTTTGTTCACAACCATAAATATCAGATACACCTCTTTGCAACTGTGCAGCGACCCCCATCCCTGGCCTCAGCCTAGCATTCAAGACCCTCCACGGATCAGCCCTACTTTCTGGCTCTGTCTCCCTGCCCTTCCCTCCTTATGCTCTGCCCACCGGACGCATGATCATCACCGCTTCCCAAATACACCTTGTGCTTCCCGCCTTCTCTCCTCGTGTGGGCTCACCCCAAGTCTAGAAACCTCCTTTGGCTAAACAAGCCTACCCATCTGTGCGTGGCAGAAGAATGCCCCCTCCAAAGATGTCCACACTCTAGCACCTGGAATCTGGGAATGGGTGACCTGACGCGGCAAAAGGGACCTCGCAGGTTCCATCTTGTTTTGAGATGGAAGGTCATCCTGGAGGGTGCGGGTGGGTCCACTATGGTTACAGGGGTCCTTTTCATTGGGAAGCAGGAAGGTCAGTCCCAGAGGGGGAGCAGACACAGTGGAAGCGGAGGTCAGACTGATGGCATCACCCGGAGGCCACCATACAAGGGCTGCGGCGGCCCGCAGGGGCTGGAGACGGCCAGGAGCACACTGCCCCAGAGCGCCGCCGGAAGGGAGCACCCCCTTGCTGGAAACCCGGGTCTGGCCCAATAACACCTGCTTTCAGAGAACTCTTAAGACGGTAAATCTGTGTTGATTCCAGCTACAGATCCGCGTTCCCCCGTTAGAGCAGTCACAGGAAACAGATGCCTTATGTGCCCCCCAGAAGCACCCCCGGGTTCTGGGGATCGGAAGCCATGGGCTCTTTCTTGCACCCGCCCCGCACTCCGCCTCCACGCCAGCCGGGCTGCCTCGATTCGGGTGTCTCCTCGGGAAGGGCTTACTCATGTCTGCGTCAGCCTACCCCACCCGCTGCAAAATGACCCCAAACACAGGATCACACACGCATGAATCCCAGCCCGCTCTGCCCCCCGCAGCGCTGAGCTCTGGCCTCTCCCTCTGTTGCTGCCCAGCCTGGCCTCCAGGCTTCTCGAAGCCTTGGTTTCTTCATCTGTAAAATGAGCTCATGGTAACAGTGGAATAATAAAAAATTACCAACATTTAACTTAAAGAATCATTATAAATGAATCAACTTTTTTTTTTTTTTAATTAAAGCAGGGGGCGCCTGGGTGGCTCAGTCGGTCATGGATCCGACTCTTGACTTTGGCTCAGGTCGTGACCTCATAGTTCGTGGGTTCCAGCCCTACGTCAGGCTCCACTCTCCAAACACAGAGCCTGCTTGGGATTCTCTCTCTCCCTCTCTCTGCCCGTCCCTTGCACGCGTGCTCTCTCTCAAAAATAAACATTTTTAAAAATAACACAAACATAAAAAAGTAAAGCAAACAACTACTGTGGTCTCAGCAGAGAACAGTCTGAAGTCAAAACACCTCGCTCATGCCCTGAGCAAATCGCTGGTGTCTAAAGGGAGGGTTAAATGTTTGGGGCCAAGCACCCCCCCCCAGCTCAAAGGAAAAAACTACACCTAGAAAGCTTTAAAATTGTCACCTCCTTGGGGCGCCTGGGTGGCTCAGTCGGTTAAGCGTCCGACTGTCGCTTAGGTCATGATCTCGCGGTTCGTGGGTTCGAGCCCCGCGTCGGGCTCTGTGCTGACTGCCAGCTCAGAGCCTGGAGCCTGTTTCAGTCTGTGACTCCCTCTCTCTCTGACCCTCCCCTGCTCACGCTGTCTCTCTCTCTCTCCTAGAAATAAAAAAAAATTAAAAAAAAAATTGTCACCTCTTCTAGGTCAAAGCCAAAAGGCTAATCTGAAAATAAATGGCCGGGAAGCATTCCCAAACTCTCAGGGAAATATTTAAGATCTCCATACTTTTCAATCTAGTTGCAATGAAGCAGTACCCCCACCCCCACCCCGTCCATCAAGGAGAAAGCCAACATTTTCATCAGAGGTGTGAAAAGCTCGCACAGCAAAACCACAGAGGACCTGTGTCCTTCCAGAGGAGTGGCCGGGAAAGCACGAGCCGGTCCGGGCTGGACGGGGAGCTAGAGCACCCAGGGGACACTCTGACATGTGACTTCCCTCTCTGCACCTTGGTGACAGAGAATATTCCTAGTCCCTTTATTTAAGCCAAGCGGATCGGGAATGACCTACAGCATTCACTTCCCTTTGCTCTCTGCGACCTGGTCTCGTGGACTCACCGTGAGCCCTCCCGGTGCGACCGGTACGGGCGTGTGTGAAGGACCCGGCGTACACAGCACTGCGGGCAGAACCGCGTCCCCTGACAAGGGTTGCTCAAGTCCCAGGCTCAGTCCCCGTGCGTGTCCTTGTACAGAAATAGGGTCTTTGTGGCTGTAATCAAAGACCCAGGGACGCGGGGACAGAGAGTACAGGAGCACCCGTGTGATGACGGAGCCACAGTCTGCGGTGAGGGGGCCACAAGCCATGGCTGCCGTCAACCACGGGGGCTGGGAGACGTGGACCAGATCCTCCCTCGGAATTCTCCAGAAGGACCCAACCTTCCCAACAGCTCGATTTCAGACTTCCGGCCACCAGAACTAGGAGACCACAGATTTCTTTTGTTTAAAGCCGCTCTGTGGCACTCTGTCACAGCGCCGGGGACACTCGTACATATATACCCTGGGCAGGAAAGAAAGAAAGACACAGCTGTGCGCCAGCTGCTTGCTTGGGTGAGGACTAGGACGGTCAGCTCTGTGACCTTGGGAGAGCAAGGTCCCGGTCCAGCTCCTGAAGAGGCTCTACCCCCAAACGGAACACCGCAAGTTGTCTTGTCTTCCTTCCAGCCAAAACACGCCTGGCAGAAAATCCGGAGAAACGGCCTTCTTCACCAGGCCTGATGAGGACATTCTCCCGTCCCAACAGGTGACGGGAACGCACACGTCTGATCTGCTGCCCTTCATCTGGCTCGCATCCAAACACGTGTCCCAGTGAATAAACGACCCCAAACAAAGAGCCAGGAGGTACCTTTGGGACTCTTCTGAGAGGGTAGGCGTCTAGGCTGCACGGGGCTGCCGGAAAGCAGTGCTGGGTGTGGGGGAGGGGGAGAGCCACGCAGGAGGGAGAAGGAGGCAGAGACAGGGGAAGAGAGAGGAGGGATGGACAGAGGAAAACAGGGCTCCTCCCTAGCGGGGCGTTAGCCTATCCCACTTCATCCCTGTTGAGTCTTTGGAAGGGAACGAACACCAATAGCCCAGGTGGACCCCAGGCTCAATCCCCCACCCCCAGGCCTCACACTCTCCCACGCCCTCATCCCATCCTGCCCCTCCCATCTCACCCCCACCGTTGCCTAAAACCCCATCAATCAGGTGTCCCCACTGCCCACAAGTCTCCCAACATCACGGCAGCCTGATGGCCAACTCTTCTCCGGCTTCCTCTTCGCCCTTTGGACTCTCTGTGGGTTGGATTACACTTCTTGTTGGAAATCTGAATAACATATCAGCCTCGCAACCTTTAGAGTCCTTCAGAGCGGGCGTCTCCTCTCTGCCCTGCCGTCGCTGGCAAATGCCCGTGGCCTTGAGAGCAGCCCGCTGACTTGCCTGTCTCCTCCTCTTCCTCTTCTAGTTCCCAGATACCAGGGGGCACACGGCCTTCTACGCTGCCCTCAGCACAGCCCGGTCCTAGTCTTGGTCGCGGGTGGGCTGGCGGGGCGGGTGGCCCCCAGACCACTCACTAAATGAGCGTGAGAACCAGCCAACCCGGACTGGAACACTGGTGGCCCAAACCAGCCCACCTCCTCCATCCCCGGGACCTCTGTGAGGGCGCTCCCTGGAGGAGGGTGCCCCTGCCGCAGCACCGCCCCTTCCTCTCCTGCCCTCCATCTCAGCAGTGCTAGCCCAGCAGCCCTCCACACCCCTCGGGAGGAAGGGGCTGAGCGACAGGACTCTTCCAGAACCCTGAAGAAAACCTGGCACTGGGTTTGGAGATTTCACATCCCTCCATCCCATTGGTCCTCGCCTCGGTCCCGTTCCAAACATTGTAGGATCGTTCCCATTTCTCAGATGGGAAAGCCGAGGCTGAGAGAGGTGCTGAGCTTGCACAAAATCCGCCCTGAGAGCAGAATTTGGATTTGCTTCCCACCAGCCTCACCCCAGAGCCAGCACCCTTTTCACCAGAGGCCCCGGCTGCAGACCTTTCCGGGCGTGGGGGAGGGCAGCTTGCAGACACTCTGTGTGGTCAGCAAGATCGTTGTTATGCTGCAGCAGGGACGGGCCTCGACCAGGGAAGTCCCCGCAGAGGTGGCATTTCCCGCAGCGGCGGAGGAAGCCGGCTTCTCTGCGAGTCCCCTTCCATCTCCGCTCGCTGCCTCGCCTGGCTATCCCCAGGCCCTGGGAAGTCGAGTGGAGCTCTCCCAGGGGCTCTGGGAACAGTGCTCCCTACCCCTCCTGCATCTCCACCTGCTTGCCTGACCCCAAACTGCCCTCTGTCCAGCCCCTCCTCCCGGCTGGAGCCTCGGCGTAATCGGAACAGGGTTCACCAAGACACCTGGTTGGGAGTCAACCCACTAACACCCCACAGTGTGTGTGTGTGTGTGTGTGTGTGTGTGTGTGTGTGTGTGTATCCCTGGGCTGTGCTCCAGAAGGGAAGCCAGGACTTACTTAGAGCCTCGAGATGCCTGCATCACCACTCTGCATGTACCCTTTCTTCCTCCTCATTCCACGCAGAATCACTGAGTTTGAGTTTCCCCCTCCTGCCGCGGGGCCTCCACCCTGTCTGCAACCATCTAACTCCCTAGGGGACAAGCTGGCTGGTACCTCAGTTGAAGGCAACCTGGGGCAGGGCTGGGGGGAGGAGGGGCTTGAAAGTTGCCAGGGAGTGCCGCTAATCGAGCAGCAGGCGTCATCCATCCTCTTCCCGAGCAGTGGACTTGAGCACCGTTTTGTTAATTATTTTTAACGTTTTATTTTTGAGAGAGAGCGAGCAAGAGCAAGAAAGTGAGTGTGCACAAGCAGGGGAGGAGCAGAGAGAGGAGACACAGAATCTGAAGCAGCTCCAGGCTCTGAGCTGTCAGCACAGAGCCCGACGCGGGGCTTGAACCCACGAATGGTGAGATCATGACATGAGCTGAAGTCGGACGCTTAACAGACTGAGCCACCCCGGCGCCCCTGGACTTTATCACCTTCAGTCCGTGCAGCTCTGTAAACCCAGGTACAGCTCCAGGCTGCTCTGAGCCCGCCAGCTTGGGGCTGCTGTATTAGCTTCTCATTGCTGTTATAACCATAAACTTAGTGGCTTCAACCAACACAAATCTATCATCTTACGGTTCTAGAGGTCAGAAACCAAATGCGTTGGCTGAGCTACGTTCCTTCTAAAGGCTACAGAAGAAAGAGCTGTTTTCTTGTCCTTGTTCTAAAGCCTGTGTGTGGTCCTTGGCTGTGGCTCCTCCTTCCACCTTCTCTCTCTCTTCCCCTCCATCTCCCCCTTTCTGCTTTCCTCTCATAAGGATCCAGCTGATCTCCCCATCGCACAATCCTTAACTCAACTGCATCTGCAAAGCCCTCATTGTCATGGAAGGTGCATACTGGCATTTTCCAGGGTCAGGACCTCCACAGCTCATCCTCAGCCTACAACAGTCTCACCTGTGTCATAATCCATGCCCCATGGGAGCTGTGTGGACTCACAAGGTAGGAGCTGTATCTTCTGAACTTTTATATCTTGAAGGGTCTTGTCCCTGATGGCCACTTGACGTGCAGTTCTTGGATAAATGAACGGAGGGAGTAGATGCCCTTCAAAATTCATATATTGAAACCTAACCCCCATTAACTCAGGATGTGATCTGATTTGGAGACAGGATCTTCATAAAAGCAATCAAGGAGGGGCGCCCGGGTGGCTCAATCGGTTTTGCGTCCGACTTTGGCTCAGGTCATGATCTCACAGATCGTGAGTTCAAGCCCCACGTCGGGCTCTGTGCTGACAGCTCAGAGCCTGGAGCTGCTTCGGATTCTGTGTCTCCCTCTCTCCCTGCCCCGCCCCTGCTCATACCCTGTCTCTTTCTCTCAAAAATAAACATTTTTTAAAAAGTTACCAAAAAAAAAAAAAAAAAAAGCAATCAAGGTAAAACGAGGTCGCTGGGGTATGCCGTCATCCAAAATGACTCGTCTCCTTATTTAAAAGGGGACATTTTGACCCAGACACGCACTCAGGGAAAGGCCATGTGAAGATGAAGATGCCCACTGCCCAGTCGAGGCGAGAGGCCTGGATCATGTATTTCCCTCTGGGCCGGAGAGAACCGACACCTTGAACGGCTGTTGCTTACGGTGCTCAGCTCCTGGTGCTTTGCTGCAAAAGTCTCAGCAACTAATACAGACAGCAAACCTAA
This sequence comes from Proteles cristata cristata, assembly GCA_017311185.1. Classification (NCBI taxonomy): domain Eukaryota; kingdom Metazoa; phylum Chordata; class Mammalia; order Carnivora; family Hyaenidae; genus Proteles; species Proteles cristata. The sequence goes on from JAESUZ010002470.1 coordinate 65,188, forward strand.
TTAGAGAGAGTCCTGCTACACTGCAGGTAAGATTTTTTTCAAAAATTAACTTGTCACAAAGTTCCGTGCCACCCAAAATACTCCACTCTTTGGAGAGGCAGGGGCGGGGATGGAGGAGGGGTGGCTTGGGGCATCGTTTCCTTACCCACATCTTTGCCATCGCTCGGGGCCTGGAGACCGAAGTGAGGGTCTGACCCTCCGGCAGCGCAGAACGCTGTCCCCGGGACCACCAGCCCCTCCCTGCACAGAGCGCGGCTAGATGGCAGACTCTGAAGGGGCAGCCAGGCCCCTCCCCTGTGCCTGGTCTGCCCTTTGGCTCCTCCCACTGCCTGTGGGGGGACCCCCAGTCTCCCCCACATCCCACATGGCACTTTATTATCAGTTGCTTATTCTCCAGGATGCCTGTGGTCACAGGTGATATCTCCAATTAAGAACAACTACAAAAATGTCCCCTGAGGAAGAAATCTAAGGCCCTGGAGAGATGGTGGGGGAAGGACTTGGGGAGCGGGGGTCCAGACCCTGCAGGTAAGATACCTCCCCTTTATAAGACCATCCGTGACACTTTGTGAGATTTGCAAGAAGGCATTTTCTCCGGGAAGAAAAAAATGAATTCGGAGCCATTTTCAGAAACAGGCTTCAGTATCTGCTGGAAGACACCGACGAACAAGGTGTTTATTTGTTTTGATGTCCACGTTCAAAGCCGACCCCTCTCGCTGCCCTGCCAGGGTATTTTGCTAAAGGCGGCCCAGGGTCTCGATCTCAAGCTCTGCCTTTTCTCCAGATGCCCCCTCAATTCCTCCTCTTCCACACCACTGGTCAATTGCAGGGAAAATAATTAGCTCGCCTCCACCCTGTGCTAATTACGGAAGGCATCATTTACCCAACCCCGTGCCGGCTCTCAGGGCAGCCTACCTCCACCCTGCTTCCCAGACCCGCAGGGAGGCAGACAGCGAGTGCGTTCCGGTGACAGCTGGCAAGCCACCCTCTGGGAATAGAACATTTTAGCACTTCATAAATTTCTAACAAGGTTTCAAATTGCCGCCGTTTCCCTACTCTCAGCTCTGTCAACTAGCAAAAGGGAGGGGGGGAAAACTAATTAAATCTACGATGGGAAAGCGCTATGGGTAAGATCGCTACTTATTAAAAATAATCAACTAGTAGGACCAGATTGCAAAGTCAGGTGAAATTCTCCCCACTTCCCCCATGTATCAAAATTCAAAGTATACCCTTCCGCCTTTATAGGTGTTTTGGTAATTATGGATACGTATCAAAGAACTCAAGACGTATCGGAACAGAGCATTTGCTATACGGCATCCTTACACTTGATGGAAGGCGAGACGCTATGTAGGAGCAGACTATGAGCATTCAGGCTTGATCGCAATGATAAAGTAGGTCATTTCGAATTCTTTTCCCATATGATTTTTACCGCAAGGAAATGACTGCTGGTAACGCATCAAATGGAGAGAAACGTAACCTTGAAAACCTCACGGAAATGACAATTTCCAAATTTTCACCATTATCGCTAATTAAATATATATATATATATAATATTATATAATAAATATATATATATATGTGTGTATATATATCAACAACAATAAAATCCTCTTAATCCTTTTGCACTCTGTTTTGAAAGCAAAGATACTCAACTGGGAATACGAAAACTCATGCTAGGGGCTTGCTGGAGAGAGGAGGGAAAGGAAAAGATTCACAGACGGGTTTCACTGTCAGCTCAACCACGTTAGCAGCCCCGGTGGGAGGGGTGTGTGCAGATAAAACTGGGGTGCTGACAGATCTTGCCAGTAACTCGGGGTCCAAATCCCTTGGAGCAAGCACACAGCCAAGTGCAAAGCGAGACCATCAGAAGCCGCCGGACAGAGGGTAACTGGGGCTCCCGCACCCACCAAGTGACACCTCACATTCCCTACACACAGCAGCCCTCGGCTTCCCCTGACGCCCGTTTTCCTTCTGAGCCTGAGAAGGCTGACCTTTAGGCTGACACGGATACGTAAGCTTCCGCAGCTAGGAAAACACCCACAAGAACATGCGCCCCGTCTAAGTCTGGAAACATAAACTCTCATTCGAGCGTCAGCCTGGCCAATGTTCCGAACAGCGACCTCAGGATTGGGTATCTCACGGTGGCTCCCCGCTAAATTTCAAATGCAAATGATCACTTGGTATTATTAATTCCAGCCGTGCTAATATTTGGTCCTGGACATCACGGGTAATTGACGGGACAGACTGGCACTTCTGCTGATGGCAGCCCCATGTGGCATCTGGGATCTTAGAGGCGACAGAACACACACGGACTTGAATCACCAGTCTGCCAGTTACGCTCCTTGGAACACTGCTCACCACTGTCTCCCTCTCTCTCCTTCCCAAACCCCCCGCCCCTACTTTCTCTCTCTCTGTCTCCCCCTCCCTCTGTGGTTTTACCAAGAAATATATCAAATTTTATTCTTCCTGCACATGCAGGGACAGAAAGAAAACACCGAGAATAACAAAAAATGTGACTAAGTGGGAAACTTACAAAATATTTTGGTGACGGGGCGCCTGTGGGGCCCAGGCGGTTGAGCGCCCGACTCCGGCTCAGGCCATGATCTCACGGTTCTGGAGTTCGAGCATGGGGCTCTGCTGATCCAGATGCTCTGGCCCCTTCTCTCAGCGCCCCTCCCCCACTCATGCGCTCAAGTGCTCTCCCTCCCAAAAATAAACATGTAGGGGCACCTGCGTGGCTCAGTCAGTTAGGCATCTGCCTTCGGCTCAGATCTCATGGGTTTGTGAGTTCAAGCCCCGCGTCAGGCTCTCTGCTGTCCACGCAGAGCCCACTTCAGACCCTCTGTCCCCCTCTCTCTCTGACCCTCCCCTACTTGCACTCACTCTCTATCTCAAAAATAAATAAAAATAAAATCAACATATTTTAAAAAACACTTCAGTGTTATTTAATAACGTTGGCAAACAACATAAGGCTGGATTTGAGACATTTATCTGGGCTTGTAGCCACAGGCTGTGGCTCCACTAAAGGAAATGAGGTCACCCCGGGTCTACTCCGTATCCCCATCCGAAGCTCCAGGCCCCTAGAGGGACCGGCCACCTGCCCCATCAGTTTACGGTGACGCTCCCTTTGGAGGCTGCAGGGGGGTCAGTCTGCGAACAGCATCATAATATGGATTTGTCCTGCATCTTTCTGCAAGTCTCCCCATGACCTTCCGGGCATTGTGTGATCTGAGCTGACCACCCCTACATCCTATCTTCCACCAATGGAAATGACTGTTCGCCTCCCCGCCCAGCAATCCCTGCCGAGCATACCTGCTGAGGACAAGGCCAGCAGCCCGCCAGTGTCCTGGGCCTCATAAACTATCCCGACCTGAGTTCCTTCTCATCAGACACCATTTCCACTTCTGGGTGTCTGCCAGGTTCAGTGAATATCACAGGGTCGTCTTTCCCTGGCAAAGTTAGAAACCCATCTGCTGCCGGAGGGTCCCATGCACTCTGATCGCCCAGGCTGGAAGTGCTTCTAGGTAAAAGCAGGCTTCCCGAGGAAGGAGGAGCCACGGTCATTGTGATCAGAGAGAAGCCAGCAGTTACCAGGAGCCGCAGCTGGGCGTGGATCAGGGGGCACAGCCCCGGGGAGGGGGGCTTATGGCAAATGAGAGAAAAACTACCCTCCTTTGGAAGGCAGGAAGTACAGACCTGCGCAGGGAATGCTGACGCTCCTCTAAAAGGGGAGGTTATGGGAAGGATTAATATTAAATATGGCAGTTAAAGGCCTCCTTCAATGTCAAAGTGAAGTGGTTTGGCACCTTAAAGATTAGACCCATCTTGGAGCACCTGGGTGGCTCAGTCTACTAAGCATCTGACTCCTGAGTTCAGTTCATGTCATCATCTCATGCATGGTTCACGAGATCAAGCCCCACGTTGGGCTCTGCGCCAAGAGCATGGAGCCTGCTTGGGATTTGCTCTCTCCTTCTCTCTCTCTGCCCTCCCTTGTTCACACACACTCTCTCTTTCACTCTCTCAAAAAAACAAATAAATAAACTAAACAAAACTAGACCCTCTCTGGAGGGCAGCTGGGGGATGTTTGCTCGTATTAACTCCCGGGGCCAACATCTTAGAGTGTCAGGTGGTCTGCCCCTGCCATCTGCGGTCTCCTCTGAGGCTCTGAGTGGCCGAGATCAGCGCCAGATCCCTCCCCTGCCCAGGACCATTCCAGAACCAGAGTGACATTTACATCTCTGTGATAAACCACTGTTGCCCCATAAATATTCCTCATAGTTTGGATTTTCGAGCAGGCTTCTAGATAAGCTGCTGCAGCACTTTACATGCTCAGAGCCCACTTACCTCATGGGGAATGTGGGTACCCTGACCAGAAACCCGTACGTGACCTCCTGCACTGGGACTGGCCTGCTGGGACGCATCCCTGGGGCAAAGGAGGTGAGTCCCCCCAAGACCCACCCCTGACTCGGTGAGCGCCGCCAGCATCGAGGTCGTCAGAGCAAGCGCCCTGCGGAGAGCCCTGAGTCCTCAACTAGGCCCCCTTCAAGCATACCTGGGAAGCTTGTGCTCAGGCCCAGGGAACCCTGAGCCCTTCCCCGAGTCAGACCAGGGAACATCCTCTAAATTACGTCTTCCTCAAAATAAAAAGGAGGTGGTACATAACTGGTCATTATCCCTGGGCTAAAAGAAGAGGTCGCCTTTCACATTTATTTTGTTTTTATTAATTTTTTTAAGTGAGCGGGAGAAGAGTGAGAGTGTGGGAAGGGGCAGAGGGAGAGAGAGAGATAGAAAAAGAGAGAGAGAGAGAGAGAGAGAGAACCCCAAGGAGACCCCACACTATGCACGGACCCCAACCCAAGACCCTGGGATCATGACCTGAGCCGAAATTAAGAGTCAGACGCTCAACTGACTGAGCCACCCAGGAGCCCCTCACATTTTTTAAAGTCTTTCCTCTCCATATTTTCAGCTTCTCCTCACATGTACCGACATACAAAAACCAAATTTGGAATCAGTTCCCAACACTTTTCAACATTTTTTCCTCTACTGGCCCGTGAGGGTCACAGCGTCGGGGCGGCATGCTGGGGCTTAGAACTCAGTGCCCCGGAGACTGGTGACCTCAGGTGCCCGCACCCAACCAAGTCTAGGAATCAGAAACACAGGGGTGCTTATGCACCAACGCAGAGACTCACCCCCCAAGTCGCCCTTATTTGAGTTTTCCCCGTGAAATCAGAGTGTTGACAGTGCCAAAGTCACTTCAATTCAGGTGACACAGTCCTTCACATTGTCTCAGAGGAGGAAGAAAACCAGCAGTGACCACCCCCATCAGCCAGACGCCGCTCTAAACCTCTTCAGATGCCCAAACCCACGGCAGCCCTGTGCGAGGCAGACTTGATTCGCATCCCCACTTTCCCGCTGAGCAAAGAGAGGCACAAGACCGTTAGGTAAGCTGCCAAGACCACACAGAACCAAGGGGAACAGAGCTCCCAACCCCGACACAATTTATAGCCTAAGGAAGAAACCTTTTAGCAGTTACTCAGCAAAAGCAAAACCATGATGAGGGCCTAAGGGTAAAAAATAAAAGGGTCAAAGTGGCCACGTTGAGGGCCACAGGAGGACCCGCGGACTCTTTTCTTCTGGAAACTCGCAGAGAGATTTAGAACGTCTAGAAAGGAAGGCGAGCGGATGGGATAAACACGTAAGGCAGCTTCTGGGTGGGCACGGACGTGAACATGACTGGCTCCCGGGCAGGGCGACGTCCGAGGCACCTGCCAGGTGGCTGCAGAGTGTCAGTGGTGGAAGGGCTGGGTTGGGCGGACACAGAGGCCTGGGCTCCACGCAGCAGGGAAGGGGCCGGCAGGGGCGCCGAGCGCGGGCAGGACATACCGGCTGCGCAAGGAAATGAGCCTTCCGTACAAGGACCACAGGGCTCATTCCACCAGGTGTCCTTCCTGAGCGGGCACTGGGCTGGGGGTCCTCGAAGGCTTAGGTCAGGGTGAGGCTGCTGAGATGGAGGGAGCCAGACACAGGGAGAGAAGTGCTAGGAGTGGAAAAGCATGAAGGTCAAAGAACACTGTGCTTTTGAAGCTGTGTTTATTGTGTTAAGTGTATATTTAATTTTGAAAGGGTGAACGTGATGTGGGGAGGGGCAGAGAGAGAAAGAGAGAGAGACACAGAATGGGAAGCAGGCTCCAGGCTCTGAGCTGTCAGCACAGAGCCCAACGCGGGGCTCAAACCCACAAACCGTGAGATCATGACCTGAGCCAAAGTCAGACGTTTAACCAACTGAGCCACCCAGGCGCCCCTGAAGCTTTTTTAAAATGTGTTTTAAAAGCGGAACTCCTTGAAAATATGAACCGCGCATTCCAGTCCCTAGGGCTGCGGGCACGTTATGCCTTGGCACCTCCGCCGGGTGAGACAGGGCAAATCCTTGACCCCGTTTCTGCGCAGCACACGTCCATGGCCAGTGGAAGCGAACGAACACCAGAAGCTGCTCCATCCGGCTCCTCCGTCCCTCAGTGCACGGTTCGTTGCCACCTAAACCATGTCTCTAAGTAGATCAAGCACAAGCTAAATATGAAGATCTAACGGGGAACCCCGAACAATACATGTTTTATTCTCAATTACTGTAGGTAAAACCCTGAAACCAATCTGTTTGACTTGGGATGCTATTGTTACTGCCTCAAAAGCTGCGTTTGATTCGGAAAGGCACTCCAAGTGGGTACAGCGGGGACACAAGCTAAAACGGCCAGTGACTCTGATGTCGCGTGCACATTTCACGTCCAGGGAAAATGCATATGTTGCACACACTGGAGGAAAAATAAAATGGAGACTGGAGTTTATGATGTCATCTTTATGAGAGTGTTCTTTACTATTTTGTAAAATGTGGCCCTGTTAATGGGAAAGAGGACACGAGAAACCACTCATTTTTATTCCCCGTGCTGGTCACGGCAAAATGAGATGGGCAGGCACGGACACAGAATTCTCGTGGCAAGGACTGATACGACGTCCTGCGGTGTCAAGGCAAATTCGATTCCTAGTTTTTGTTATTAAACGTTTTGTGAGTAACAGATGAAAAGGCAAATCGGCGATCATAGCCGCCCTCGCTCCTTTCTGCTACAGGTATTTCAGAGCTCGGTCCTATACCTTCTGCTACTCACACCTCCACGGGGAGCTCAGCCAGGCTCAGAAGGTGGCCCCACGCTCCCCCGGCAGGACCCCCACCCTTCCCAGCCATCTCTGTCGGCTCGGGAGCCCCCCAGCCACATTCCTGGTACCCGCTACCTGTCTGTGCCTGTCTGCAGCCAATGACCTCCCCCTCCCGACTGCAGACAGCTGGAAGAATGGTGTCCTTGGCAGGCGTCCTTTGTGGGTGTCTCCTGTCAGGCAAAGCGCTTGTCACTTGTCACACATCAGGATTTGGAGAGAGAAATGACCCCTGGCATGGTCCGAGCAGCGGTGCCCAGGCACAGAGCCAATGCACCCATCTTCCTCCTCAGCTTTTCCTTGATGCTCCTCACCCTGGAAAACTGTCTACACCGCATGGGAACCAGCTCACCCTGGAGGATGCCTCCCCATCCTCCCTGGCAGCCCACAGCCCATCTCTGGCTGACTGAGGGTTCAAGAGGTTGGCACCACGACGAACCAAATGCCGCGGATGCTCTGTGCTCCAGGACTCCCCTGCGAGGTCAGGCTGGACCACTCAGAGCCTGGACTGACCGCCAGCCCCCAGCAGCCACCACATCCCCGATGCATCTGCTCCTCGTGCTGTCCTTCCTCAACCAACCCTTCAGTAACCGGCACGAGAAACCCATCTCACTTTCTGCTTCTTGGAAACCCACAGCATGGGTCCCTGGGGCCAGCTGGCCGTGCAAATCACCACCAGCAGAGTGGCTGAAAACATTTGGAATTTATGCTCTCACAGTCCTGGAGGCCAGAGGTCTGAAACTGAGGTGGAGGCGGGGTTGGGTTTTTGGAGGCTCCGAGGAAGGAACCAGCTTCTGGTTCTGTCAGCCATGTAGGTGCACCCCGGCTTGTAGACATGCCATTCCAGTATCTGCCAGCCCCTTCACACCGCCTTCTCCCTGTGCCTCTGTCCAAAGTTACTACTTTCTCTTTCAGTTACTACTTTCTCTTATAAGGACATCTTATAATTCAGCTACTGAATTTAGAGGCCACCCTTGACCCAAGATGACTTCCTCTCTAAAGCATTACTCGATCGAGAGACCTTATTTTCAAGGTCACATCCTGAGGTTCCTTCTAGGTGAACGTGGATTCAGGGGGATATTTTTTCAGCCCATTATACCAAACTAAGACAACTGAGCAAATTATCTATAAGCCACACCCCGTGAGAGAAGGCAGTGCTCCCTTGATCTTTGCTCTGACCCCACGGTAAGGTACGTGGGGCCAGGATGCTGACGAACATGCAGCGTGGCTGTGACCTTCACGGGCACTCCCCTCCACAATGCTGCTGTCCCTTACAAGGCAAGTGTGACAGCAATCTGGTCGGCAGGGGAAAAGGCAGGCTGCCGGGGCGCACGGTGTGTGGGTTTCCAAGCCAGTGGTTTGGAAAGGCTGGATATCAGCACGTGGGAGATTCGGGGAGCCACTGGACACTGGGGTCAGGTGCACCCCCAATAAGAAAGAAGCCGTTGCTCCCAGGGGAAGCTGAAATAGGTTTGAGCCCCCCTCACTGGGAACAGAGGAAAAAGCACCAACACAGACACTGTCCAGCACACAGGAGGGACATCCCAGAGCTCCATCAGACAGCTGTGCTCCTCGCTCCCCATCCTACAAGGTCAGCCACCCGTGACTTGCTTTCTGTGAGGGCTCTGCCATGAAAACCCATCTTTTCTTCCTCCCCGAGAGTCTCATATAAAACACTGAGTCAAAGAGCACCAAAGCAATAAAGAGAAAGAACAAGTATCCCCCACGGTGGCCAGTGAAGTGAGAGACACACAAATAAGAGCGGCTATGCCCGGAACCTCCCTGAAGTTAATGGTGGGAACCAGCATGAAGATCCGTGAATCGCATATGGAGGATCAAGGAAACAACATGGCCTCCACAGTTGTCTGGGGGCCTCGGTTGCCTTGGAGTTCTGGGAGGTCCCACCTGGGCAACCATTCCTTTTCTTTCTCGCCACCTGGTCAGGTAGCTGGGGATCCCGGCATCCTCACACCCAAACGCATCCTTTACGACCAACTGCAATTATTTACAGTTGACGTGAGTACATCTTAACGGCAGCGCATTATAATGAACCAAGAGAGCATCACATAAAGTTAGGAAGATGTGTGACACTGTGTCAAAACCCTTAGACACAAATAAAACATCTTTACACTGGAAGCAACATGGATCATTACTTAGTCTTACTTGTTTTTCAGACACACCTAAGATTCAGTTTAGTTAAATATCTTGCCATGATCAACTCAATGGGCTCAACTCGGATCTCCTAAATAGCCTCAAAAAACAGGCTGAGATAGACCATCCAAGATTTCTTTATTTTTAAAAAAATTTTAGTGTTTATTTACTTTTGGAGAGAGACAGAACATAACCAGGGGAGGGCAAAGAGAGAAGGTGACACAGAATATGAAGCAGGCTCCAGGCTCCAAACTGTCAGCGCAGAGCCTGATGTGGGGCTCAAACCCACAAATCATGAGATCATGACCTGAGCTGAAGTCAGGTGTTTAACCGACTGAGCCATCCAAGATTTCTTATTGCTATTACTCATCTATCAGTCCTTCATGCATTTGTTCACTCAACAGAGACTGGGGAATAAGCTGGTAAGCAAAGTCAGATATAATTATGATCTTTACGGTGCTTATGTGGGTGAGACAGATTTGATCAAATGATCATTGAAATGGAAGTAAAATGACCTTTCTGATAAGTACTACCAAGGATATATTGTGTTATGAGTCTATTTGCAAGAGTAATTTTATCTATTTGGGAGTTGGAAGAGAGGGTCAGGGGCTGAGCAGACCCGAGGGAGAAGACCCTTCACACAGAAAGAAAGGGATGTGTGCAAATCCCCGAGACACCATAAGAAACAAGAAGAGCACGGAAACCAAGCCAGGACATGATTTAAGATGAAGCTGAAATCCCATGTGGGGAGAAAGTGATTTAGAACCTTGAAGACCAACTCAAGGATCCTGGTCTTGGTTCTACAGGCAGCTAGCATGCTTTCTGCAAGGGGTTAATAATGATGAGAATGTTCTTTCAAAAACAAGCAGACTGGGCTGTGTTTCGGGGAGGAGGCTAGGCTAGTCTTTAACTGTAGACACTGCTAGTTTATATGCACATGGTAGAATTCCAAGGTGACATATAAACATTTAAGAAATAGAAAACCTAAATCCTAAACAAGCAGAGAAGAAAAACGCATTACACAAAGAAAGAGAAAGAAATACAATCAAGTTGGAAAAAAAAGTAAGGCAGGAAGGAGTCCGGTACGCCCATCGTGACAAGGAAGGCACGCAGACAGAGCTAGAGTCCGTACAACTATCTCCAGAAGGGAGATGGGTCATCAAACCAATGGTTTCCAGTATACCAGACTTGCACTTTTTAACCACGATCATTTCAATGAGAGTATTTATTACAGGGGAAGAAAATATTTTTGGGTTGAGTACGAAAAAAGAGAATGGAGAGATACAAGGCCGGCTACCAGGAGGTCATTACAGCAGCCTACATGAGTAATCGCACACACTCCCAGCCAACTTTTCAAGGACACGCTCAACGTGTCCATGGACTAAATTCTGAGGAAGAGAAATTGCGAGGTCAACGAGACGCAAGCGTTTATAATTTTTAATAGGCACTGCTCAAGTTTCTCCCCAGGAAGTCTGCCCCCTTTGACGCTACTACATTATTTATAAAAAGTCTTGTTAAATTCTTATTGCATATGAACCAAGGGCAGGCACTGTTCTAGATCCTAAGAGGGACCGACCCAGACAAAATCCACATCCTTGTGGACCTACCTTTCCATGCAGGCAGGGGAGGAAGGCAGCTCACACAAAAATTAAATCCAGAAATAATCATTTCAGGGGCGCCTGGGTGGCTCAGTCAGTTAAGCGTCCGACTTCAGCTCAGATCCTGACCTCAGAGTTTGTGACTTCAAGCCCCACACTGGGCTCTGTGCTGACAGCTCAGAGCCTGGAGCCTGCTTTGGATTCTGTGTCTCCCTCTCTCTCTGCCCCTGCCCTGCTTGCACTCTTTCTCTCCGTCTCTTAAAAAAAATATTTTAAAAATTAAAAGAAAGAAATAATCATTTCAGATAATAAAATGTTAGGAGGAAAATAAAACTGGTGACAGGAGATGACATGTCTGAGTCTGTGAAGGTCTCCTGAGCCAGGACTTGAGTGACCCAGAGGAAGAGCATCTCGGGCACAGAGATAGCAAGGGGGTAAGCTATGAAGCAGAAATCCCAGAACAGAGCCCAGGGACAGAAAAATGCCCATGTGGCCCATGTACGATGAGTGAAGGGCTGATTGGGCTCTCTTCAAAGAGATTGTTAAGATTTATAGACACACCCATGTCTGTGAGGAAGGGAGCGCAACAAAGATACTGAGGAGTATGTCAAAGCCGTAAGCATGTCTTCCTTCACACGAGGCAGGGATCACACCGTAAGTGAGCATTATTATATGCTCTAGACTTCATACCCACCATCTCATCAATTATGACACCAAATGGCGGATGTAGACAACATCACCTCCATCGTCACGTTGAGGAAGCAGAGTGAAGAACAAGACAAATCACATAGTTTCCAAGGAATTGAGTCTACCTTTAAACCCACATTGTGCTGACTTCCAAAGCTCATGGCCTTCCCACCATGAGCCAAGAGACACCGCCTTGCACACTGACATTGGGATGAGGCTTTAGACTCTGACATGCAACCACCCAGGCAAGCATGTAGAACTTGTAAAGGGGAAATGGTTTTTACAGCTTTATTGACCATCTGTATTTTATGAGCCACCTACTTGTAAATTATGTGCATATTATTTATCATACATCTTACATATAAACTAAAAATAATTATTAGGAGAAACTATAGAGCAGAGATTAAGTATGGCAGCATCCTATGGTAAAGTAGCCATCACAAGTAAGAATTAAATTTAGTTCTTGTTAATCACTGCTACATCTACACTCAAACTAGAAATTGTTTTGTCTGACAGTCTTGATACTCCTTGCAATAATAAATTCTGATTATAAGTGCCAACTAAATTTTAAATTAAGAATGATGATACTGAAAACAACTATCTAGTAGTAGGTTTTAAAAGAGGAAATGGGGGGGCGCCTGGGTGGCTTAGTCGGTTAAGCATCCGACTTTCGCTTAGGTCATGATCTCGTGGTTCGTGGGTTCGAGCCCCGTGTCGGGCTCTGTGCTAACTGCCAGCTCAGAGCCTGGAGCCTATTTCAGAGTCTCTGTCTCCCTCTCTCTCTGACTCTCCCCTGCTCATGATGTCTAGAAATTTCTCTCCTAGAAATAAATAAAAATAGTTAAATAAATAAATAAATAAATAAATAAATAAATAAATAAATATTAAAAAAAAAATAAAAGAGGAAATGGGGCAGGGTGCCTGGGTGGCTCAGTCAGTTGAACATCTGACTCTTGACTTCAGCTCAGGTCATGATCCTCTAAGGTCATGAGATCGAGCCCCACATCATGCTCTGCACTGAGCGTGGACCCTGCTTAAGATTCTCTTTTCCTCTGTCTCTCTCCCCCACTCTCTCCTTGAAATAAAATAATAATAAATTTTAAAAATAAAGAGAAATTGGTGCCAAAAGAATCACTTTCGGGTCTGGGATACTCAAGCCAAAAGTCGGTGATTACAAATAATTATCAAACATTTTCAAATGAGCAGGAAGAAGGGTTCTGGGTGGCTCAGTTGGTTGGACATCTGACTTCGGCTCAGGTCATGATCTCGCAGTTCATAGGTTTGAGCCCCGCATCAGGCTCTGTGCTGATAGCTCAGAGCTTGGAGCCTGCTTCCTATTCTGTGTCTCCCTTTCTCTCTGCCCCTCCCCTGCTCATGCTCACTCACTCTCTCTCTCTCTCCCTCTCAAAAATGAATAAACATTTAAAAACAATTTTTAATGAGGAGGAAAAGGAAAGCCAGCAGTGCCCACTGGTGCACAGGAGTCTGAAGGGTCCTCACCCAACACAGGAGCCATAATTAGTTGAAAAGAAAACTCAAGAAAACATTTAAAGGGAACTCCAACAAAGTCTGAGTACGTGATATCAGGTAGCACATGGGTTTCCATTCTGAACGCAGGATTGACTACACTGGGTGATCCTATGAAAGGAATAATGTTTGCATAATTAAACAGGGGGGGAAGTTCAACAAAGATTTGGACCCATCATTCAAGAGAAGTATTAGCAAAGTCTAGTGGAAAAGATATCTCCCAAGCCATGGTCTTTAGCTGTAGTAGATGGATTTGAACTCTAGACTCTGCAGGATCACAGAAGAACAGCTGGAGAGAATTCTGGAGAAACTAAGAGGCAGAGTGTCCCCTTGATGGGACACTCCTGCCTTTCTGAGCCGTCACTGGGGTGTTCTCCCCAGAAGCTACTCCAGGGGCAGGACCGCCCTCAACAAACATGGATGGGCCCAAAACCTCTTAGTAAGGGCCATTAAATTCATTCATTCAATTCTTAGAAACTGATGAGTTACTCTTTTTTTAGAGAGAGAGAAAGAATGGGGGAAAGGAGCAGAGACAGACAGAGAGAAAGAACACCAAGCAGGCTCCATACTTGGTGCAGGTGACCTGAGCCAAAATTAAGAGTCAGACACTCAACCAACTAAGCCACCCAAGTGCCCCAAAGCTGATGACTTATACTTTTACAATGCTCACAGTAAAACCTTTTTTAAAGTATGGAAAGTTGTAAATTTAGGGCAAAAATTTGCCTTAACTTCTCCCAACCTCACGTATAAAAGGAGAAAGCAGGAGGTAGTATTTTCCTATGAATTCCTCCAGATCAGAAGTATAGTATGTATGTAAAAGTACATAATATGTATGTACTTTTGAAATACATAAATAAGATTAAAATATCTCTGCTATTGTAGCAGCACCTCATTTTTGTCATTTGATAGTCTCTTGTTTTATGTCAATGCACATATATTTATCTCATTCCATTAACTTAAAAACATTTTTTTAATGTTTATTTTTGAGAGAGAGGAGAGAGAGGGAGAGAGCAGGAAGGGGCAGAGAGAGACAGAGGGAGACACAGAATCTTAAGCAAGCTCCAGGCTCTGAGTTGTCAGCACAGAGCCTGACACAGGGCTCAAACCCACAAACTGCAAGATCAGGACCCAAGCTGAAGTTGGATGCTAAACCAACTGAGCCACCCGGGTGCCTCCTCATTCCATTAATTTAAATAGCAGTATATTGTGAGGTGCCTGGGTGTCTCAATCAGTCAAGCATCCAATTCTTGATTTTGGCTCAGGTCATGCTCTCACATTTCATGGGATCCAGCACCATGTCCGGCTTTGTGCAGACAGCATGGAGCCTGCTTGGAAATCTCTCTTTCTCTCTCTGCCCCTTCCCTGCTCATCATGTTCTCTTGCTCTCTCTCAAAGCATTTAAAAATATAAATGGCCATATATTTTATCATATTGTTACTTCCACTTTTCACCATTACCAATATTGCTGCATGAATATCGTGGGACATGTCTCTTGTGTGAGATTATCACAGAGTATTCCAAGCAGAGAGCACACTGGGTGTTGCCATTTCCCACTGCCTCCTGCTCCAATCGACACTCCCAACAGAAGTGGGAAGTGAGGGGGCCTCTCCCCATATCCATACTAATGCAGCAGCAAATTTCCATTTCTACCCATCTGCTAAATAAAATATGGCATGAGGCTGATGTGATTTGCAATCATGAGAGTTGGTCATTGTCATGTCTTTCCTGGACATTCAGATTTCATTTGGGGCATCTGCCTGTTCATATGCTTTGCTCATTTTTGTATTGAGTTACTCATCATTCTCTTTTTTTAAGCATTTCTTATAAGAGGAGAAGGTTCTTTGTTGTATCTCTCCCTTGTTATTATTACAGATACTTTCCCAGAATTCCATGAGTATACAGATTTTATAGCATTTATGAACAGCAGGCAGTCTGTCAGTGTACTGTCATGCCTAGAGAGGTTTTCCCCACTACAAGATTATTTTTTCTATTCAAATATCGATTTTTCTAGCACTTTTTTGGTTCACACTTAAATATATTTATTTCATTTATAACTGATTTTGGTGCAAGAATTAAGGTACAGATTCAGCTTTACTTTTTTCCTAAATAATAACTAGTTGCTCCAGTTTCACTGAGGATTCATTTTTCACTTCCTGATTTGAGCCACCTTTGTCATATAATAAATCCCCACATGAAACTGAACCTATTTCCAGACTTGTTTCTATTCTAATCAACTGCCTCTGTATCCAACACAAGCTGAATACATAGGTACAAGTCATGTAACAGCCACCTAATTCTCTTACGAAATTCTCCTGCCTTCTCCCCAAAGGACCGGACTCTGGTTCAAATCCCAGCCCTTGCACTTATGGCCCATGCTTCTACTCAACTACAAGTTCCTAAATCTCTCTTTCCCCTACTGTTCTCATGTATACAGTATTAACCTACACCGAGCCTGTTACATAGGATTCTTTTGAGGAATGAATGATTTAAAGCAGTGAGCACATAGCAGGTGCAGTAAGCACTCGATCCCTCTGCCATCATTGTCATTCATCTTGGTCTCTCTGGATGGATGCTGCTCACTTGTGTGCATTTCCCCTTTGGTAATCTTGAAGTCTTATATGTAATGTTAGTCTTTCTGGTGGTTATAACATCAAGTGCTCACTTCTTTGTTCAGTGGCTTCAAGCAGCATCCATCAGCGCTGTTACCTGCCCTTCCTTATTTCTCCTCATCCCCAGTTGAATACAGATTTTTCCACATTTTCATGTTTAATGACATTTAAATCCTATAAATAGAGCTCTGCAGTTAGGTGGCCTTCAAAGCTCGCCAGCTCTTCTTTAGCCACTGTTCCTCCATTCCTGAGTTCTTTCAGATTCTAGCTTAGTTGACTGGAAGCAACTGACTGACTACCATCAGTCTGCTTCTCTCCAAATTTGGTGGAGATGTGTATGCTCTTGAGGTTTTTCAGAAACTTATTTATTCTCTTTCCCTAGTGCTACTGCTCAGAGGGATGAAGGCCAGGCACAGGAGTTACTTCCTGAGATCGCCTGCCTCCCGTTATCCAGAAAGGACCCACTCCTTGAAGGTCAGACAATCACCTCTTGCCCTATTGTTAGTTTCTGCCCATGTACACTCTACTGTGCTTTACTGAGTGCATTCAAGCTTAGCGGCAGGAAGCTCTGTGACCTGGCCTCACATCTTACCCCAGATCTCATTTCCAATTTAACTGCTCTGAATGTTAGTGAAATTTAGTAAGCATAGGTGTGCACACAGAGTTGGACCGAGCTCTGGCTGCATTCCTGTAATGTGTTTCTGAAGTCTTCCTAGCCGTGTTCATCCAGGCAAGGGATGAGGATGCCGCTCTCCTCACCACACAGATTCAGTAGAGTAGGCTAGTCACAAAGATCCATTAGTTGTAGGATATAAAATCCCAAAAGGTGATCCTCACAAGTCAAGACACATTGATAGGAATCATCCTTTCTTGAAGGACTTGTCACATACGATCTATATGAGCACTAGAGTATTCTGGAACGTCTGAAGTATCAAGCTGAGGCATTACGCTAACAGGCGACTATAACAGTGGCCAGTATTTATGTATTTCTTACTATGAGGCAGGTACTGTTCTAAGTGTTTTATATATTCTCTCACTCAACAGTCACAGTAACCTTAGAAGGGAGTATTATTATTATTATTATTATTATTATTAACAACCTTCTTTTAAAGATGGGATGGGGAGGCACAGAGAGACTCAGTAACTTTCCCAAAGTTTTCTAGCAACTTGGTGATACAACCAGAATTTGAAGCCAGGGACCCCGCTCGCTAACCCCATGCTGTGAGGCCTCCTGAGTAAAGGGGAGGGGGGCATTACTTGCAGTGACTCTTCTATTTGTGTAAGAATGACCTCAGCACCTTCTGACTACAGCTGCCACTTGTCATGCTCCTCGACTCGGGCGGGGGCCCATTCGTTGAATGATTATGGAATACTGTCTAATTTGCCACAGAATCAGACTGGGAAGACTTCCAAGTGTCTTCCGTCATCCACTTGCATTTCTTATGTAAAAAGGCAGAGGCCTCAGTTTAAATTTATATCATGCATTATTTATACCAAACGTCCACATTAACCCAACGGAGTTGTAAAAATCGCAAAGTGGGAGGAGACCAAATTACCAAATTTGTTACCAACTCCCTGTGCACGGGCAAGTGACTTATCTTCCCTCTACCACCACTTAGGAGGCAAAAGGCACCAAAGAGCAGGGTATTCGGTTTTATAATCTTTTGGATAGATGGCTTCCTTCACTTGCAAAGACTAGGCTCAGAAAACGTTCTTTAGCCTTGCAAAAAAAATAAAGTAAAAAACACTGGTTTCTATCTTCAAATGTTAATGTTGCAGGCTGCAACAAAAGATGTACGGTGGATTTTTTTTTCCCCTCTCTTTAAAGGGAGATGAAGGAGCAGAACAGAGTGGGGAGAGGAGGGAAAATCTAATTGTATGACTTGGGTTTATAACAATCTGATTTTCCTTTGTATCTGCTCTTTGCTGTGGACCCGGCCTCCTCGGGGTAACGACAAGGAGGGAGTTGGTGGTAATCAATCACTACCGAATGGCTACGTCCAAAGCAGCCTGGAGATGGATGAGCAAGATGGAGAGCTCTGATCAGGACAGCAAGCTGGGTAACCTGTTTCTAATACCGGGTGGCTCTTGCAGAGTTCCATCAGAGGAGGAAATAACAATCAAAAAGTAAAGGGATTATTTCCATGATCCCAAAGAAGGAACGACCAGGTCACCTTAAAGTACACCTTTAAGGTTACTTTAACATGACCTTCACCGAGAAGACCCTTCTCCCAGAAAACTGCTGTGAACCCGGTAGACAGTCCCAGCCAACAAGATGCAAGATCAACCACTAACTGTTCCTCCGTAGCAACCGTCCCTTCTTCTGTCTTAACACATCAGGCAATGGAAAGCCAGACAGGTGCAGTGTCACGTACTGATTCGTGTCCTTCCAAAATCTATATGTTGAATTCCTGACCCTCAGGACCTTAGGCTATAACTGCACTCGTAGATACATCCTTGAAAGAGGTAGTTAAGGTACAATGAGCTAACTAGATACCTTGACCTCAGACTTCCAGCCTCAAGGACTGTGTGAAAATAAATGTCTGCTGACAAAGCCCCCCACCACCCCTGTCTGGGGTACTCCAAACTCATATATGGAGTGTGTATGAATGTGTGTGTATATTATATATTATATATTATGCATATTATATATAATATATATTATGCATTAATATAATCTTGAAATATTTCTGAGGTCACAGAAGGTGATTTATTGAGTTAAGTTCCACAAAAACAAAATCGATTTTTAAACATTCATCTCTTCAATATCATCAGTGTTTTAAAAATAAATCAATAAGAATATTTTCCACTTATTTCTGTATGGCACGCTTTAGTTGAGGCTGACCGCGACAGCCATTCAGTCACCTGCCTTCATGACACACGTGTGACAGGTTAAGACCATGGTGCTCATGCCCTGAACCTGCCAGGGAGGTACCTGGTGGTTTTATTGGTATTCATCTTCATCCTCCAGACAAACCAAATTACTGTAAGAAAAGGGACAGGAGACAGGATAAAAAAGGGGACTCGAAAAAAGCCCAATCAAATAATGATATCCTTGTGAAGGAGGCAGACTTCTGTGGCACCCAGATCTCATGCCAGGTTGCAATTCCTCCCAAGCCCAGGTGGGGGGCGGGGGGCGTGAGTCACAGCATAAGAGGAGTGGCCGCCAGCTCTTCCATGGATGACCAGCAGAAACACGCATCATTGCAGGAATGATCTGCGGTACTGCATCTATGGGTCATTACCAACCTGGACCCAGTATTTGTAAAGGAACAGGTGGGGTGAGATTGGATACTGTACATGCAGCTTTATACCTACCACTGTGTGTGTGTGTGTGTGTGTGTGTGTGTGTGTGTGTGTGTGTGTGTGTGTGTGTGAAAAACAGCAAACCATGGAAAGTCCTCAGTTCACCCTTTGGAGAATGGGCATTCTGTAAGAGGGCTTTAGATGGAAAGGCCATTCCCTGGTGGGAGACAAAGGCCAGGCATCCACGATGGAACACAAAGAATAAATCACCAAAACAGTCAGTAATTGTTGCACAGCGAGCCGGAGCAGTGGACTGCATGCATGTGACCAGGATGGCACAGCTTCTGGATGGTATTTTTAACTCGCCACACACACACAATTGCCTAAAAATGTCCATCTTGGGGCGCCTGGGTGGCTTAGTCAGTTAAGCGTCCAACTTTCGCTTAGGTCATGATCTCGCGGTTCGTGGGTTCGAGCCCCGCGTCGGGCTCTGTGCTGACTGCCAGCTCAGAGCCTGGAGCCTGTTTCAGACTGTGACTCCCTCTCACTCTGACCCTCCCCTGCTCACGCTGTCTCTCTCTCTCTCTCTCCTAGAAATAAATAAAACATTAAAAAAATTAAAATAAATAAATAAAATAAAATAAAAATAAAAATGTCCATCCTATGTGCACGAGTACTAAACTGTTGAGAGCAAGTAATTGTGATGCTTTGACAATCCCACTTTGAATAATCTATTGCTTTCCACAGTCATCTGTTTGGGGTCACATCCCAAAGTAGCTGCCAAAATTGTTTTCCCTTTTTCTTCTTATACATGCCTTTAACATTAGAAAGGCCAAGTTTGACTCTGTATATAATCTAATGAACACACAGTGTTTGGGGAGGTAAGCAAAAATCTTATCTTAAGGCCAGTATTGAGTTGTTGTTGTTTTTAACTTTATAACTCGTGTGCTGTATTTTATTGGCAAATATACAAAACATCTTTGGATTAATTTCTAGAAATAAGTCAATATTCATCAGAATCACCTTTGCAGAAACATATCCATTCTAGAAAAGACCATGCAATGGCAGGTCTTATTAACTCCATGCTTTTGGTTACCCACTTAAAATACGCCAGCATGGGGTGCCTGGGTGGCTGTCGGTTGAGCATCTGACTTCAGGTCAGGTCAAGAACTCGCATTTTGTGAGTTCGAGCCCTGCATCGGGCTCTGTCCTGACAGCTCAGAGCCCAGAGCCTGCTTCGGATTCTGTGTGTGTCTCTCTCTCTGACCCTCCCCTATTCGTGCTGTCTCTTTCTGTCTCTCAAAAATAAATAAGTATAATAAAAAATAATTAAAATACACCAGCTAGCCTTCTAGCTCATAAAGTCTCAAAACACAGACAGACAGTTTCCAAATCAACTCAATGATTCTACACTGAAAATATTTTTAGAAGTAGAGAACAATACAATTCAGGTGGAAATGAATTTACGTGAGGGCAAAGCAATTTGTCTTGAACTACAAACATCAGCTATTGCCAGTGACGTTCAAAGCTGCACACAGGAACCTGCACGTATGTAGGAAATCTGGATCCCACAACCTTGCCAAGTGATTGCTTAAGCACTCTTGTGTAGATGATCTGAGGGGCTGCAAGTGAGGAAATAACCAGATGCATCCGTGCACCTCCCATGGTCTCACCACAGAATTGCTCTCCTGAAAAATGGAATTCCTGGTCCCACCTGCTCCCAGTACCCCTGAGGTTTCTAAAATAAGGGGCAGGAATGGTCTTCACCAGCCAGCCACTCTTATCAGAAGAATATTAGTAAAGACCTTTAGTATTTTTTTTAATTTCTTAATGTCCATTTATTTTTGAGAGAGAAGAGACAGAGTGTCAATGAGGGAGGGGCAGATAGCGAGAGGGAGACACAGAATCCAAAGCAGGCTCCAGGCTCCAAGCTGTCAGCACAGAGCCCGACATGGGGCTTGAACTCACAGACTGCGAGATCTTGACCTGAGCCAAAGTCAGTCACTTAATGTACTGAGCCACCCAGGTGCCTCAAATGTTTATTTATTTTTAAGAGAAAGAGAGACAGAGCGCCATCAGGGGAGGGGCAGAGAGAGGGGGACACACAGAATCCGAAGCAGGCTCCAGGCTCGGAGCTGTCAGCACAGAGCCCGAGGCAGGACTCGAACTCACAAACTGCAAGATTATGACTGAAGTCAGCCACTTAACTGACTGAGCCACCCAGGTGCCCTTGTAAAGGCCTTTAACTGAGAGAATACAAAAAATACTATTAGTAAATGACACACACAATCAACGCTTTTATATGTCCCCTGAAACCTACCCATGTATATCTTTCAGTTACCAGTCTGGCTTCCCCCAAACTCTTAGGTATGGCATTTGATGAGATGACCATGAGAAAAAGACCCAGAGTCTTTTTATTCATTCATTCAGTCAGTCAGTCAGTCAGTCAGTCAGTCAGTCAGTCATTAAATATGTAATGATCCACCCATGTGATACCAAAAGATTCAGCAGCCATTGGGGGTACAATCAGCATGTCCCTGCCATCAGAGAGCTTGGTCGAAGGGGCAAGATAGTCATATCATCCACACTTCACCTACACAGGGCCCTGGGGGTTTCCCTCCTCTGCACGCATTCCTGTGAGCGTCTGCCACCGACACTCTATTCTGTCCCTACTGCTGGTAGAAGATTAGTTCTTCTAAAAAGAAATCACTTAGCTGTAAACTGCAAAGTCACAGCTACCCACGTGCTCTGAGACCTTGTTTCCTCTAGTGAACCCCACAAGCACAGGGCAGCTTCTCAGAAACACAGTCCTGAGCACCCCCTGCACCAAACATATCAGAGCCTACCCCCAACCAGACCCCCAGGAGATCTACATGCACGCTCAATTCTGGGTAGCCCCCCACTCTGATGCTTTTCCCAAAGTGCATTCCAGGAAACCATGCATCAGGGTGCTATGTGAAACAGTAAGATCTTTGGTCCAATAATATAAGGAACCATTGGTTAAAGCGAGTCACCGACTTCTTCACCATGGGGTTTTCCAGAGTCTTTGATTCTCATTTTAAATACTCAAGGGGAAGAATTCACTAGTAATTTTAATAATATCAAGGATAGGGGAGCCTGAGGGGCTCGGTCGGTTAAGTGTTCAACTTGATTTCAGCTCAGGTTACGATTTTGCAATTCATGAGTTTTAACCCCACGTTGGGCTTGGAGCCTCCTTCAGATTCTGTGTCTCCCTCTCTCTCTGCCCCTCCCCCACTTAGTGTCTGTCTGTCTCGCTCTCTTTCCCTCCTTTGAAAATAAATAAATGTTTAAAATTTTTTTTAAAAGAAAAGAATCTAGCCCTGATTCCAAAGCTCAAGGGCTCAATTCAAAACTTGTGGCAGTTTAGATTCAGTCACAAGCTTCTCCCAACATGGATGCAGGTTGTTTTTTTTTTCTACTTCATAACAATCATATAGGACTAGTCCATAAAATACAGTTTGAGAAAGTCTTTCACGGAAAATTTTCCATGGTGTGTCAGACCCGTACTCCAGGGACAGAAGTCTCTGGCAGTGTGAGGACAGGATGTCAATTCTATTGTATTTTTTTTTAATTTTTTAATGTTTATTTATTTTTGAGAGAGAGAGATAGAGTGTGAACAGGGGAGGGGCAGAGAGAGAGGGAGACACAGAACCTGAAGCAGGATCCAGGCTCAGAGCTGTCAGCACGGAGCCCAATATGGGGCTTGAACTCACAAATGGTGAGATCACAATCTGAGCCGAAGTCAGACACTTAACCGACTGAGCCCCCCAGGCACCCCGATGTCAATTTTAAATGTAAGGCTTACATTCCAGTTACTTAGTGGGTCACAAAACAATTTAAGGGTTCCCTCCTGACCCAACACATTGGCTACATCCTGTTCAATTCCCTCTGCCTTTATTGGCATGTTGCTACCATATATGATTTAAAAATCCTGAGGCCTAATCCAGACACACAGCGGACTTCTGTAAATCTTGTCCCGTTGTTCCTGAATAGTTGCACAAATGGACCCATCACATGCTCATTTCATGCTTGGGACTTACACCCCACAGAGTTTCTCAAGATTCACCTTCCTTATAATGTCAATACTCTTGTCTCTATTGCTTAAACTTGAACCGTGGTTCATCTTGGAGTCCACTCAATCATGGTATTTTTATACACAGTCACTGTTAGCCATCCACATGGGAATCTGTATATTAGTCCCTACTATACACCAAGAAGCAGTTCAATGTCACATGAAGCTCTTCACATTTACAGTTACAAGTTGCTCAAACCAAAATTAATGGAACTCAGCAACGGCAGCCAATAGAACTGACAGGGGGTAGAAGGATCAGAATTTGGCCAGATCCACAAGATTATGGGGCGGGGGGGGGTGGGAACAGGCTACAATAGTCATCTTCTCCACTGCATCCCCAATTTTATGCCGAGGAAATCGGTATTAAATGATCATTAACAGCAAGTCTGAAGTAGAGAAAGAAGCCACAGGAAAATGGTCACTGTCGCACGTAAACAGGAGTAAGGATTCCCTCTGCCGCCTGGTGAAGCTGACCCAGAGCGAAGGACTCGGTTCGCTCCCCGGAAGGCTGACCACCCATCTGTGTGGATCACCAAGTAAACGGACACCAGAATGAAAAATGCCTTCTACTTCCCTCACCGGTCTTCAGAGAACTCCTGAACTATTTACAACAAACTAAAAGTGCTTAGTTCTGACATGAATACATGCAGTTTGCTAAGAAAATGTCCTTACATAATTTGATCTGAATTTGTTTCTACATCTGCATTTCTGTGTTCTAAATAAAAATCAATATTGAACCAGCACCCATTTTTTTAAAGTCTATTTATTTTTGAGAAAGTGCGAGTGGGGGAGGGGAAGAGAGAGAGGGAGAGAGACTCCCAAGCAGGCTCCGTGCTGTCAGTGTAGAGCCTGATGCGGGGCTCAAACGCATTGACTATGAGATCGTGGCCTGAGTCAAAACCCAGAGTCAGACGCTCAATTGACCGAGCCACCCAGGAACCCCCAGCACACATTTCTTTTTGACCTAAAAGAACATTATGAAAATTCAGGCAACAGGGATAGGACACTGCCTATCCTATGTGTTTGTAAATAAATTTGGTTCCCCTTTGGGGGAAAGTGTAACTCTGGAGTGGAAAGAACTCTCATTTTATGGAGGTGGGGGGAGGGAATGCTGTATCTTCCCATCCAGGCAAAACAAGAGCCCAAGCCTGACCTTGTAAACCTTGCACATGGCCATTTTCTTCTGGTTCATTCTGAATTGAGATCCCTACTTCTGGTCTCTAACTTCCCTGCCCTGGAGCTCTTCACATTAAGTGATTTCTGGCCATAGCTATTTTTAGGCACTTTCTCCAAACTCTACTGTCCAAAAATTCAGCAATTTGGACACACAATACGTTTAACTCCCTAAAGGAGACTGCATGTGGATTTTGTTTTAATACGAGAATCCCTTTACTATAAAAACATATGGAGGGGAACCCGTGATGATTCAAACCTAAAACCATAATCCAACTTTTATTTTAAACCAGATTATTTAGGAAGGCATGTAGAGTCAAGCAAAATGATTAATTCAGCAATGTATCTTTTTTGCACTATTTTATGGTACATGGTAACAATCCAATAATCCTACAGTTTTAAATTTTAAAAGAATTGTTTTGGGGGCACCTGGGTAGCTCAGTCAGGTAAGTGTCTGACTTTGGCTCTGGTCATGATCTCGCAGTTCATGAGTCTGAGCCCCACGTCTGGCTCTGTGCTGACAGCTCAGAGCCTGGAACCTGCTTTGGATTTTGTGTCTCCCTCTCTCTCTGCCCACCCCTTGCCACTCATGCTGTCTCTGTGTCTCTCAAAAAAATAAACGTTAAAAAAACTTTTTTTAAAAGAATTTTCTTCTACTCAGCAGTCAGAATGTAGGCCTAGAATTTCTACTAGAAAAATATTAATATTTTTAGGTCACCACTTGGCACTCATTAAAGCGGAAACAACCACATATTGCCAAGAACCTACAAAAAGTATTTTCCTGAATGTTTCATCCTACCTTTTGGGATCATTGGAGAACCCATCTGCTGTAAGTATCCTGACAGACTAGCTGAGCTTGAAGATCCTTTCAGAAGACAGAATGAAGCCACAGAAGCACTGAGACAAACCAGAACATGAGAGAAGATCACGGAGAGCAGAAGATGACAACTGAGATAAACATGAGTCACATTTTTGGAGAATAACTCAAATCTTAATCCTTTGGCTAAAAAAAAAGGACAGCAATGGAATAATTATCCGAGTTGGACAACAAATCAGGCCTAACACCTACTCGAGAATCTAACATGCTACATGTGATGACGGTATTGAAGTGGCTGTATAGCTTTGTAAACCACTGGGACAAAATGCCATAATCATACCAGCTGCTTCGTTATGTGCTGAGAAGCGGCCTAGGTAATTAATATGTCACATATGACGTGGAAGAGTAGATGGATTTTTTTTCTGCTCTACTTCTTAAAGTCCGACGTTCCTTCCCAGCCTCAGTGCTGGGAGCCTGGACTGTCCACGTGCCATCCGCGTGGCTGTGATGGGCGCCTCAGCCGAGCATCTGCGGCTCTTTCTTGTCCCTCCCAACTATAGCTGAGCCGTTGCTTTTAAGACTTGATACCAAGATGCATGATTCCTACTTTTCCCCAATAACGGAGGTTCACAAGCCACCATCCAGAACTCACAGGAAACCTCAAACCTTTTAGTTAAAAAGCACCCCCAGGATATGAAGGTTTACCTTAAGGGAGTGCTATAGCTGGCCTTTCCCATAGGTCCTGATTCAAGTCCAATTTGTCTCACATGTAACAAAACCCATACTGGTCTGGACAACCGGTTTTGCCTTGTTTCACAATTCCTCGCCCTTGCAAGTGCTGGAAATTTAAAGAACACTATATGGTGTAGCGCCTGGGTGGTTCAGTCAGCTAAGCATCTGACTCTCGGTTTCTGCTCAGGTCATGATCTCACAGTTTGTGGGCTCAAGCCCTGTGTCAGGCTCTGTGCTGACAGTGCAGAGGCTGTTTGGGATTCTTTTTCTCCCTCTCTCTTTGCTTCTCCTTCACTCTCTTCTTCTTCTTCTCTCTCTAGCTAAATAAATAAAATTTAATAAAAAAAAATAAAAATAGGGGCACCTGGGTGGCTGAGTCAGTTAAGTTTCTGACCAGCTCAGGTCATGATCTCACAGTTCATGAGTTCAAGCCCCACATCTAGCTCAGCGCTGATGGTGCAGAGCCTGCTTGGGATTCTGTCTCTCCTTCTCTCTCTGCCCCTCCCCTGCTTGTGAGTTCTCTCTCTCTCTCTCAAAAATAAACTAAAAAAATGTTTTAAAAAACGAAAACTAAAAAATAAAGAACACTATATGGGATAAATTCATGTAAACGATTTCTATCATGGCCTTCTGAGGTTCATATTCCCATCATCCTGTTTTATGAAATCAGTTGAATAGGCCATTGAGGTTGGCTGACTCATGAAGAATATAAGTGCGTGTGTATGTGTGTATGGACAGGCACGTGTGTGCATGCATGGGAGTGGGTTGATTCTAGTCCAATAAAGCACTGAAGATGTTTGGGATGCTATAAAAAGAGTATAACAAATAACTTAAATGAGAATTTGTAAAATTTTCTACGGAATCACATAACAAATAAATACTAAATATTCCACTCATATCTGTTATTAGCCCAGAATGCTTCGTGTAATGGGAAAACATCTTTAAGGAAATATGTTTAGCAGTGACTGCCTGATGAAAGCAGAAGCCTGTGCGAGCACTCACGTAGATGGATGGAGGGTGGGATGGGTTTGTATCCATCTTCTAAGAAGCCCTAATAAATCAAGGACGGAAACAGACAGCATACAATACTGTGACAATATCCTCTTAAGTAATCAAGTGTTGCTAGCCATTTGTATAATAAATAGAACAATAAAATATCAACATATGCCATTCTCATTCTTGAAATCCAGATAGAGTGAAATCGTTTCTTGTCCTATTTCTAAGGGGCTACATCATTGTTTGACAAGTAAGTGTGCTTCTCCACACCTTGACTTAATCCCAGGCTCAGAAGGCCGGGCCATGAAGCACACAACTGCAGGTATGTCATCAAGCTCGCGGACTGACTGAGGCATTCTTCCAAACTGTCCCGTCCCTTCTGCCCTCACACTGCCCAGCTAAGGAAGCTGAATAAGGCATCCTTCAAGAGCAGAAATCAGAAAGGGAAGAAGTACTCATTTTGCTAGAGGTGCATTTGATTTTCTTTAGCTGTACAGAAAATCCTTCTATAATAGTTGTTAGCTAAATACATCAGCTTGCATTGTGGGCTGAATTATGTCCCCCTAAAAGTTTATGTTGAAGTCCTAACCCCAATTCCCTCAGAATACGACCTTGTTTGGAAACAGAATCACTGCAAATATAATCAGTCTGGAGTAGGGTGGGCCCCTAACCCAGTGCGATTGGTGTCCTTACCAAAAAAAAAAAAAAAGTGAAAATTTGAACATGGAGACATGCAAACAGGGAGGTAGAGATGAAGGTAGAGATTGATAAGCCAAGGATCACCGTAATTGCCAGGAAACCAGCAGATGCTGGGACAGAGGCTAGAAACAAATCATCTCTCGTGGCCTCAGAAAGAACTGACCATGCTGGTATCTTGATCCCAGACTTCCAGCCTCCAGAACTGGGAGACAGCAAGTGTCTGTGAGGTTTTGCTAGGGCAGCCCTGACAATCTTCCACCGCATATATGTTCTTGGTTGATTTCATTATAATAACCATTTTCAAGCAGTGGACCTCTCGCAGCCCTGGCCTCTCATTCTGTACCAGTTTAAGAGCAACCTTATCACTGTTGATAAAAAGTTTCCTCACATCAGTGAAATTGGCATCACATACTGATGTTGCATAGAAAAGTATTTCTTCCTGAAAGGTGAACATGATCTGCAAACAAAGGACCAAAGACCACTTTGCATGGACTCAAAATTATATGAAGAGGAAAATGACGATTATACGAAGAACTTGTCTACAATTATAAATTGGGAAGTCACTGCTTTGGTTGGTGCTTGATATGATACTGGTCAAATCCTGTTCATTATTAAGACCACGATAAGCCAAAAACACTTTAACTCTATATATAGATGCATACACACATATATGTATGTGTTTATATGTACGTATATGTGCATTCACATATATGCATATATACACATGTATACCCTGCTAAGATGCTATCACTCATGATATTAGGTAGAGTACAGAAATACCAAAAAACATTTTAGGCTGACTTAACTCTGTGGGATATTGAGTATCTATTGAAATTGTTCATCCATTTACATTAATGAGCATTTTAAATGCAACAGGTATAATTTCAGGTGATGTAACCTGAATGAATAAAAGTCAGCGCTACCGGGAAAAAAATTTTAAAAATACCAGGCTGACAGGCAAAGACAATTTGAGTAAAATGAAAGCTTTAGGAAATCTCTAGGAGCATGCCAAAGGGCAACTGCACTCATTATGCGACGTCAAAAAAACATGAGTCCACATTCTCCATCACACAGTCCCCAACAGACACACACACACGTGCACACACATACACATGCACACATGTGCGCATAGGTCCGTGTACACGCATGTACACATATACACATGCACGCACACGCACAAATAGGCACACACGCACACAGGTGCACACACACATATGCGGACAGGCACACACACACAGGCACACGTACAGGTACATGCACACACACATGCAGACAGGCACACACGTGCACACACACGGGCGTGCGCACACACACACACACACACACACAGCTGCTGATCTGCCAGATCACTCTCCCATCACCCTCCAAGTTCTCCAAACACATGGTCTCTGATGAGGCCATGCAGCCCCTACCTGCACCGCCCCCACTTTACAACAGGGAGTCTCCTCCTCCGCCAACAGCTCTCGCCCTTCCCAACATGAAACACCTGAGTGCTCTGCTCTAACTTTTGTTCCAAGTGCCCACGCCTTCCAGAACGTCACTATCTTCCTGTCCAACACAGGCGTCTTCCCAGCAGGTGGAGGGTGGAGGAGGTGCGAGGCATGGGGAGAAAATGAAATTGATCTTAATGCTGTCTTTTCCTTTTATCTTGCCAAATATTCAAAGTAAAAAATATCAGCCCTTCAAAAAAAATCGGGTTTCACGCAAGAAGCCCTGAGGTCTTTTGGACTCGAGGGTGAGCCCCTGCTTGCTCAGGGATCAAGGTGGTTCTTTAGACCCTCAGAAACTGAGAAACCCATGAAGAATTATGAGGGGATCCTTGGGGGCAGAGCACCCTGATGTGGGTCCCATCTCAGCACTGGGCAGAGACCACCGCGGGGCAGGGGAGGTGTCTGAGTCGGCGCCTCCGGGCACAGTGTGTGGCTTAAATGGTTCTGCAGACTGGACGTCCACACTGAAGGGCTCCTGCGGCCTCTCCCCTTGCCGCGTGGGTGGCCCGCCTCTCCCTGCGTCCTCAAGTGGTCTCTTCTCTGTGCACATGCTTCCTGGGTGTCTCCTTCTTATAAGGACAGGAGTTCTAGTGGTTTAGTGGCCCACCCTGTGACCTCATTGGACTTTAATGACCTCTTGGATTAAGGCCCCAAATATAGTCATGCTGTGGGGCTAGGGCTTCAACCCATGAATTTGGGGAGAACACATTTCAATCCATGACAAAAAGGAGGAGCGACATGTGACTGAGCAGAAGGAAGGACAGGGTCTGTGGCCAGGGGTCACAACATCGGTTGTCCTCAGGCATCACCAGGATCAAGCAACAGGCACCGGGGAGCCTGTGAGGTCTGCAGAGGAGGGACCCCCACATGCAAATTAAAGAAACAAGCAGCCCGTGGGCCAAAGGAGACACACGTGTGGGCTGAGGACTATCAGCTTGCAAGCCCTGTTGTACAATTTCTGGCAACTTCCTTTTTTCCAACTGAAGAAGAATCGACATACAAATAATTGCATTAGTTTCAGGTGTATGACATAGGGATTTGATATTTACATCCACTACACAATGCTGGTCATAAGTATAACTACCGTCCCTCACCAAACAGAATTATTGCAATATTATTATATTCCCTTTGTGTACATTACATCCCTGTGTCTAGAAGATTGTACCTCTCAAACCCCTTCATCTATTTTGCTCATCCCCCCCAACCCGCCGGCTTTCGGCAACCCCTGTTTGTTCTATCTAGGGGTCTCTGTTTTGCTTTGTTTTGTGGTTTTTTAGATTCCATAAAAAGGTGAAGTCATATGATATCTGTCTTTCTCTGTTTTATTTCACTTAGCATAATACTCTCTAGGTCCACCATGTCATCACAAATGGCAAGATTTCATTCTTTTTATGGCTAAATAATATTCCATTGTGTATGTGTGTGTGTGTGTGTGTGTGTATACACACATATATATATTCACGTACAGATATGTGTAGATACATATATGCATGCGTTTTATATATATATATATATATATATATACACACATCTTCTTTATATATATAGTTTGCTTGCATATCTTGACTATTTAAATGCTGATATCTTTTCAAGGTAGTGTTTTCATTTTCTTTTTTTTTTTTTAGTGTTTTTATTTATTTCTAGGAGAGAGAGAGAGCGTGAGCAGGGGGGTCAGAGAGAGAGGGAGTCACAGACTAAAACAGGCTCCAGGCTCCGAGCTGGCAGTCAGCACAGAGCCCGACGCGGGGCTCGAACCCACGAACCGCGAGATCATGACCCAAGCGAAAGTCGGACGCTTAACCAACTAAGCCACCCAGGCGCCCCAAACCAGTGTTTTCATTTTCTTCAGATAAATACATAGAAGTGGAATTGCTGGATGGTATATTATTTCTATTTTTAGTTTTTTTAGAAACCTCCATAGTATCTATCATGGCTGCACCAATGTACAGTCCCACCAACAGTGCATGAAGGTTCCCTTTTCTCTACATCTTCACTAACAATGGTTATTTCTTGCCTTTTTGATACTAGCCTTTCTGATTGGTGTGAAGTGATAGCTCATTGTGGGTTTGACTTGCATTTCCCTGATGATGAATGATGCTGAGGATCTTTCCAAGTGCCTACTGACCATCTGTGTGTTTTCTTTGAAAAAATACGTATCTTGGGGTGCCTGGGTGGCTCAGTCGGTTAAGCATCGACTTCAGCTCGGGTCATGATCTCACAGTTCGTAAGTCTGAGCCTCACGTTGGGCTCTGTGCTGACAGCTTGGCGGAGCCTGGAACCTGCTTCGGATTCTGTGTCTCTCTCTCTACCCCTCCCCCCCACTTGTGCTCTCTCTCAAAAATAAACATTTTTTTTTAATTTTAAAAAATATATCTATCTTGGATCCTCTGCCCACTTTTCAATCAGATTGTTTTTTGATACTAAGTTTTGTGAGTTCTTTATATATTTTGGATGTTAACCCCTTACTTCTATATTTATATATAAATACATCATTGGTGAATACTTTTTCTCATTCATTGGTTTGCCTTTTGGTTGATGGTTTCCTTCACTACGCAAGAGCCTTGGAGTCTGACGTAGTCCTATTCATTTTTCCTTTCGTTACCCTTGCCTGAGGAGACAGATCTGAAAAAATTCAATATGACTAACATCAAACAGTTTACTGTCTATAGTTTTCTTCTAGAAGCTTTACTGTTTCAGGTCTTACATTTAAGTCTTTAATCCATTTTGAGTTTACTCTTATTTACAGTATAAGAAAGTGGTCCAGTTTGTTTTGCATGTAGCTGTCCAGTTTTCCCATCACCATTTATTGAACAGTCTTTCCCCATTGTTTATTCTTACCTCCTTTGTCATAGATTAAATGACTACATTAAGTATGAGTTTATTTCTGGGATCTCTATTCTGTCCCATAGATCCATGTGGCTGCTTTTTTGCCAGTAACCCTACTAGCTTGATTGCTATACATTTGCAGTATAGTTTAAAATCTGGGGGGTCTGATACCCCCAGCTTTGTTCTTTCTCAAGATTGTGTTGGTTATTTCGGGTCTTTTGTGGTTCCAGAAAGTTTTCTAAATTATTTGTTCTAGTTCTTGAAAAATGCCATTGATATTTTGACAGCAATTGCTCTGAACCTGTAGATTTCTTTGCGAGGTATGAATATTTCAACAAAATTAATTTTTCCAATCCATGAGCACAGTATATTTTTCCACTTATTTGTGCTGTCTTCAGATTCTTTTACCAATATCTTATTATTTCCATAGTGCAAGTCTTTCGTCTCACTGATTAATTTACTCCTAGGTATTTTATTCTTTTTGCAGCAACTGCAAATGGGTTTTCTTAATTTCTCTCTGGTATTTCATTATTGGCATATAGAAAGGCAACCAATTCTTCCATGTTCGTTTTTCATCTTGTGACTTTCTGAATTCATTTATCAGTTCTAATAGTCTTTTAGGGGAGGCTTTAGGGTTTTCAATATACAAATAGTGATAGTTTTACTTCTTTCTTTCCATTTTGGACACATTTTATTTCTTTTTCTTGCCTAATTAGCATGTCTAGTACTTCTAAGACTATGTTGAATAAAAATGGCAATAGTGCATGGCATTCTTGTGATGATCCTGATCTTAGAAAAAAGGCTTTCAGCTTTTCACCATGAAGTACAATGTTAGCTGTGGGTCTGTCATAAATGGACTTCACTATTTTGATGTATGTTGCCACTATCCCATTTTGTCAATAGTTTCTATAATAAATAAATGTTGTATTTTGTCAGATGATTTTTTTGCATCTTTCGAGATGATAATATGATTTTATCTTGTGTTTTATTAACACAGTACACCATGTTGATTGATTTGTGGATATTGAACAATCCTTGCATCCTTGGAATAAATCCCACTTAATCGTGGTGTATAATCTTTTTAATGTATTGCTGAATATTAGCAAAATATTTGCTAATAACCTGTTGAGGATTTTTGCATGCTGTTCATCAGGGATATTAGCCTGTAATTTTTTTATAGTGTCTCTGGTTCAGGTATCAGGGCAATTCTTGGCCTCATAAAATGAGTTTAGAAGCATTCCTTCCACTTCAAATTTTTAGAACAGTTTGAGGATAACAGGCATTAACTCTTCTTTAATTTTTTTAATGTTTTATTTATTTTTGAGACAGAGAGAGACAGAGTGTGAGCAGGGGAGGGGCAGAGAGAGAAGAAGACACAGAATCCAAAGCAGGCTCCAGGCTCTGAGCTGTCAGCACAGAGCCCGATGTGGGGCTTGAACTCATGAACTGTGAGATCATGACCTGAGCTGAAGTTGGACACTTAACCAACTGAGCCACCCAGGTGCCCCTAAATTTTTGATAGAATTCACCTGTAAAGCTGTCTGATGCTGGGCTTTTGTTTGTTGGGAGGTTTATGATTATTGATTCAACTTCATTACTAGCAACTAGTCTGTTCAGATTCTCTATTCCTAATTCCCTTTTGGAAGACTGTAGGAATCTTTGAATTTATCCATTTCTTTCAAGACTGTTCAATTTGTTGGCATACAATTATCTGTAGTAGTTTTGTATGATCCTTTGCATTTCTGGGTATTAGTTGTAACTTCTCCTTCATTTCTTATTTTGAGTCTTCTTTTTTTCTTGATGAGTCGTGCTAATGGTTCATCAATTTTGTTTATCTTTTCAAAGAACCAGTCCTTGGTTTCATCAATCTTTTCTAATTTTTTTTATACTTGAAAAATATTTCAGTGTTTTTATTTTTTTCCTTAAACAGTTTATTGTCAAGTTGGTTTCCATATAACACCCAGTGCTTATCCCAACAAGTGCCCTCCTCCATGTCCATCACCCTCTTCCCCTCTCCCCCACCCCCATCAGCTCTCAGTTTGTTCTCAGCATTCAAGAGTCTCTCATGGTTTGCCTCCCTCCCTCTCCCCCACTATTTTTCCCCTTCTTCTCCCCCACAGTCCTCCATTAAGTTCCCCCTAATCCTCCTATACATGCAAACATATGGTATCTGTCCTTCTCTGCCTGACATATTTCGCTCAGCATAACACCGTCAAGGTCCATCCATGTTGCTACGCATGACCAGATTTCATTCTTTCTCATTGCCATATAGTATTCCATTGTATAGATAAACCACATCTTCTTGATCCATTCATCAGTTGATGGCCACTTAGGCTCTTTCCATGTTTTGGCTATTGTTGAGAGTGCTGCTATGAACATCGGGGTACATGTGCCCCTGTGCATCAGCACTCCTGTGTCCCTTGGGTAAATTCCTAGCAGTGCTACTGCTGGGCCATAGGGGAGTTCTGTTGTTAATTTTTTGAGGAACCTCCACACTGTTTTCCAGAGGGGTTGCACCAGCTTACATTCCCACCAACAGTGTAGGAGGGTGCCCGTTTCTCCACATTCTCACCAGCATCTAGAGTCCTCTGATTTGCTCATTTTAGCCACTCTGACCG
>JAESUZ010002471.1:0-150445 GCA_017311185.1 Proteles cristata cristata
TTCACCTACTGAAGGACATCTTGGTTGTTTCCAAGTTTTGTCAATTATGAATAGAGCTGCTATAAACATTCATGTGCAAGTTTTATGTGGACATGTTTTCAATTCATTTGAGTAAATATCGGGGAACAGAATTTGCAGGATCATTTGATAAGCCTTTGTTTAGATTTGTAAGAAACTGTCTTCTAAAGTGGCTGTATCGTTTTTGCATTCCCACTGGTAATAAATGCGAGTCCCTCTTGCTCTACATCTTTACTAGCATTTGGTGTTGTCAGATTTTTGGATCTTAGCCATTCCAATAGGTGTGTAGTAATGTTTAACTGTTTTTTATTTTATTTTTTTACATATCTTTGTTAGTCATTTACATCTGTTACTAGATGAATTGTCTAACCAGAGCCTAAGATTTTGTAAGAGATACACATAAAACCTAGATGCTTTACATTAAGTAAGTCTCCTTAATAAGATTTCATTTTGTTAACAAAAGTAGGTGAATATGACAGGGTATTTCTTTTTCTGGACAGAATTCATGCTTAGGTGAAAAATATGACCTGCACAGAAAATTTGCAATGAAAGGGAACACATTTCACCAGCAAAACTACCAAATTTTCAGAAAGTGATGGGCATTTATATAAACAAGTTTTATTTGAATAATTCCTCTGGTATTTTGTCTTTTAGTAAGAAGGCATACAACTATAAACACATTCTATGACTTTAAGGCTTCAAGTTTCTTTCATCCTTTGTATATGAATAAAGTAATCTGGTCTATGTCTAACCCCATCTGTGTTGTCTTGACCCCAAACAATAGATTTGACAAACATTCAGTCAAGTATAACAGAGATTTTTGGTTTTCATTAACAATTTTATTAACCTCGTTATCATCCCTGTACCAAAAAGATTCCAATGCATTTACTATTGGTAGGAGTCAAAATAGTCACTCCCCACTTGACATCTTCTTATTATAAGCAATTACCAGGAATATACTCCTCAGTATTTATATAAATCTCTTCTTTCTCTGCACACCACTCCCCAATCCTTCATTTGCTTCTAATATTGAACCTCCTCTTTTTTTTTTTTTTTTGTTAAATGTGAGGTAAGCCTCATGAACATTTCCATGCACAAAGAGATCTGTAAAAGTGAACTACAGTCTTAATTAGCACCTCTGTAAAAACCATTGGTGTGCATTAAAGATAGTAAAAGTTCCCGAAAGCTGAAAATGATCTGTAGACAATCGAGCCTACACCTCCCTGCAGGATTACCTTTGAATAATTCTCCCACTAGTAGCCTTAAATCATTATCCATCATGTTTTATAGATTTCCAGAGAAAGCTTTTGAGACAACCTTGCAGTGTTAATGTTTAATGTTCCATAAACTATTGTCAGGATAAAATCCTCTTTTTTAACCTGCAGTTTTATCTTATTTCCATTTAAATTCTCTCTGAAGGTGGCTACTGTTCATCAAGTTCATTTACATTCTGACAACTGTTATTAATAAAGGGCATGAGGCTTATGTTTTCAACTCCAATGTCAATTTTCAGCTGTCATTTACCTGACCTCTCAGCAGCATTGGCAGAGATGAGTCACTCCTTCCAAGTTGATATTGTTTATTCAGTTTGCTTCCAGCAAACTACATTATACTGTTTTTTTTTTATGTTTCTGTTTCCTCACTAGCCATTTCAATTGTCTTATTTTCTAGCTTTTCCTTTACTCCCACCTTCTAAAATGTTGGAGAACCACTGGACTCAATCCTTAGTCCTCTTTTCTTCTCTAACTATATTTATTCGATCAGTGATGTTATTCCTTGGCCTTAAATATCATCTCTACACTGAAGGCTCCTAAATTTATATCTTCATCACAGACCCATTCCATGAGCCCCTGAATGATATATTCCACTGATTACTTGGCAGCTTAAAAATAACATGCTCAAAATTGAGCTCCTCATTCTACCCTTTTCCACCCCAACTGTCTTTTCATCAGTATTTCCCATTATATAGTACATGGAACTACCATTTCCCTGGTTGTCCAGATCAGAATCTTTGGAGTCATTCTTGACTATTTTCTCTCCATAGCTCACATACAGCTTATTATCAACTCCTGTGAGCTCTTATCCATAATGTGTCTAAAATGTCACCACTTTTTACCAATAACAACACTTCTACCCACGTCCTAGCCAGTGTCATCTCTCACTTACATTATTACAACAGATTTCTGGCTAGTTCTCTTGTCTCCTGATAGTCTATTTTCCATACAACATTCAGACTAATCTTTCAACTATTAACTGAATTGCGTCCCTCTAAAATTCATGTTGAAGTCATAATCTCCAATGTGATGGTATTTGGAGATGAGGAATTTTGGAGGTAATTTGGTTTAGAAGAAGTCATGAGAATGGGGCCCATATGATGGGATAGTGCCCTTATAAGAAGAGACACAAAAGAGCTTGCTTCCTATTGCTGTCTCTATCCTCATGTATGTAGGAAAGACCATACAAGGACACAGCAAGAAGGCAACTGTCTGAAATCTAATAAGGGAGGTCGAGTAGCCATCTATCTTGCTGGATCCTTGATTTTGTATTTCCAGTCCATAGAACTGTGAGAAATAAATTTGTGTTCTTTAAGCCACTCAATCTTTGGTCTTTTGTTAGAGCAGCCTGAACTAAGACACTTTCTAAAAATATGTAAATTATGTCATATAATTTTCCTGCTCAAAACTTCTAAATGACTTTCTATCATTCCTACGGTCAAATC
Source organism: Proteles cristata cristata (assembly GCA_017311185.1). Taxonomy (NCBI): domain Eukaryota; kingdom Metazoa; phylum Chordata; class Mammalia; order Carnivora; family Hyaenidae; genus Proteles; species Proteles cristata. The sequence goes on from JAESUZ010002471.1 coordinate 2,738, forward strand.
CAAAGACCTTGTTATGACCTGCAAGATTTTATATGATCTAGATATCTGCTACTTCTTTGATCTCATCTCTTAACCAGCATCCTCCTGGCTCATGATGTTCCAGCCACCTTGGCTTCTTAACAGTTGCTAGGCTATCACAAGATTTTCCCTCCATCCTGGGATTTTGCACTTGTAGATCCTGCCCCTCTTTCTCTTGATAGGAACATTACTCACCGTCTACCTTTAGGTTTTTTTCCAAATATCATCTCAAAGATACCTATCTAAAATAGCCATGTCTTTATCCATTACTTTTTATCCTCTCTACCTGATAAATTTTTCTTTATATACTTAGCATTAGATGATATTATCTATATCTAATTTATTATCTTTTCTCCACCAGATGGTAAGTTTCTTGAAGGCAGAGAAGAATTATTTCTGTTTTGCTCACTGTTGTAGATTTGTACAGGTGGGTGTTTGATAAATATTCAGTGACAAAATGGATGAGTTTGATCTCACAATCATTGCTCTCTGTCTGACTCTTTGGTTTAACTCTGAAAGCTGAGATAAGGAAAAGATGGCCTGGAGTGCCTTTAAAAGTCAAACATGAGAAATGTATTTAGGAATACATTTTCAGTATAATAGAATACCAACTTTTTATTTTGATGTTTCCTGTAACAGTTAACTGCTCTGATCTTTTACCCTAAGAAAATACATGTTTGTTGTCAGGTAGTTTTCATGGTAGAAGACGAAGTAACTCTGATACCTGTAGAAGTGAATTCAGATCCTGTTAAGTTTTCTCTTTAGGCTGATCCTTTTATTCATTCAGCAAATATTGACTATTTTGGGGAAAATAGGTAGAGAAATAAAGATGAATGAAACCTAGTTCATGCCATTGTAGAACTCAGTCCTGTGGGAACAGGCACACATATGGTACTTTCAATAATGACATAGTAGGGTGGGGCACCTGGGTGGCTCAGTTGGTTAAGTGTCCGACTTCGGCTCAAGTCATGATCTCACGGTTCATGGGTTCGAGCCCCACGTTGGGCTCTGTGCTGACAGCTCAGAGCCTGGAACCTGCCTTTGGATTCTGTGGCTCCCTCTCTCTCTGACCCTCGCCTGCTCACACTGTCTCTCCCTCCCTCAGAAATAAACAAAAAAAAACAATTTAAAAAATCAAAAACAATAATGACATAGTACGGTGAAATTCAAGATACAGTGTAGGAACCTAGAAGAAGAGTACCTTCAGCTGGCCCGAAAAGTGAGAGAATGCTTCATAAGGAGGTAGCATTTGAACTGATCAATAAAGGATGAATGAGGCATCCTGGCAAAATATGCAGAGCCTATTTCTTTGAAGGATGTGGTGCATGAACTGGGCCATGAAAAAAAAGTACGATGGTAAAAAAGGGAATCTATGGAGGAGTAAATAGCATGGGCAAAGGCACAGAGTCCCATGATTTAACAAAGAATCATGGTTTGAATGATTGCAAATAATGTAAGTGTATTGGGAGATATGGAAGATAAGATAATAAGGCCAATCCAAGCTGATTCTGAGATTTCCAGAGTGGTCAATTAGCAGAATACACTTTTACAGATTCCATAACCACAATGCACAGCTAGTTATCAGTTAAAAAGGAAATTTGATAAAGTAGTCTAAACTATAGTATAATGACTCATTTGTTATTGCTCTCAGTGACATTTAAATTTTATAGGAGGATGCCCAGAGAGGACAGTGCATTATCTAGTAGAATTCTGGCATGTACAAGTAGATTAGACTTTAGCTGAGGCATTTCCAGTAAGTTTCCCTGCCCATTAAAATCATACCATCATGATCTCTGTCTGCAATGTCAACTCAGTGCCCTAGCAGATTTTAAATTTTCCTATAGTACCTTGTCTAAAAGGGACTAGAAAATGAATGAATTTAGTTTTTGAGATTGTAAAATAATTCTTCCCCCTGATTGGAATCCAAATACCCAGAAGAGATAAAGCGAAATAGTATAATTTAGAAAATACTTGGTTAGAAAAAAAAAAAAAAGGAATTTAAGCAGCTGTTCTTTACCTAAGTAAAGAATAGTACATAAAGGGAGAAAAATCCATCTGTTTTGAGTCATGAAATCATCCTACAGGCTCCAAGGACAGCTTATATTCAACTGGAAGAGAAAGTGATTCTTTCTGTGAAACTCAATTCTAAAAGAGCAGCATCTTTTCCTTGAGGCCTCCTGGTGAGATAGATCTTCCTCTTTCATCAGTCCTAGGTGACTGAACTACAGATATGTGTGAAGGTTAAATTGCAACACCTCAGTTGGAACATTTAAATCCTGATGGTTGTTCATGTCCTCAGTGCTATACTAAAAAACCAGAGCTCTAAAAATAGAACATAAAGAACATGTTCTTTTTAAAAAGAAAGTAAAATGGAAAAGAGTTCAATTTGGAAAAATGAAGCAAGTAAAGGGATCTGGGCATTTAAAAATGCTATATAATTATATAGAAGAAAGAAAAGTTCTAGCAAGCCTACAGTTTCATGTCACCTAAAAAAGAGGCTTCTATTTGTTATGAATATGAAGATAGATATGTATCTTGAGTACTGTGTTAAGTACTGTGTATGTATCTTAAGTACTGTGATGATGACAGAAAGATCTTTTGTCATTTGCTTAGAATCTAATTATGGAAGCTACTCATATACTTGAGGACATTAAGGTATGTTCAAGTATTTGGTACAGACATACATATTCATGTGGTAGGCTTTTCAGGTAAGGGAATGGTTACTGAAGGACCAAAGTAAACTGGATAGCTCTTATGGAGAAGATGAATCTTGAACTTAGAGATTTGTAGGAAGGAAGTTTGGGGTTTTAAATGGTGGAGAGAAAGGAAAGAAAGCATTTTAGATATAAGGAAGTAGAATGAGCGAAGGTATGGGGGCAAGAATGTGGTATGTGATTTTAAGGGGGCCAGTTTGACAGAACTGGAGCCAGGGATCATGTTGGGGATTAGTGGGAGGTTAGGATGAATAGGTAGGGTGGAGTCAGTTGATGGGAGACTGGAATGCCAGGTTGATTAGTTTTGACTTTATCCTACAGGCAAATGGATGCCCTTGCAGGGGAGTGACATGCTGAAAGTGGTTCCTTAAGATTAATCTAGCTGTGGTTTTCAGGAAGGATTTTCTTGTCTGTGTGCAGTAAGTGATTGATAGGTGTGGGATCAGGGAAAGAGTCAACTCTCAGCTATCGCATTAAGGCTTATCAGAAGCAAATCTTTAAATTCTTCTCTAAGTGATTGGAATAGGGAACAAAGCCATGCTGTTTTTTCCCCTTTCCAATTAATTTGTTGACATTATTATATTTACTTTAAATCTCCTTTTTATCTAATTTAGCATGCTGCTTCAGGGTGTGTAAACGTTTTTCCAACAATCCCCTCACCTGCCGCCCCCATCCATGCTCAATGGTCAGGAGAGGTCTTTTTAAAAAAATTTTTTTAATGTTTCATTTATTTTTGAGAGAGAGAGAGAGACAGCGTGAACAGGGGAGGGTCAGAGAGAGAGGGAGACACAGAATCTGAAACAGGCTCCAGGCTCTGAGCTGGCTGTCAGCACAGAGCCCGATGCGGGGCTTGAACCCATGAACCATGAGATCATGACCTGAGCCGAAGTCAGACGTTTAACTGACTGAGCCACCCAGGTGACCCAGGAAACGTCTTTTAAAACAGCTTTGTGATTCATTCTTCCATTCCCTGGGGAAGATGTGAGTCATTCAGCCTGAAATTGTCAAAAGCGCCTAAGTCTGGGCTTGGTGCCTTGCTTTAGTCCTCAGCATTAGTATAAACTGGGTTACTTTCCATTTTCTTCAAAATCACCTCTTCCCAGTGTGACTTCATTATTTGAAATTATGCAAAGTCCTAATAACCCAGACGAATCCCTATTGAAATGGAAATACAAACGCACATCAAAATGCCAAATAGTAATGAGCTGGAGATTATCGATACTATTGTCCCCCCCCCATTCAATTCAGGTCAGCTCAATGATTATTTATTGAACACACTCATCGGGGATTTATGGGCAATATAGGGACAAAGCCTTATCCATATAGCATAGACATATAAGCACACACACACAAAAAGTGAACAAACCACTTTGAACAGTTAAATAACAACTTGAGATGCATATGATTAGGTGTTAAAGTAAGTGGCACAGACAACTGTATTAACTGACTGCAATAATTATTTGACATTAAAAAAGAAAACTTGGGGGAGCCTGAGTGGCTCAGTTGGTTAAGCATCCGACTTGGGCTCAGGTCATGATTTCACAGTTCGTGGGTTCGAGCCCCATGTCGGGCTCAGCACACGTTGGGCTCTGTGCTGACGGTCAGCTCATAGCCTGGAGCTTGTTTCAGATTCTGTATCTCCCTCTCTCTCTGAGCCTCCCCTGCTGGCTCTCTCTCTCTCTCTCTCTCACTCTCTGTCTCTCTCTCTCTTTCTCAGAAATAAATAAAACATTAAAAAAAAAAAAAGAAAACTTGAAGCCCTGCATGGCATGCATGTTACAGACAATGAATCAATTTTATGTATCTCATCTGTGAGTTTTTCAGATCTGGTATGAGCAGAAATGAGAACTGACAGCTAATTGACTCAATCTCAAAACATCATTTTCATATGAAATTTTTCTTCTTGTTTTTGGGTTTTGCCTTTACAGCATCCTTTCCAAGTAGCTGATTTATCCTTTCATTGAGTACCATTTTCTCTCTTGCAACTAAGGGGATTAGTTTCTCATTGAAAAAATATCTGAGCATGTATATGCAAAAATCTTACTTTGGTTTGAAAAGTAGGCTTTAGGGGGTGCAGGAAGTTAATATGTTTACTACATCTGTAGTTGATGAGGCAGAATTGGAATCTCTCATGGTGCTGCAGTCATATTTGGAGATGAAGTTTGCTTTTTGTGTGCCAATATGTACATGCCTCTTCTTGTAGAAATATTTTGAGGATGCTGAGTTTTTGTTGGCAGGTTTGAGAAGGGGTGGGATTAATTGGAGTAACTCTATAAAGGAAAACTGTGCTCTGGAATCATTTGAACAAGGAAGGGATATGTTGGGATACAAAGAGGAGCTGGTTCTTGAATAGCTAAAATGTTTTGGGTTGCTTGGCCCAATAGTATCCACCAGTATTGATTAAGATCAGTCTGTGTATTTTGTGTGTGCTGCCTGATTGAGAGAAAGGAACTGAAGAAAGAAGATCTAGGGGATGATGGGGCTTGTATGGGGAAAGCAAAGAAGAGAAAAAGAGAGAGAGATGGAGAAAGAGAGAGAGAGATGGGGGAAAGAGAGAGGAAAAGAGAGGGAGAGGGATTGAGAGGAGAGATTGAAAAGAGGAGGGAGGGAGGAGGGAAGAACAGTATTAATAAATGAGAAATAGAATGGGACAGAGTTGCACGTACTTGGGTTTAGACCATTGACAAGTCAATAGAGCAACATATTCATGGTGTTTCAGGGGGAATGATTGTCCAAAATGCAGAGTAGGGGTGCTTGGGTGGTTCCGCTGGTTAAGCTTCTGACCTCGGCTCAGGTCATGATCCTGCAGTTTGTGACCTCAAGCCCTGTGTTGGGCTCTGTGCTGACAGCTTAGAGCCTGAAGCCTGCTTCGGGGTCTGTGTCTCCTTTTCTCTCTCTGCTCCTCCCCTGCTCACACTCTGTCTCTCTGTCTCTCTCTCTCTCAGAATAAATAAACGTTAAAAATTAAAAAAAAAACACACCTCAGAGAGTATGAGGAAAGGACATAGATGACAAAAAAATAGCTCATCTAGACATCTAAAATATTGGCCCACCTGATTCTTCAAAGACCTTTACTCCTTTTCCATGTCTAGCATATATAGCTCATTGAAATCACATGAAAGGGATGGTTCCTGGTGGCTCAGTCTGTTATGCACCAGAGTCTTGGTTTCAGCAGCTCAGGTCATGTCTCACATGAGTTCAAACCCCACATGGGCTCTGCCCTGGTAGACTTTCTTTCTCCTTCTCTTGCTGCCCCTTGCATTCTCTCTCTGTCTCTCTCTCTGTGTCTCTCTCTGTCTCTCTCTCAAAATACATAAACCAAAAAAAAAAAAAAAGTAGTCAGATGAAGGGAGAATGTTCCAGGGCTAGGTTTACCCTTGGTATTTCAGGATTGAGGTGTATGCAGCTACTTAAGGTATTAAAACAGTGTAATTCAAAAGCAATTGTTTTTGAAAATTTATTGCTCAGTAACTATATTATATATGATGATGTAGGCAATCTGTATACTTTCTCTATAGCAGGATACTTTTAAAGGTAATTAGGCAATTGTGTATCATGTATAAATACACATTTATATATAACCTAGCTACTGAGTAATGATATTTTGAAAGTATTCTATTTTTTTTCGTCTTTTATGTTTTGGGGGGAAGACCACAAGCAGGGGAGGGGCAAGGGAGGCAGAGGATCTGAAGCAGCTTCTGCACTGACAGGCTGACAGCTGCGAGCCTGATATGGGGCCTGAACTCATGAACTGCAAGATCATAACCTGAACTGAAGTCAGATGCTCAACTGACTGAGCCACCCAGGCACCCCTGAAAGTATTCTATTTGTAAATAATCCTGGATCCTCTTCCTCGAAATTCTCATTTTCTACTGTTCCCAAGAAGGGCCCCTAATAAGCTCTTTCTCTGCTTCCTCCAACCAAGCAGACATGGAGAGGTAGGAGATGAAGGTAGAAGTATGGAAGATGGGGCACCAAATCCAGTAAGATGTATTGCAGTCTTGGCACCTAGGGAAAGTCTTACTGGAAAGGTTCTGGTTAATTTGTATGGATTTCTAGAAACTCAACACAAAAATCAAGATGTAATAGTATTTTCCTATTTGGTATAAACGACTAATTATTTTACTGTTGAGTTGACCCAAACTATTGCTAAAATATGACTATGAGTCAATTTCTTTTTTTTTTTTTAAATTTTTTTTAATGTTTTTTATTTATTTCTAGGAGAGAGAGAGAGAGAGACAGTGTGAGGGGAGGGTCAGAGAGAGAGGGAGTCACAGACTGAAACAGGCTCCAGGCTCCGAGCTGGTAGTCAGCACAGAGCCCGACGCGGGGCTCGAACCCACGAACAGCGAGATCATGACCTAAGCGAAAGTCGGACGCTTAACCGACTAAGCCACTCGGGCGCCCCACTATGAGTCAATTTCTAAAAGCTGGTTCCCTATCATTGGACTGGTCACCTTGACCTACCTGATAGCATTTCTAGCTGGAGCATCATCCCAGAGTGGTTATTTGGAATTCCCAAATTAAAAATCCTTAGAGTCACATCAACAGAAATGAGACCTAAAAGATCATACAAGGCATTTGAAGGTTGTGCAAAGGTAGTCTGTTAGCAGCAAAAGGCTTTTACTTGGATGAGTATGGTAGATCTAAGTAGTTTTCTAAGCAGTAAAAATCCTTTTTTTTCTCAGTTTCAACACTGGAAAAGAGCTTTCTGCATCTTCTTGGGTTTTTTTTTTTTCTTAATAACTGTAGCAGGATTGCCAGGATTTACACAGAACTCTGGAGTTTCCAGGAACTCTGGATATGACCTAGCTATCTATTTCTCTACTTACATCAGAAATTTTCTATACAGAGCTGGATGTAATGATTTTTCTTTCTTCTAAGATGATTTCTTCCAAGGATTTAATGACTCACATGGGAGAAATAACTTTTTTCAGAATAGCAGAGGTAAAGGGCTATACCTATATAACTGTCTCAATAAGACTTAAAATGGAAGTTCTCATTTTAACCCCAGTAAGAGAAATAACTCTAATCTCTTGATCAGATTTCATCAACTGTAATTTTACCTTCTTTTCGTTTCACAGTCAAAGAAGCATTTGTTAAGAAGGTGTAATAGGTGTTTCTTTTGTGGCCATTGAGCAAATGTAAGCCTCTGTTATAAAGAGAGCTCCAGTGTTCCCATAATTTCAAAAGAATAAGTTCATCTCAGGAGCTCCAGGAAAGGTTTCATTCATTTATTAAGGAAACTCTATAGTAAAGGTTATAAAAATTTATTAAAGTACTATGTGCAACACTCTACCTACTATAGTGAATAATCTCTTAAAAATGCTCACTTAGTGAAATAATCTCAAACCAGAGTTGTTATTAGTGGGAGTAGTCTTTGAAGAATTCAAAAAAGCTAGAATATAAAACCTCTTTATTATTCACTATCCCTCTTAGAAACCAGTAGGAAACTGATCTAATTCTTTCTTTTCAAGACACCAGGGTATGCTGGTATGATATTCTACTGAGGAACCATTTGGTGACCTGGAATTGTCCATACAGCTTAAGGTGAGTTCTCTGCAATCACAAAGGTGAAGTTGGCAAAGCTCATCTTTCGAATTCCCTTACCTTCGCTTCCAATGCTTTTGTCTCCATTGTGATACCTTTATGTTTAAAGCGAGACTAATATGTGTGCAATATTTTTACAATCAATTTTAAGTGCACATTTTAATGAATTTTGGTAATTGCATACAACTGTGTAAACACACCACAATCAATGTATATAATGTTCCACCACCCTAAAAAGTTTCCTCATGTCCCATTAACTTGATTCCCTCTCCCCATCCCTGACCTCAGGCAATCATTTATCTGTTTTATGTCACCGTAGTTTTATGTCACTATGGTTTCTAGAATTTCATATAACTGGAATCATTTACAATGTACTATTTTGTTTTTGATGTTTTTCACTTAGTGCAAGGTTTCTCAGCTTCGACACTACTGACATTTGTGCTGTATAGTTCTTTGTTGTGGGGATCTGTCCTGTACTTTTTAGGATGTTAAGCACAATTTCTGACCTCTACCTATGAGATGCCAGTATCACTCCCCAGCTGTGACAATCAAAAATGTCTCCAGGTATTGCCAATTATTCCCTGGTGGGGGCGTGGGGGTGGGGTGGGTACAAAATCATTCCTAGTTGAGAACTATTGATTTACCATAATGTTTTTGAGATATATCCATGTTGGATCTATGAATCATTCACTCTTTTATTGATGAATAGTGTTCCAATTTATGGATATAACGCAGTTTATTTCTTTACTCATATGTGGATGGACATTGGGTTATTTCCAGTTTGGAAATATTACAAATAAAGCTACTATGAACTTTCACATACCAATTTTTGAGTGGGTATATATTTCCCTTTTTCTTTTTTTAAAATTTTTTATGTTTTATTTATTTTTGAGGGAGAGAGAGACAGCAAGAGCAGGGGAGGGTCAGAGAGAGAGGGAGACACAGAATCTGAAACAGGCTCCAGGCTCTGAGCTGGCTGTCAGCACAGAGCCCGATGCGGGGCTCGAACCCACAAAGCATGAGATCATGACCTGAGCCGAAGTTGGACGCTTAACCAACTGAGCCACCCAGGTGCCCCTATGTTTCCCTTTTTCTTGAGTACCTATGAGAGGAATTGCTAGGTTATATGGTAAGTCTGTGCCTAGCCTTTGGAGGAGATTTCAGACTGTTTTCTAAAGTGGATGCACCATGGGGTACCTGGGTGGCTCAGTCAGTTAAGCATCTGACTTCGGCTCAGGTCATCATCTCGCAGTTCTTGAGTTTGAGCCCCACATCCGGCTCTGTGCTGACAACTCAGAGCCTGGAGCCTGCTTAGGATTCTGTGTCTCTCTCTCTCTGCCTCTCTCTCCACCCCCCCCTTTTTCTCCTTCAAAAAGAAATAAACATTAAAAATAACCAAAGTGGATGCACCATTTTACCACCATGTTCCACTTCTTCAACAACACTTGTTATTGTTCATTACTTTGAGTATAGCCGTCTTTATGGGTGCATTATGGTATCTCATTGTAGTTATGATTTGCATTTCCCTAATGACTAATAATGCTGAGCATTTTTCATTTACTTATGGGCCATCTGTATATCTTTGCAGAAATGTTTACTGAAATCTTTTGCCTACGTTTAAACTGGGTTGGCATTGTTGCTGAGTTGCAAGAGTTCTTTATATATTATTGATGCAAGGGCCCTTTGTCAGATAGATGTTTTACAAATACTCCCAGGCTGTGGCTTATTTTTTGTTGTTTTCTTAATTATGTTTTTTAAAGAGAAAACTTTCTTAATCTTAGTGGAGTTCATTTCATCATTTTTAAAAAGCTTTGTGTTTTTAGTGTTCTGTTTAAGAAAATTTATCTAACTGGGGAGCCTGGGTGGCTCAGTCAGTTAAGCATCCAACTCTTGATTTCGGCTTAGGTCATGATCTTGTGTTCATGAGTTTGAGCCTCACATTGGGCTCTGTGCTGACAGCGCAGAACCTGCTTGGGATTCTATCTCTCCCATCTCTCTCTCTGCCCTTTTCCTGCTTGCTCTCTCTTTCAAACTAACTAACTAAATAAACTTAAACACTTTTTAGAAAGAAACTTTATCTAACTTAATGTCATAAAAATTTTCTGCTAGGAGTTTAACTGTTTTAACTGTTACATTTAGATATATGATCGATTTCGAGTTAATCTTTACATTTGGTGCAATGTAAGACAAGGTTCTTTTTTTTTTTTCTGTACAGCTATGTAGTTCCAAAATCCTTTGTCGAAAAGACTACATTTTCTTTATGAAATCACCTTGACACATTTATCAAATATCAATTGACTATATAAGTATAGAAAGGTATGATGTATTCTTGAAAAAAATGTATATTCTTCCATTTTCTCATGTGCTCTTATAAATATGGAGTAAATTGAAGATTGATAGTTTTGTTTCTATCTAAGCTTTTGCTGATTATTTAAAGCCTGGTTATTTTGTCAATTTCTAAGAGAGGGCTGTTAATATCCCCAACTATGATTGAGGAATTGAATGTTTTTCCCTTTTATTTTATGTTTTTTGCTTCACATATTTTGAAGCCTTTTATTGGGTGTATTCACTTATGATTGTTATGTCATATTGAATGGACCTTTTTTATTATTATCATCTCTTGTTATATGTACATTTTCTTTTCAAATGAGTTTGATTGGATTTTTTATAGGCACTTTAGGCTTCTTGTGCTCACTGTTTGCATGGGTCTCCCTTCCAAGCTTAATCACAGGGCTGTTGGCTGAGGCTTTGTTTCCTCACCACGTGGTCCTCTCTGTAAGGCTGTTCAAGACATGCCAGCTGGCTTTCCCCAGAGTGAGTGATCCAAGGAAGAAAGCATGAATGACCACGATAGATTTTAAAACCTAATCTCAGGAGTGACATAGCCATCATTTCTGCTATGCTTTTTTTAAAAAATTTTATTTTATTGTTGAAGTATAGTCAACATACAATGTTATATTTGTTTCAGGTGTACAATATAGTGACTCAATAATTCTATACATTACTCAGTGCTCACCATGATAAGGGTTGTCACCATCTGTCATCATACAACATGATCAGAATCCTATTGAGTATGTTTCCTAAGCTGCACTTTCATCTCTGCGACTTACTTACCTTATAACTGGCAGTGTGTACCTTTTAATCTCCTTCATCTATTTAGCTCAACCACCAGTTTGTTCACTGTATTTAAGTCTTTTTCTCTATTGTTATGTTGGTCACCCAGATGAACCCTGGTGTAATATGAGACTATACAAGAGTGCAAAATAGTAGGAGGGTGAGGGGCATTGGGGTTGCGGCTGAATCCTACAATAGTTTTAGAAAAGCCACCTGAAAAATGAAGTTTATATTTCGATGTCTTGAATTCTAGAAAAATTTCATTTCTGCCCAGTGTTCCCCAGGAGCCCAGAGTTGTCACACTCAGTTACTTCTCAGAAGATATTTAATGAACATGCATTTAAAACAATAGACACTCCTGACACTCTCAGCATTGTGCTGGATCCTATGGTTGGGGGAGAAGAGTATAAGAACTGTAATATTTAACATAGTGTTAGCTTGCAAATAAGTCACTCAGTCAGTTGAGACAATACCACCATGTCTGTCGGTACTGTTTATCTAGCGCAGGTCCTCCTATTATTTCTCACTGCAGTAATATCTCAATTGATATCCTTGGTTCCAGACCCTTGAATCCATCCTTTATTTTATTGCCTCATGTAGCTTTTCTATAGGTCTGATTATATAACTCACTTTTATAAAAATATTTAAGGTTTCTCTAGTGCCTATAGAAAAAAAAAACAAATCTAATATCCTTAAGGAATTATTTAAGGTAATTCAAAATTTGACCCCACCTCTGTTTCTAGCTATATCATTCATCACTCTTAACTCTTTCCCAGTGAAAATTATGTCAGTCTATTTTTTCCCCAAAGGATTATCGATAGAACCTTAATTTCATTAGCTCTGGGAAAAAAGGTTTCATGGCCATATAAATTTGGGTACTGCTTCATACTATATTGCCTTCTTAGGAATGTATGCAATGTAGTGTGTTAAAAGCTCTGAAGAAAAGAGTGTAATGAAGAGGTCTATTTAACATTAATCAGTAGTTTCCCCATATATTTGATTGTGGAGCCAATTTTTGAAGACTACTTCTTAACCCCCTGCCCTGCATAAAGCTCTATCATGGAATGTGTTTGGGGAAAATGCTGCTCTGTCACAGGGATTATTTACGGTTTCCTAAATAACCGTATTTTACTGTTTTGTTTTTGTTTCTGTTTTTGCATGGGGTGACGAGGATTCATCTGATAGGTCTTTCCTGGAAATGGAGACCCTAAAATGCCTTTTTGTTCGCCTTACCAGCCTAGAAGCTTACTTATTTTTCAGAGCCCAGCTCATGTTTAATCTCCTATAAAACCTTTTCTGTCATACCATACACTTTTTCCTAAAGCAAATTTAATTTGTTGCCTGTGTTATCATAGAACTTTGCTTCTAACCCTTTCAAATCACGTCTTGCATTTTGTGGCTCTGCTTCCTCCTCTGGTAAACTGTGAGCTTGGGGAAAGGGGCCACAGGTTATGCATTTTCCTATCTCAAGTGCCTACCGGAGTGCCAGACATTTGAGTGGCATATTCAGTTAATATTCATTGCATGAATACACATGAAATCATTATCCCAATATAAGCCGATATATGATATAACTAAAGATTGCATTATATACTGTCTATGAAGTGCTATATGAATTCAAAAAATGGAATCAATGAAGATTGGCATAGTTAAGGAGTTTTATGAGTGAGGTGAGACTTGAACTAGAGTTTGAAAGATGAGTAGAATTTGTGTGAAGGAAAAACTCTAATCAAAGACAGAGCCGGGCATTGTCCAGTGAAAGAGTAAGGGAAAATAATTGATGCTGAAGAGTAGAAAAAATTAAAGTTGGGTGGTGAGAATGGTATCAGATTATAAAAAGCTTTGAATTCCAAGTATAATAGTTTAAAAGCTGTTGATTAAAGCAGTAAATCAGGCTGAAAGCAGAATTTGGCAGAGATTAGAAAGAAACACCTAAAACATGTATTGACTTAAATTGGTCTATGTTATTAGAGTCACCAATTCTGTCATGTTCATTAAGTGGCCTGTGCAGTTCACATATACAGAGCACTAAGTCTCATGTTTGAATTGCATTGGCTTTCTTTTTTTTTTTTTTTGGGAGGGGGAGTTTCCAGGATTTTTTTTTTATTTTTGAGTACAGTTGGCACACAATATTAAAACGTTATCTTTCTTTTCTCCTTTTTAAATTAATTAATTAATTTTAGAATTTACATCCAAGTTAGTTAGCATATAGTGCAACAATGATTTCAGGAGTAGATTCCTTAATGTCCCTCACCCATTTAGCCCATCCCTCCTCCCACATCCCCTCCAGCAACCCTGTGTTCTCTATTTAAGAGTCTCTTATGTTTTGTCCCCCTCCTTGTTTTTATATTATTTTTGCTTCCCTTCCCTTACATTCATCTGTTTTGTATCTTAAATTCCTCATATGAGTGAAGTCATATGACATTAGTCTTTCTCTGACTGACTAATTTCACTTAGCATAATACCCTCTAGTTCCATCCACATAGTTGCAAATGACAAGATTTCTTTCTTTTTGATTGCTGAATAATACTCCATATATATATCTTCTTTTCTTTTTTTCTCATTTGATAAGTATTTTTATTTTTATTTTATTTATTTATTTTTTTAGTATCACAACTTTTTCTTTTACAAATAGTTTATTGTCACATTAGTTTCCACATAAAACCCAGTGCTCATCCCCACAAGTGCCACCCTCCATGCCCATCGCCCCTCCCCCCCACATCCATCAGTCCTCAGTTTGTTTCTCAGCATTCAAGAGTCTCTCATGGTTTGCCTCTATCCCTTTCCCCCACCATTTACCCCCTTCTTCTCCCCCTTGTTCCTTCGTTAAGTTCCTCCTAATCCTCCTATACGTGCAAACATATGGTATTTGTCCTTCTCTGCCTGATGTGTTTCGCTCAGCATAACACCCTCAAGGTCCATCCATGTTGCTACACATGGCCAGATTTCATTGTTTCTCATTGCCATGTAGTATTCCATGGTATAGATAAACCACATCTTCTTGATCCATTCATCTGTTGATGGACACTTAGGCTCTTTCCATGTTTTAGCTATTGTGGAGATGCTGCTATGAACATTGGGGTACATGTGCTCCTATGCATCAACATTTCTGTATCCCTTGGGTAAATTCCTAGCAGTGCTATTGCTGGGTCATAGGGGAGTTCTATTGTTAGTTTCCTGAGGAACCTCCACACTGTTTTCCAGAGGGGCTGTACCAGTTTACATTCCCACCAACAGTGTAGGAGGGTGCCGTTTCTCCACATCCTCGCCAGCATCTAGAGTCCTCTCATTTGCTCATTTTAGCCACTCTGACTGGCGTGAGGTGGTATCTCAGTGTGGTTTTGATTTGTATTTCCCTGATGAGGAGCGATGCTGAACATCGTTTCATGTGTCTGTGGCCATATGGATGTCTTCTTTGGAGAAGTGTCTCTTCATATCATCTGCCCATTTCTTCACTGGGTTGTTTATTTTTCAGGTGTGGAGTTTGGTGAGTTCCTTATGGATTCTGGATATTAACCCTTTATCTGATATGTCATTTGCAACTATCTTTTCCCATTCCGTCGGTTGCCTATTAGTTTTGTGGATTGTTTCCTTTGCCGTGCAGAAGCTTTTAATCCTGATGAGGTACCAATCATTCATTTTAGCTCTTGATTCCCTTGCTTTTGGGGATGTGTCTAGTAAGAAGTTGATGCAGTGGATGTCAAGGAGGTTGTTTCCTGCTTTCTTCTCTAGGGTGTTGATAGTTTCCTGTCTCACATTCAGGTCCTTTATCCATTTTGAGTTTATTTTTGTGCATGGTGTGAGAAAATGATCTAGTTTCATTCTTCTGCATGTTGCTGTCCAGTTCTCCCAACACCATCTGTAAAAAAGGCTATCTTTTGGAGCGCCTGGGTGGCTTAGTCGGTTAAGCGTCTGACTTTTGCTTAGGTCATGATCTCGCGGTTCGTGGGTTCGGCCCCGCGTCGGGCTCTGTGCTGACTGCCAGCTCAGAGCCTGGAGCCTGTTTCAGTCTGTGACTCCCTCTCTCTGACCCCTGCTCACGCTGTCTCTCTCTCTCCTAGAAATAAATGAAACATTAAAAAAAAAAGGCTGTCTTTTTTCCATTGGATATTCTTTCCTCCTCTGTCAAAGATTAGTTGGCTGTATACTTTTGGGTCCAATTCTGAGTTCTCAATTCTGTTCCATTGGTCTATGTGTCTGTTTTTGTGCCAATACCATACTGTCTTGATGATGACAGCTTTGTAGTAGAGGCTAAAGTCTGGAATGGTGATCCCTCCCATTTTGGTTTTATTTTTCAGGATTACTTTGGCTATTCAGAGTCTTTTGTGGTTCCATACAAATTTTAGGATAGTTTGTTCAGTTTTGAGAAGTATGCTGGTGCAATTTTGATTGGAATAGCATTGAATGTGTAGAGTGCCTTAGGTAGTAATGACATCTTAACTATATTTATTCTTCCTATCCATGAGCATGGAATGTTTTTCCATTTCTTTGTGTCTTCAATTTCCTTCATAAGTTTTCTATAGTTTTCCTCATACAGATCTCTTGTATCCTTGGTTAGGTTTATTCCGAGGTATTTTATGGTTTTTTGTGCAATTGTGAATGGGATCAGTTTCTTGATTTCTCTTTCTGTTGCTTCATTGTTGGTGTATAAAAATGCAACCGATTTCTGTACGTTGATTTTGTACCCTGCAACTTGGCTGAATTCTTGGATCAGTTCTAGTAGGCTTCTGGTGGAGTCTGTCGGGTTTTCTATGTAGAGTATCATGTCATCTGCGAAGAGTGAAAGTTTGACTTCCTCTTTGCCAATTCTGATGCCTTTGATTTCCTTTTGTTTTCTGATGGCTGATGCTAGGACTTCCAGCACTATGTTAAACAACAGTGGTGAGAGTAGACATCCCTGTCGTGTTCCTGGTCTCCGGGGGAAAGCTCTGAGTTTTTCCCCATTGAGGATGATGTTAGTTGAAGGCTTCTCATAGATGGCTTTGATGATGTTTAAGTAGGTTCCTTCTATCCTGACTTTCTCTAGAGTCTTTATTAAGAAGGGATGCTGTATATTTTCAAATGTTTTTTCTGCATCTATCGACAGGATCATATGGTTTCTATCTTTTCTTATATTGATATGATGTATCACATTGATTGATTTGCAAATGCTGAACCAGCCCTGTAACCCAGGAATGAATCCCACTTGATCTTGGTGGATGATTCTTTTTATGTGCTGCTGGATTCGATTTGCAAGGATCTGGTTGAGGATTTTTGCATCCGTATTCGTCAAGGATATTGGCTCATAGTTCTCGTTTTTGCTGGATCTCTGTCTGGCTTGGGAATCAGAGTGATGCTGGCTTCATAAAATGAGTCTGGGAGTTTTCCTTCGATTTCTCTTTTTTGGAATAGCTTGAGAAGAATTGGGAATAATTCTGTTTTAAATGTCTGGTAGAATTCCCCAGGGAAGTCAGCAGGTCCAGGGCTCTTATTTGCTGGGAGATTTTTGAAATCTGATTCGATTTCTTCACTCGTTATGGGTCTGTTCAGGTTTTCTATTTCTTCCGAGTGAATTTTGGTAGTGAGTGTGTGTTTAGGAATTTGTCCATTTCCTCTAAGTTGTCCAATTCGTTGGCATATAATTTTTCATAGTATTCCCTGATGATGTATTTCTGAGGAGTTGGTTGTAATAAGTCCATTATCATTCATAATTTTGTCTATTTGGGTGCTCTCTCTTTTCTTTTTGAGAAGTCTGGCTAGAGGCTTGTCAATTTTGTTTATTTTTTCAAAAAACCAACTCTTGGTTTCATTGATCTGTTCAATTGTTTCTTTGGTCTCTATGTTGTTTATTTCTGCTCTAATTTTTACTATTTCTCTTCTTCTACTGGGTTTAGGGCATTCTTGTTGCTCTGCCTCTAGTTCCTTTAGGTGAGCTGTTAGATTTTGGACTTGCGCTTTTTCTAATCTCTTGAAATAGGCCTGGAGAGCAATGTACTTTCCTCTTAGGACTGCCTTTGCCGCATCCCATAGATTTTGAATTGTTGTGTTTTCATTTTCATTTGTTTCCATATATTTTTTAATTTCATCTCTAATTGCCTGATTGGCCCATTCATTCTTTAGTAGGTTGTTCTTTAACCTCCATGTTTTTGGAGGTTTTCCAGACTTCTTCCTGTAATTGATTTCAAGTTTCAAAGCATTGTGATCTGACAGTGTGCATGGTATGATCTCTATTCTGTTATATTTATTGAGGGCTGTTTTACGTCCCAGTATGTGATCTATCTTGGAGAATGTGCCATGCACACTTGAAAAGAAAGTAAATTCCCTGACCTCAGGATGTAGAGTTCTAAATATATCTGTCAGATCCATCTGGTCCAATGTGTCTTTCAAGTCCATTATTTCTTTAGTAATTTTCTGTCTGGTTGACCTATCCATTGCTGTAAGCAGAGTATTAAAGTCCCCTGCTATTAGCACATTCTTATCTATAAGATTGTTTATGTTTGTAATTAATTGTTTTAGATATTTAGGTGCTCCCATATTCGGTGCGTAGACATTTATGATTGTTAGTTCTTCCTGATGGATGGACCCTGTAATTATTATGTAGTGCCCTTCTTCATCTCTTGTGATTGTCTTTAATTTAAAGTCGAGTTTGTCTGATATAAGTATCGCTACTCCGGCTTTCTTTTGATTTCCTGTAGCATGATATATATTTCTCCATCCCCTTACTTTTAATCTGAAGGTATCTTCCCGTCTAAAATGAGTTTCTTGTAGACAGCATATAGATGGATTTTGTTTTTTAATCCATTCTGCTACCCTATGTCTTTTGATTGGAGCATTCAGCCCATTTACATTCAGTGTTATTATTGAAATATGTGGGTTTAGAGTCTTTGTATCTTTTGTAGGGTTCATGTTTGTGGTGGTGTCTCTGGGATCTTTGTTCCTTGCAACCTTTCCTTCAGAGCATCCCCCTCAGGATTTCTTGTAGGGCTGGCTTCGTGGTGACAAATTCTTTCAATTTCTGTTTATTTGGAAAGGTTTTTATCTCTCCTTCTATTTGAATGACAGGCTTGCTGGATAGAGGATTCTTGGCTGCGTATTTTTACTGTTCATCACATTGAAGATCTCTTGCCATTCCTTTCTTGCCTGCCACGTTTCAGTAGATAGGTCTGTCACCACTCGGATAGGTTTCCCTTTGTATGTGAGGGCCCTTTTCTCCCTAGCTGCTTTCAAAATTCTCTCTTTGTCCTTGTATTTTGCCGTTTTTACGATGATATGTCGTGCAGAAGATTGATTCAAGTTACGTCTGAGGGGAGTCCTCTGAGCCTCTTGTATTTCCACATATGCTTCCTTCCCCAGGTCGGGGAAACTCTCTGCTATAATTTGTTCCAGGACTCCTTCAGCACCTTTCCCTCTCTCTTCCTCTTCTGGGATTCCTATGATATGGATATTGTTGCATTTCCGTATCGCTGAGCTCTCGAATTCTTCTTTCCTGTTCCTGGATCAGTTTGTCTCTTTTTTTGTCAGCTTCTTGTTTTTCTATAATGGTGTCTTCTAAATCACTTATTCTCCTTTCTGCTTCTTCAATCCGTGCATTGAAGGCCTCTAATTTATTATGTATCTCATTTATCGCAATTTTAATTCTTCATGTCTATTTTTATTTTCCATTCTGTCTGTAGCCATAGTTTCTTTGATGTCCCCTATGTTTTTTTTCAAGCCCAGCTATTAATTTTACCATTATTATTCTAAAATCTTGTTCAGTTATGCTGCTGATATCTGTTTTGAGTAGTTCACTAGCTGTCATTTCTTCTTGGAGTTTCTTTGGAGGAGAGCTCTTTCGTTTCGTCATTTTAGTTAGCTTTCCGGCTCTTGTTGGTTTTAAAGACCTGTTATGCTCTCTGTATCTATGAGCGCTGCTATATCCAAGAAGACTCTTTGACTGTCTAGGGACTATGCTTTCAGAGAGTGTTTTTTGAATGGTATCTCTTGGTCTCTCTTGTTGGGACCTTGGTTATTTAATTTTCCTATTTGTAGTGATATTTGAGACTCTCCACCTTGTGTACTCTGGCTTGTTTCTTGAGGTAGCTCTCGAAAAGAAAACAGATAGTCAATCACACAGGGAGGAGGAGCACACAAACGCACAGGCTAATTCAACTAACATACAAAGCAAGAGGGAAAACAAAAAAGTTAAGAGAAAAGACGGAGGAGGGAGGGCGAATAACAGGGAGTATAAAATACATAAAAGGGTAAAAAAGGAGAAAAGAAAAGGAAAAAAGAAGAAACCCGAAGGACAAAGAAAGGTTTAAAGCATATAACCGGATTTCCCAGCTACAGTTAAATAGCCGTGTATATGCAGTGCTGGTTGAAGAGCATAGAGAAAGAGAGAGAAGACATGTCGGGGATGAGGCAAAATTGGAAATAGAATGAAGAGGCAGAAGGGATAAGAAGCTTTTTTCAAGGAGCTAAAGGGTAGAATATGGTTGGGTAGGTGAGAAAAGGGTGCTGGTATTATCCAGAGAAACTATATAGTCTAATCACTCCTGAGAGAAAGAGATGAAGATGTCGGTAGGTGTAGAATTTACATCTACAGAATGGACTCGTTGTGATTGTTTATGCAAGCTGGCGACCAGAGTTAGTCAGGTCAGTGTTCTGGGGAAAAAAGAGAGAAAAGAGAAAGAAGAAGGAAAAAAAAAAGGGAGGAGGGCACCTCAGGCAGGGATGTGCCTGACGTGATCCAATGCCTCAGGCGGGAGTTCTTCCTTGGCGGTGGTGGGAAGGAGAGTGAGGGTGCTTCAGTCCCTTCTTGAACCCCGCGCTGCAACTCGCTTTTTTGGGCGTGTCAACTCCCCGTTCCGGGGCAGCCGAAGTTGGTTGCACTGTTTGACCCAGGCCAGTTCCAATCTCCAAATCCCAGTCCGCGCGCCCCGCTGAAATTGCCTTAGACACAGCTTCCCAGGCAAACCCCTCGGGCAATTCCAGGCTCCCTGCTGAGCTCTGGGGGCGGAGTCAGGATCGCTGCTTCCTTCTCTGGGTCGGGCTGGCGCGCATGCGCGGGGGCTTGCCTGCCGGATCCGCATAGCCCGAGCCCGCTGGAGTGAGGAGAACCGGGTCTCTCTATGGCTCGTCACCCGAAACACGAACTCACAGGCTAATTTCCCAGTTTTTAGCTCTTTGCCTTCCCTCTGGAGCCCCAGCCAGCCAGGAGCGCGGACGCCCGGTGTCCGCGCGCGGCTCTTCCAGGGCCCCAATCCCGCCGGGAGGACAGTGGCAGCAGCCGCGCCGCTGCTCTGAAGTCCAGCCCGCCAGGAGCAGCACAAAGAAGCAGTCTGTGCGCTCAGCCCCCCCGGGACCACTTGGCGCGAAGGGACCTGGTGTGCAGGTATTTGGCAAGTAAGGTCTTTCTATGCCCCGAGCGGAGGTTTTCCCCTCGAGCGGAGGTTTTTCTGTTTCGGACTCTCTCCTTTTCCCCTCTCACTCCCCGTAGACGGGGATTGCCCCCGACCCTGGAGTCTCTGATATTGGCCCGATTTTATCTTCCCCAGTTCACACTCACGTTAGAAGGCTTTCTTAGTGGATTCTGCCTCCTTTTTCTCCCAATCTCTCAGGTTTTGTAAGGTTTCCAATGGCTTCAGATCTTTTCCGTGTGATGTATGGGCGCGAGTGCAAGTACGGAGCTCCTTGCTTCTCCGCCATCTTGCCCCCTCTCTGGCTTTCTTTTTCCTAACATAAATTTGGTAATTTCCAGATGAAGTATTATCATGAAAGCAGAATCTTTCTCCCTTCCCCAATTTTTTTTTCTGATAAAACGTTTCTTTATAAAATTGTAAACATGGTCTTCATAAATGCAAGCATTAGGGGTGAACCCTGCTTCTAGGCATGAATTCAAATTCTAGAATTCTTATGTTTTGAAATGTACACGGGATCCTTTGAATTCCTTCAAGGAAAGATATTCCTTTACAGAGAAGCAAAACGTAAATTGTCATTCATGTATCTCTCCTTAGCTCTGACTCATTAAAATAAGGTGAAATTAGTTTATAGCCATTGTTCTGAGTTTTAATGTACCTATTATCAAAAAATGTTTTTTTCTTTTAATGAGATGGGTAGCTCCAGGAGAATATTTCAAATCTAATGATGGGATTTTGGGTTGGCTTATTCTAGGAGTATATTTCCTAAATTTTTCTGAGTGCTATTGAATGAAGTTTCTTAAGCTTTTTCAATCTAACTTTTACTTTATTGGACTTGACTCTAAATCTGCTTTCCTATTTCGTTTTTTTTTAATTTTTAAATGTTTTTTAATTTATTTCTGAGAGAGAGAGACAGCATAAGCAGGGGAGGGTCAGAGAGAGAGGGAGATACAGAATCTGAAGCAGGCTCCAGGGTCTGAGCTAGCTGTCAGCACAGAGCCCAATGTAGGGCTCGAACCCATGAACTGTGAGATCATAATCTGAGCTGAAATCGGACGCTTAACCGACTGAGCCACCCAGGCACCCCTACTTTCTTATTTCTATATCAAACCTCTACTTTTGATATCTTTAAGGAATGTTACTAAGAAATATATATTATTTTGTTTTATTTTTTATTGAGCTGTAATTGACATATAACATTATATTAATTTCCAAGTGTACAACATATTGATTTGATATTTTGTATATATTGTGACATGATCGCCACAATTAGTCTGGTTAACATCTATTACCACACATAGTTGAAGTTTTTTTTTTTATTGTGATGAGAATTTTTAAGATCTTCTCTGTTAGTAGTTTTCAAATATACAAGACAGAGGGAAATAAAGGTACATGGTGAGGCCCTAAAGACAGGTTGGTTCTATTTAGCATTTTGCCTCAAACCAGCATGGTGACCATTGAACCAAAGTTTTCTGTGGATTTTATCAGATTATTTTCTCTGTCAAATTTCTGGTGTATCCTGTATTTCAGAGAGGTAAAATAAAGTGAAAAAATAAATTAAAAAAATTTAAAAATAACTAAAAAATAACTTTAAAAATAAATAAAATTGGGGTGCCTGGGTGGCTCGGTGGGTTAGGCGGCCAACTCTTTGATTTTGGCTCAGGTCATGATCTCAGGGTTGGGGAGATCATGCTGACAACACGGAGTCTGTTTGACATTGGAACTTTCTCCCTCACTCCCTGCCTCTTGCCCCCTCTCAGAATAAACTAACTAACTAAATAAATAAAATTGGAGATTAAGGAATAGTTAGCTAGATTCTGCCATTCTGCTCAAATGTCACACAAGGGGTAGACATTCATGGAGGGTTAAATGGCTTTTCAGGCTCTACCGCAGCCCCTGGTCTTACCTCCCCCACCAAATAGCTGCGTATGGCGTGGGGGCGGGATATGGACTCCTGCCCCACCATACTGCCCTGGCCTCACGGAGTGGGCGGGACTCGATTCCTCTGAGGCACTGGACCCTGCATGGCCTCTTGGCTGTGTCTGGAGTGACCCTACCTGTGGAGGGCAGTGCCGCATTGTGGCTTCAGCCTGCTAGCTCTTTGACACGCCAGTGAGATGTGCCTGGCCCTTCATACTTTTCCTGAAACACTCCAGTTGGCCCAAAGCCAACACACTATAATTTCCTGTTCCCAGTGACCCGCCCCCAAGGTCACCGCTGTAGCTAGAGCGTCTGAAGAGCAGATTTCAGTCGGTAAGAATGTATGTCCAGGTACCCTTCCTGGGGTGGACCCATCATAGTCCCTCTGTGTGTTTGCCCACACACAGACCCCCACCCCTTCCAAAGTCCTGACATCTCTGGATTACTTTGCTAGCCGATTTGAGGACATTGGTAGGGATAAAACACCCTTGGTGAGAAAGGCTTCTCTAGAGATCAGAGAGGATACCCTGTAGTATAGGGCAATCTCCCCCCTCCACCCCTCCATCCCGGCTGCCCAGAAAGCCGCTTCCCTTCCCCTGCGTGTAGGTCCGTGTCTCCGTGTTGAAGTCAAATTCTCTTTCCCTAAAATGCTTAAACAGGCAAACTGTTTGGTGAATCTTTTTAGGAAAACACTCTCCTAAATTTAACACACTTGCTCTATAATATTACAACATTACGTTACTAAACAGTAATTACATTAGATAGTTAAAAATTGAGCTAAGTATAGCTTAGCCCTATATGAATTAGCCATTTGTAGTAGCAGCCCAGTTGGCAGAATTTGGGATTGCAGAAATTCCTAGGATATAAATCAAGGAGAGTCTTTTTCTTGCCTAAAACATGGAAATGATTTCATCCCTTAAAATATTGTTTTGGGGGTGCCTGGGTGGCTCATTCAGTTAAGTATCCAATTCTTGATTTTGGTTCAGGTCATGATCTCACAAGTGTGGGTTTGACCATACATGGGGCTTAGTGCTGGCAGTGTGGAGCCTGCTTGGAATTATCTTTCTGTTTCTCTCTGCCTCTCCCTAGCTTGCACATTTTTTTCTCTCTCTCTCAAAATAAATAAATAAACTTTAATGAAACTAAAAAAAATTCTCTTTGGAGTAAGCTGTTCATGTGAGAACCTAGAGAATTTACATGGATGTGAAAGCGCTTCCATTTTCTTTTCATTCACCTCTTTTTCTCTCTTTCTTTTATCAATGCCTCCTGCCTCTGTTTCTATAATTAATTAATTCATTAATTAATTTTCATTATAGCTAACATAGTGTTCTATTAGCTTCAGGTTTAAATGTAGTGATTCAACAATTCTGTGCATTACTCAGTGCCCATCGTAAGTGTACCTAATCTCTCTAAGCTATTTCACACATCCCCCTTCTCACCCCAACCCCGTCTGTGGGGGCTATCAATGTGTTCTCTACAGTTAAGAGTCTGTTTTGGGGCGCCTGAATGGCTCAGCCGGTTGAGCATCTGACTCTTGATTTCGGCTCAGGTCATGATCTCATGGTCATGGAATTAAGCCCTGCATCGGGCTTTGCACTGACAGTGTGGAGCTGTTTGGGATTTTTTTCTCCCTCTCTCTCTGCCCCTTCTTCACTTTCATGCTTTCTTTCTCTCTCTTTCTCAAAATAAGTTAAACAAAGCATTACAAATAAATAAATAAATTCCCCCCAAATGATTCAACTATCTAGTTCAAGATTGCATTAGTTAGTCATATCCTGCTCACCCATTAAAAAAAGTCTTTTTCTTTTTGGTGTGTCTCTTTTTTTCTTTGTTTCTTTTCTTAAATCCCGTCTATTAGTGAATCATATGGTATTTGTCATTCTCTGACTGACATTTCACTTAGCATAATACTCTCTAGATCCATCAGTGTCATTGCAAATGGCAAGATTTCATTATTTTTATGGCTGAGTAATATTCCTGAGTGTGTGTGTGTGTGTGTGCGTGCGCGCATGTGTATGTACACATGCACACGCATGTGCACACATATACCCTTTTTCCTTATCCATTCATTTGTCGATGGACCATTTCATAGTTTGGCTATTGTAAATACTCCTGCAATAAACATAGGGGTGCACGTATCCCTTTGAATTAGTGTTTTTGTAAATTTTAGGTAAAACCCAGTAGTGTGATTACTGGGTCATAGGGTAGCTATATATTTAACTTTTTTAATGTTTATTTTTGAAAGAGAGACAGTGTGAGTGGGGGAGAGTCAGAGAGAGAGGGAGACACAGAATCTGAAACAGGCTTTAGGCTCTGAGCTAGATGTCAGCGCTCTGAGCTAGATGTCAGCACAGAGCCTGACGCGAGGCTAGAACCCATGAACCGTGAGATCATGATCTGAGCTGAAGTCGGATGCTTAACCGACTGAGCCACCCAGGCGCCCCTGGAGCTTGTCTCAGATTCTGTGTCTCCCTCTCTCTCTGACCCTCCCCTGCTTATGCTGTCTCTATCTCTCTCTCAAAAATAAATAAAACCTTTTAAAAAAATTGAAGCAGGCTCCAGGCTCTGAGCTGTCAGCATAGAGCCCAATGCGGGGCTCAAACTCACAAACTGAGATTATGATCTGAGCCGAAGTCTGACACTTAACCGACTGAACCACCCAGGCGCCCTCTATTTTTAACTTTTTAAGAAACCTCCATGCTGTTTTCCAGAGTGGCTATATGAGTTTGCATTTCCACTAACAGTACAAGAGGGTTGTTCCTTTTTCTCCACATCCTCTCCAACACCTGTCGTTTCTTTTGTTTTTGCATTTAATCATTCTGACATGTGTCAGGTGATATCTCATTATAGTTTTGATTTGCATTTTCCTGATGTGAAGTGATGAATAATATCTTTTCACGTGTCTGTTGGCCATTCCTATGTTTTCTTTGGAGAAATATCTGTTCCTATCTTCTGGCCATTTTTAAATTGAATTATTTGTTTTTTAGGTGTTGAGTTTTATAAATTCTTTATGTATTTTGAATATTAACCCTCTATCGGATATGTCATTTGCAAATATCTTCTCCCATAAGGTTGTCTTTTAATTTTGTTGATTGTTTCCTTCACTGTGCAGAAGCTTTTAATTTTTTTAATATTTATCTATTTTGAGAGAGATAAAGTGTGAACAGAGCAAGGGCAGAGAGAGAGGGAGACAGAGGATATGAAGTGGGCTCTGTTCTGATGGCGGAGAGACACCCAGGCACCCCAGAAGCTTTTCATTTTGATGAAGTCCCAATAGTTTATTGTAGCTTTTGTTTCCGGTGTCTCAGGGGACATATCTAGAAAAAAGTTGTGATGGTTGATGTAAAAAAAGTTACTGCCTTTGTTCTCCACTAGGATTTTATGGTTTCAGGTCTCACATTTAGGTCTAAATTCAGTTTTCCCAGCACCATTTGTTGAAGAGACTGTCCTTTTTCCCATTGTATATTCTTGCTGCTTTTCACAAAGCTTAATTGACCATATAATAGTGGGTTTATTTCTGGGTTTCCTCTTCTATTCTGTTGATCTATGTGTCTATTTTTATGCCAGTACCATGCTGTTTTGTTTACCATAGCTTTGCAATATTAGTTTAACTATTGAATTGTGATACCTCATTTTGTTTTTATTTGTCAAGATTACTTTGGCTATTCAGAGTCCTTTGAGGTTCCATACAAGTTTTAGTATTGTGTTTTTTCTAGCTCTGTGAAATATGCTGTTGGTGTTTTCATAGGGATTACATTAAATCTCTAAATTGCTTTGGGTAGTATAGATATTTTTAAAATGTTTGTTCTTCCAACCCATGAGCATGACATAGTTTTCCATTTCTTTGCTGTGTCTTGAATTTGCTTTCATCAGTATTTCATTATTTTCAGAGTACTGGTCTTCTACCTTTTTAGTTAAATTTATTCCTAGGTATCCTATTATTTTTGGTGCAATTGTAAATGAGACTACTTTCTTAATTGTTCTTTCAGCTGCTTCATTATTAATGTGTAGATATGCAGCAGATTTCTTTTTTTTAATTTGTTTCTAATGTTTATTTATTTTTGAGAGAGACAGAGAGAGAGAGAGAGAATTAGTGGGGTAGGGACAGAGAGAGGGAGACAGAATCTGAAGCAAGCTCCAACTGTCAGCTCAGAGCCTGATGTGGGGCTTGAATCCATGAACTGTGAGATCATGACCTTAGCTGAAGTCAGACGCTTAACCAGCTAAGCCACCCAGGCACCCCAAATGCAGAAGATTTCTGTCTATTGATTTTGTATCCTGTAACTTTACTGAATTCATTTATTAATTCTGGTAGTCTTTTGATGGAGTGTTTAAGGTTTTCTCCATATGGTATCATGTCATCTGCCAATAGTGAAAGTTTTATTTCTTCTTTGCCTATTTTGATGCCTTTTTTTGGTCTGATTGCTGTATATATTGTTATCAGTTTTTTTCCTTTATGTGTATTAACAGTTGCTTTTGTATTTGGGTGCTCCATATTGGGTGCAGAAATATTTATAATTTTTATATCTTCTTTATAGATTTGTCACCGTTATGATTATATGGTATCCTTCTTTTCTGTTGTTATGGTCTTTTATCGTCTGTTTTATCAGGGCACCTGGGTCGCTCAGTCGGTTAAGCATCTGGCTCTTGATTTTGGCTCAGATCACAATCTCATGGCTCTTTTGGGTTCCACATCGGGTTATGTGCTGACTGCACAGAGCCTGTATGGATTCTCTCTCTGCCCGTCTCCCTATCTGTCTCAAAATTAATAAATAAACATGAAAAAAAAATAAAGTCTACTTTGTTCAATATAAATATTGTCCAATATAAGTATTGTTACCCCGGCTTTCTTTTCAATTCCATTTACACAATAAATGTTTTTGAATCCCCTCATTTTCAATTTGCATGTGTCTTCTTTTTTAAAGTTTTTATTTATTTTTGAGAGAGAGAGAAAGAGACAGAGCATGAGTGGGGGAGGAGCAGAGAGAGAGGGAGATACAGAATCGGAAGCATGCTCCAGGTTCTGAGCTGTCAGCACAGAGCCCAATGTGGGGTTCAAACTCATGAACTGTAGGATCATGACGTGAACCAAGTCGGTGCTCAACCTATTGAGCCATCTAGGCACCCCAGTCTGCATGTGTCTTTAGGTCTGAAAGGAGTCTGTTGTAGGCAGTGCATAGCTGAGTCTTCCTTTTTTATCCATTCAGTCACCCTGTCTTTTGATTGGGGCATTTAGTCCATTTACATTCAAATTTATAGGTATGTAGTTACTACCCTTTTGTTAGATGTTTTATGATTGTTTTCTATGATTCTTCTCTGTCCCTTTGTTCTCTTGCTCTCTTTTTTTGTGGTTTAATGGCTTTCTTTAGTGATATACTTGGACTCCTTTGTCTTTATTCTTTGCATATCTATTACAGGCTTTTGATTTGTGGTAATCCTTTAGTTTATATATAGTATCCTATGCATACAGCAGTCTAAAGTTGATGGTTATTTAAGGTTGAATCCATTTTCAAAGCACTGAAGTTTTAGCCCCCCCCACCACCATGTTTTAGTTATATGGTGTCATACCTTCCATCCTTTTACTTTTTAAATTATTTGACTGATTTTTTATTTTTTTATTATTATTATTTTTTTCTAGGAGAGAGAGAGAGTGAGCAGGGGAGGGTCAGAGAGAGAGAGGGAGTCACAGACTGAAACAGGCTCCAGGCTCCGAGCTGGCAGTCAGCACAGAGCCCGATGCAGGGCCCGAACCCACGAACCGCGAGATCATGACCTAAGCGAAAGTTGGACGCTTAACCGTCTACTCCACCCAGGAGCCCCTATTTGACTGATTTTTGACTAATCTTTAAGTATATACTCAATTTCACTGCTTTTTGTGCTTTAAGCCACCTATGGGTTTGATAAATGATTAATTTACTACTATTATTATTTTTATATGTACCTGTGAAAGTTTTTCCATTCCTACTTTTCTTACTTTTTGCTTATGGTCTTTTCTTTCCACTCAGAGAATCCCTTAACATTTCTTGTAAGGGTGATCTAGTGGTCATGAATTCCTTTAACTTTTGTCAGGAAACTGTCTATTCTGAATGCTATCCTTGCTGGATGAAGTATTCTTGGTTGCAGGTTTTATTTTTTCTTTCATCATTCTGAACATTTCATGCCACTCCCCTCTGGTCTGCGAAGTTTGTGCTGAAAAAGCAGCTGATAGTTTTATGGGGTTTCCCTGGTATGTAACTGTTTACTTTTCTGTTATTGTTTTTAAAATTCTCTCTTGATCACTATTTCTTCGATTTTAATTATTGTGTGTCTTGGTGTGAACTTTCCTGGGTTGACTTTGTTGGGGGCTCTCTGTGCCTCCTAGATGTTGAGTTTTGTTTCCTTCCTTAGATAAGGGAAGTTTTTAGCTATTATTTCTTCAAGTAAATATTCTGTCACCTTTTCTTTCTCTTCCCCTGCTGGGATCCTTATAATGTGAACATTTTTCTGTTTGTTGATGTCACTGAGTTTCCTTTAATCTCTTCTCATTTTAAAAAAAAATTTTAGTGCTTTATTTATTTCTGAGAATGAGAGATACAGCGTGAGCAGGGGAGGGTCAGATAGACAGGGAGATACTGAATCTGAAGCAGGCTCCAGGCTGTGAGCTAGCTGTCAGCACAGAGCCTGATATGGGGCTTGAACCTACAAACCATGAGATCATGACCTGAGTCAAAGTCGGACGCTTAACCAACTGAACCATCCAGGTGCCCCATCTCTTCTCATTTTTTATTATTCTTTTTTTTCCTTTTGTTGTTCAACTTGGTTGTTTTCCATTGTTCTGTCTTCCAGGTTGCTGATCCATTCTTTTGCTTCCTCTGGTCTACTATTTATTCCTTCTAATGTATTTGTAATTTCAGTTAGTGACTTCTTCATCTCTGATTGTTTCTTTTTATATTTTCTTTCTCTGTTGAGGGTCACACTGAGATCCTCCACTCTTTTCAAGCCCATTGAGTGTTTTTATGACCATTTATTTAAATTCTATCATACCTCTCTAGATGTAGGTGGAATAAATAATATGATTTAAGAAAGCTCTTTTTGAATAGCAAAGCACCTTGATAAGATGCTCCCTACCCCTTCTGCTATTCATGCAACCATATGAAATGAAAAATTCTTAATTGGATTGTCAGAGTTAAGTTTGGATACCTTTGATGATTTCCTAAATATTTTGGCAAGGCAGAATATCATAATTATTCTCAAAAGTGTGAATCTTGGGACACTTGGCGGCTTAGTCAGTAGAGCATTCATCTCTTGATCTTGGGGTTGTGAGTTTAAGCTCCATGTTGGGTGTAGAGATTATTAAAAAATAAAATCTTAAAAAAATATGTGATTCTCTGGGTATATATTGTTTGATATTGTTTCAGAAAAGAAATTGTTATACTAGTTCATTGTTGAGTGTCAGTAGCTGAGTAAATTTACTATTTCAATTTATCCTCTGATCAAAATAGTGTCAGTGGACTAAACTGCCTAATACACTGTGAATGCTTTGCTAAGATAGCCAAGTCTGTTTCTTTATTTTTGCTCTTGCCTACAAGATCATTCAAGTCTCTTGTATTTCCTGCCCTTAGTGATGAATTGGTAGTTGTCTTTTTTCATTGAATGTAATTTGTCTTTTTCCTTCATTTAAGTTTTATTAGAGTCAGCAGCAAATGAGGCTTATCTAAGCTAACACTCTTCTTTTTAATACCAACTGTAACAACAACAACAGTAAAGATCCACAGATGGAAGGGATATCTTATTTCTCTGAGATTTGGCAAGTTGGGAGACATAGCTATGGTTATACATGTGAATGTTTTTTGTTCCTCTTTACCGGATCCGTTTGTTGGATGCTGTACTTAGGGATTGGTTGGAGGTCAAACTAGGGGCAAAGAAGCAGAACAGAACTGTCTTATATCTCCTTTGCAGATAATAGTCTATAGATAAAGTCTCAGTAGCTTTTATTATTAAAAAAAGGGCAATTAATGTTCTTCAAATTCACATGTTTTATAGAGTTAAATGATATGTTTTCTCCTACTACTTTTATATTTAATTTTTTTCCAGTTTTATTTATTTTTATCTCAGGACTTCTTTATACTTTTAAAATTATTGAGAGCCCCTAAAAGCTTTTGTTCATATAGGCCATATATATAAATGTTAGCCATGTTAGAGATTAAAATGGAGAACCGTAAAATATATTTATATATTTAAAAAGAATATTGTTGGGATGAGCACAGGGTGTTGGGTGTAAGCAATGAATCATGGGAATCTACCACTGAAACAAGAGCACACTGTGTACAATTTATGTTAGCTAACTTGACAATAAATTATATTTCAAAAAATAACTGGGATGCCTAGGTGGCTTAGTTGGTTAAGTGTCTGACTTTAGCTCAGGTCATGATCTCATTGCTTATGAGTTTGAGCCCTGCGTCAGGCTCTGTGCTGACAGCTCAGAGCCTGGACCCTGCTTCAGATTCTGTGTCTCCCTTTCTCTCTCTCTCTCTCTCTCTCTGTCCCTCCCCTGCCCTCATACAAGCTTGCACGCGTGCACACACACACACACACACACACACACACACACTCTCTCTCTCTCTCTCTCTCTTTCTTTCTCTCTCAAAAATAAACATTAAAAAATAAAATAACTGAAAAAAATTAGAAATAAGAAAAACAATTTAATTAAAAATAATATTAAATCTATTACATATTAATATATATCTTTTTAAATACAAATAACTGTCTTTCTCAAAACAAAAATAAATTTAGTGGGAAGAGCATTGTTATTTTACACCTCCACAAATGTTTACAATATCTGGCTTCACAAAAGACACATTAGGTGGCCTCTGAAAAACTCCATAATATACTCATAAGAGAATAAGATGAAAATGACAAATGATGCCTAAGTATTTTAATGAAAGTTGTTTTTAATCTTGTGTACTCTCTGCAAGGTCTCAGTAACCTCCAGTGGTCATTAGGCCACACATTGAGAACTGTTGTTTTAATCCAGTTTGTGTATGGTGTAAGATACATATTTTTTTCTAAATAACCAACTTTACATATTGATATTCATTTTTTCTGCAACACAAGATTTGAAATGCTGTCAGTACTTACTCAATGTAAAACACACACACACACACACACACACACACACACACCACACACTTGCACCACTCTTGTATTTTAGGTTTATATTATATTATTTTAATATCAGCAATATAAATTCCACTTTCCATTCTCACTTCATTTCATTTTAGTAGGCTTTTTTTTAGTAGGCTTTTTTAAAAAAATTTTAATGTTTAATAAAACAACTCTTATTAAGGACACAAAAAAACTACATATTGCCAAAGCCAACAGCCCATTCTCTGTCATTATTTTCACTTTTCAAATGTATTTGCCATGATGGACTATTTTCTCCTTTTTGAAGCATTTTCTTTTCTTGACTTCCATGACACTTTACTTACATGGTTTTTTCTATTTCAGTAGCTACATATTCTAAGTTTGATTTGATGGATTATCCTCTCTTATATGCCTTCTAACTATTAAAATGGTTAGATTACATCCTGGGACACCTTCTCTTCTCTATACTCTCTCTTTGGACATTGCAAGTAATCAAAGAACTTAAAATTCTATTTAAAAACCAGTGACTAAAATTTTCACCTCAAAGGAATAGCCATGACAATCATAATAAAAAAGTGAGAATAAAGCTTGGGAATTACACTACCAGGTATTGAGACCTATTATAAAACTGTAGTGATTAAAACAGTACAAAAATATATAAACTGCTTAATGGGACAGAATGGAGTAAAAAATATATGTACCTACATATATACAGTCACCTGTTTCATTACAAAATGACACCATAGTACATTAGGGAAAGGATACTTTTTAAAATAAATGGTGGTGACTCAATCAGATATCCAAGTGGGGAAAATTGTATCTTGACTCTTACCTCACATCATATACAAAAATAAATTTTAGAGGAGTACCTGAGTTGGTTAAGCATCTAACTTTGGCTCAGGTCATGATCTCACAGTTCCTGAGTTCAAGCCCCACATTCAGGCTTTGTACCAACTACTCAGAGCCTGGAGCCTACTTTGAATTCTGTGTCTCCCTTTTTCTTTGCCCCTCCCCCACTCATGTTCCATGTCTGTCTCAAAAATAAACCTTTGAAAAATCATTTTAGATATACTGTATATGAAAGGTAAATTGATAAAAGCTTATAGAGGAAAACATGAAAATATATTTATTACCTTGGAGATGGCAAATATTTATTCAAACAGTTAACCATAAAAGAAAAAAAGAAAAATTTAAAACTTATTTTTATCAAAGTTTCCATTAAGAGAATTAAGAGGTAACTTACAAAATGTGACATGATATTTGTGAGACACACAAGTAACACATGACTAGCACTGAGAATAAAAAAACTCCCATAGATTAATAAAATGATTGGTAACAAGAAAGAAAAATAGGCAAATGATTTAAACAGACAAGTCACAAAAGAGATTCTCCAATGGCCGATAAAAAAGAAGAAAAGTTGCTCAACTTCATTAGTCATGAAGGAATGCAAATTACAACCACAGTTAGATACCATATACTCATCAGAATGGCAATCAAAAAGCAAAAGTAAGCATAAAAGAGAATGGTTAGTGAGGATATAGAGCACTGGTATTTTCAAACCACGTTAGCATGAGCGTTAACAGCATGGGTGTTAATTGGTTTAAACATTTTGATAACCTGTTTGATAGTATCTCATAAAACCATAAATTCGTACCCTATGACTCAGCAATTCCACTCCTAGGTAAACTTCCCTAAAAATTCATATATAAGTTAAAGTGAAAACCTATACTGAAATATTCATAACAGACAAAATTATCAAATGAATGCAAATGACTCAAATTCTCATGACCAGTAGAGTAAATAAACGTGGAAAATTCACCAATGTAATACTATACAGCAATGAAAGTGATTGGCAATACATACAGATCTCACAGACATGTTGAACAAAAGAAACGAGACACAAAATATGTTCTCCATGATTTTTTTTCAAAGTACAAAAACAGATATATGATCCAATATATTCTGTTTTGATATCAAGATAGTGATTATCCTTTGGGAATGAGAAGACTGGGTGGCAGCACACGGGTTCCTTCTGTACACTGGTCATGCTCTGTTTCTTGATCTTGGGGTCGGTTATACAGGAATGCTTGAAAACTTATTGAGAATTTATGTACACTTTACTGAATGTATATGATACTACAATAGTAGATTGTTTTAAATGTACATCTCCAGGGGCGCCTGGGTGGCTTAGTCGGTTGAGCGTCCGACTTCCGCTTAGGTCATGATCTCGCGGTTCGTGGTTCGAGCCCCGCGTCGGGCTCTGTGCTGACTGCCAGCTCAGAGCCTGGAGCCTGTTTCAGTCTGTGACTCCCTCTCTCTCTGACCCACCCCTGCTCACGCTGTCTCTCTCTCTCTCCCCTAGAAATAAATAAAACATTTAAAAAATTAAAAAAAAAATAAATGTGCGTCCCTGGTCCTAACCTGAACTTTAGATATCATTGCTTGCTTGTCATCTCCACTTATGTATCTAATGGACATAGCAATCTGGTCATGATCAAACAGAACTATTTAATTTTTTCCACCTTACTCTCCTTCAAACCCATTCTCCCCAAACATTTCCCATTTCACTAAATTTTGCTTAAGCCAAAAACCAATAGATTTTCTTGATTTTTTCTTCAGAGTGCACAGCCAATCCTTCAATAAGACCTCTTGGTTCTACTTCCAAAATGTATCCTATTTATGACTACTTCTCACCATTTCCAATGTTAAAATACTATTCTATGACACCACCATCGCTTGGACCTTGCTGTAGTTCTCTAGCTAGTTTTTCTGCTTTCATACCTACCTTTCCCTAGCCCACAATGAATCTTTCTAAAGAGTAAATCACATCATGTGACTTGAAACCTGCTACTGACTGTATTTTAGTGGCACTAAAATAGCTGTAGATGAGTGAAATTTTTCCTTTTCTAGCCAAGAATCCCACCTAACAAATAGGGAAAGGATGAAGGATTAGAAAATCAATAGTGCACAACACTTAATGAGAAAATTGATTTAGGAGATGATCTTTAGAAGATGAAAGCATTGAGTGAAGGATTTATGGGGGAGTTTACAATGGAGGTATCAGGCTGCCATCACATGAATCTACTGATCAATCACTAAAAATTAGACCTAGAAATTGAGTGTCTTCTGAAGATGAAAAATATAGCACAGCTTATACATACATACATACACACACACACATATATATAAGTTGTACTTGAATATCAAGATCATTCAGGACTAACTTCCATTTAAAGAAATATGGGAGCTAGCTAAACAAGTTAAATATAAGGAAGTGAATCCACTATATTGGAAAATTTTCAGTAAAATGGACTTACATTTTTTTACAACTCAATGACATGAAAAGGACTGGGGAGATTGCATGGGTGGCTCTGTCAGTTGAAAGTCCAACTCTTGATTTCAGCTCAGGTCATGACCTCATGGTCCTGGAATAGAGCCCCGTGTCTGGCTCTGCACTGAGCCTGGAGCCTTCTTAAGATTCTCTCTCTTCTTTTCCCTTTACACCTCCCCTGCTTGTGTGTGTGCATTCTTTCTTTCTCAAAAGAAAAGAAAGAAAAGAAAGAAAGAAAGAAGAAAGAAAGAAAGAAGAAAGAAAGAAAGAAAGAAAGAAAGAAAGAAAGAAAGAAAAAGAAAAGGAAGGAAGAAAGAAAAGGAGGGGGTTTTTGCTTTAGCATGAAAAAAGGATAACAATAAACATTATGTGCACAATTTATGCGGATTCTGCTTTGAATAAATCAATGGTGAAAAGCTATTTGTGACTAATTGGATAAATTCAGTTATAGATTAGTTATTATATGACACCAAAGACTTCATTGTTACCAAAGTTAGGTGTGATAATGGCATTGTAGCCATGTAAGAAAATATCCATACTTTTCAGAGATGCATACTGAATTATGTATTTAGAGGTGAAGTGATATGAATTCTGGGACATTTGCTTAAAATACTTATGCATAGAAAAAAAGCACAGATGAAGCAATATGATAAAATATTGATAATGAATTTGGATGATGGTCATATGGTATTTATTATATCATTCTTTTTGTTGATTATATTTTTTAGATTTTTTAAAATAAAAAACAAGTATCTGATGGCTACCTAGCCCCTTATAAAATAAAAATTCAACTCCCTTATAGAAATCTTATAAGATTTATATGATATGTTTACTTTTCTGACTCATCTCTCTTGTAATCTTCCCCCCTATTCATTACCCTCCAGCCATTCTGCTGATCATTTTGTTTTTGAACACACGCATGCAGCTCTTTTCTGTTTCAGAGTATTTGAATTTCTTGACTTTTTTCAGTCTGAAATGCTCTTCCTCCAAATAATTCCATGGCTATTCCTCTTTTCAACATTGGGGATGCAACTCAACTATTACCTGCTTGGAGAGATTGTCCTCACCCATCCTATCTAACGAAGCCTCCATACTCACACTCTACAACGGTGCCCTATGCAGAAGATCAACAAATATTTACTACCTACTCCTCTTCCACTGGAGGAATACATTTCCTTTCTCCAATGTTGTTGGGCTTGGCCAGGTGAATTATTATAACCAATTTGGCCAGTTGGATATGAGCAGATATAAGCAAGCAGACTTGAAAAGTGTTTGCAGTTAGGCACTCTTACCCTTTTTGATAGAGCCATGGAAAGATATTTCTCAGAGTAGCTTCTGCCCCTTCATTATCGATCTTGTTACCAATAGCTCTAAAGTACTATATAGATATTTGTTGTAATTGTCAAAATCTATCAGTGACTGGAAAGTAATAGGTATTCAGTAACATTTCATTGAGTAAATGAATCAATATCAGGCCATAAAGATTTGGAAAGAACTTGGTTTAGAATCCTTTTGGCCATGTCTTAGGACCTCTAATTATACTCCAGAATCCTATACATTGGGAGGCAGTATTTAAAAAAAAAACTATCAACCAAACCAAAAGGTCAGATTTCATGGCTTGTCATAGTTTGCATTATGAACTTTATTTGCCCTCTACAAACCTTCTCAAAGCCTTGCTGTGAAGAAATATAGTCTCCTACCAAAGGAATTTCTGTCCCTGCTAGAAAATGGTTGGAAGAGAAAAGATAATGTAGATATAGTAAGGACAGGTCTTTCCATGATTTGTATTTTATATCTTAATGAAAATTTTCACAGCAGTCACAGCACAAATAGTACCATGTCTCTTATTTTACAATTTATGAAGTTTTCAGATATTTTTGACCTGATTTTTTTCCACTGCAATGTTGAGATATTGTATCAGAAAGTCATAAGGCCTATTACTTTTGACCTTTAGGAAAGTTGTATCCAGGAGTCAGGTAGTTAGTTCCCATATGAGTGAATGATGAGAAGTTTCCTATATTTCCCATGAATCTCTGTTCACTCCAGAAGGATCCTCCTAGGACAGGAGAAGAGAGAGGTACTTAATGAGGGTTTATTGCTCTGATTGAGCTGCTTATTAATCCTCACACATCATGGGTGAGTATGAAGGGCTAACAAAGTTTAGACCTTGTGTGTGCTAAAATTATAATATGGGCTAATGCATCATACATTTACCGTTATGATTATTTTAAAATATAATCCTTGGGAATCATGCTTTATTTTGAAATTTAGTTTTACTATGTCTTATGATTGTGTACTATGGTCTATTTCAATCAATTACTAGTAATTGTTGTTATGCTTTCATAGCATTCTAAATCTGGTTTATTTGTTGATTCTAAATGCCATCCCAGAGAAATCTTCAGTTTATTTAATCTGATAACTGGTCTGTTTATCTTTGTGCTTTTCTTACATTTCCCTTCCTCCCCCACTCCCTACAAACCTTATCCTACTAGAGTTATTATTATTCTGAATTTAGTGTATATTCCAATCTAATGTCCCTTTATACATTGCCCACTAGACTCTTATTTTAAATTTTTATTTATTTATTTTGAAAGAGAGAGATAGAGAGAGAGAGAGCAAATGCATGGGGGAGGGCCAGAGAGAATGGGAGAGAGAAAAAATCCCAAGCAGGCTCTGCAATATCAGTGCAGGAGCTTGATCTCATAATTTGTGAGATCATGATCTGAGCTGAAATCAAGAGTTGGACGCTTAACTGACTGAGCCATCCAGGCACCCCTAGAGTCTTTATTCATTCTAAAAAATATTTATGGAACACTTGTTACAGAGCACTACTAGATACTGAATTTTGAAAAAAAAAAGAGTTTTGGACTTCTATTACTGGTTCTTTTTCAATATGTCTTTTTGGTTAAATCTTTAATGTTTTTCTGGGCCTATCACCTATGCTAATCTCCTTTTAGTTACTAGAAGCTCCTTGCTAGGATTTCTTCCTTAATATTTATTTATTTATTTATTTATTTATTTATTTATTTATTTACAAATAGTTTATTGTCAAATTAGTTTCCACATAGCACCCAGTGCTCATCCCCACAAGTGTCCTCCTCCATGTCCGTCCCTCCCTCCCCCCACATCCAGCAGTCCTCAGTTTTTGTCAGCATTCAAGAGTCTCTCATGGTTTGCCTCTCTCCCTTTCCCCCACCATTTCCGCCCTTCTTCTCCCCCTTGGTCCTCTGTTAAGTTCCTCCTAATCCTATACGTGCACAATATGATATTTGTCCTTCTCTGCCTGACTTATTTCGCTCAGCATAACACCATCAAGGTCCATCCATGTTGCTACACATGGCCAGATTTCATTATTTCTCTTTGCCATGTAGTATTCCATGGTATAGATAAACCACATCTTCTTGATCCATTCATCTGTTGATGGACACTTAGGCTCTTTCCAGGTTTTAGCTATTGTGGAGGTGCTGCTATGAACATTGGGGTATATGTGCTCCTATGCATCAGCATTTCTGTATCCCTTGGGTAAATTCCTAGCAGTGCTATTGCTGGGTCATAGGGGAGCTCTATTGTTAGTTTCCTTAGGAACCTCCACACTGTTTTCCAGAGGGGCTGTACCAGTTTACATTCCCACCAACAGTGTAGGAGGGTGCTCGTTTCTCCACATCCTCGCCAGCATCTAGAGTTCTCTGATTTGCTCATTTTAGCCACTCTGACTGGCGTGAGGTGGTATCTCAGTGTGGTTTTGATTTGTATTTCCCTGATGAGGAGCGATGCTGAGCATCGTTTCATGTGTCTGTTGGCCATCTGGATGTCCTCTTTGGAGAAGTGTCTGTTCATATCTTCTGCCCATTTCTTCACTGGGTTGTTTGTTTTTCGGGCGTGTAGTTTGGTGAGTTCCTTATAGATTCTGGATATTAACCCTTTATCTG
Organism: Proteles cristata cristata; assembly: GCA_017311185.1. Classification (NCBI taxonomy): domain Eukaryota; kingdom Metazoa; phylum Chordata; class Mammalia; order Carnivora; family Hyaenidae; genus Proteles; species Proteles cristata. The sequence goes on from JAESUZ010002471.1 coordinate 41,814, forward strand.
ATATGTCATTTGCAACTATCTTTTCCCATTCCGTTGGTTGCCTATTAATTTCCTGGGTTGTTTCCTTTGCTGTGCAGAAGCTTTTTATCTTGAGGAGGTCCCAACAGTTTAATTTTGCTCTTGATTCCCTTGCTTTTGGGGATGTGTCAAGTAAGAAGTTGCTGCAGTGGAGGTCAAGGAGGTTGTTTCCTGATTTATCCCCTAGGGTGTTGATAGTTTCCTGTCTCACGTTCAAGTCCTTGATCCATTTTGAGTTTATTTTTGTGTATGGTGTGAGAAAATGATCTAGTTTCATTCTTCTGCATGTTGCTGTCCAGTTCTCCCAACACCATCTGTTAAAAAGGCTGTCTTTTTTCCATAGGATATTCTTTCCTGCTTTGTCAAAGATTAGTTGGCTGTATACTTTTGGGTCCACTTCTGAGTTCTCAATTCTGTTCCATTGGTCTATGTGTCTGTTTTTGTGCCAATACCATACTGTCTTGATGATGACAGCTTTGTAGTAGAGGCTAAAGTCTGGGATGGTGATCCCTCCCGTTTTGGTTTTATTTTTCAGGATTACTTTGGCTATTCGGGGTCTTTTGTGGTTCCATACAAATTTTTGGATAGTTTGTTCTAGTTTTGAGAAGTATGCTGGTGCAATTTTGATTGGAATTGCATTGAATGTGTAGAGTGCCTTAGGTAGTAATGACATCTTAACTATATTTATTCTTCCTATCCATGAGCATGGAATGTTTTTCCATTTCTTTGTGTCTTCTTCAATTTCCTTCATAAGTTTTCTATAGTTTTCATCATACAGATCTCTTGTATCCTTGGTTAGGTTTATTCTGAAGTATTTTATGGTTTTTTGTGCAATTGTGAATGGGATCAGTTTCTTGATTTCTCTTTCTGTTGCTTCATTGTTGGTGTATAAAAATGCAACCGATTTCTGTACATTGATTTTGTACCCTGCAACTTGGCTGAATTCTTGGATCAGTTCTAGTAGGCTTCTGGTGGAGTCTGTCGGGTTTTCGATGTAGAGTATCATGTCATCTGCGAAGAGGAAAGTTTGACTTCCTCTTTGCCAATTCTGATGGCTTTGATTTCCTTTTGGTGTCTGATGGCTGATGCTAGGACTTCCAGCACTATGTTAAACAGCAGTGGTGAGAGTGGGCATCCCTGTCGTGTTCCTGATCTCAGGGGGAAAGCTCTGAGTTTTTCCCCGTTGAGGATGATGTTAGCTGAAGGCTTCTCATAGATGGCTTTGATGATGTTTAAGTAGGTTCCTTCTATCCCAACTTTCTCGAGAGTCTTTATTAAGAAGGGATGCTGTATTTTGTCAAATGCTTTTTCTGCATCTATTGAAAGGATCATATGGTTTTTATCTTTTCTTTTATTGATATGATGTATCACATTGATTGATTTGCGAATATTGAACCAGCCCTGTAACTCAGGAATGAATCCCACTTGATCTTGGTGGATGATTCTTTTATATGCTGCTGGATTCGATTTGCAAGGATCTTGTTGAGAATTTTTGCATCCGTATTCATCAAGGATATTGGCCTGTAGTTCTCTTTTTTGCTGGATCTCTGTCTGGCTTGGGAATCAGAGTGATGCTGGCTTCATAAAATGAGTCGGGAGTTTTCCTTCGCTTTCTATTTTTTGGAATAGCTTGAGAAGAATTGGGATTAATTCTGTTTTAAATGTCTGGTAGAATTCCCCAGGGAAGCCATCAAGTCCAGGGCTCTTATTTGTTGGGAGATTTTTGATCACTGATTCAATTTCTTCACTCGTTATGGGTCTGTTCAGGTTTTCTATTTCTTCCCGTGTGAATTTTGGTAGTGAGTGTGTGTTTAGGAATTTGTCCATTTCATCTAAGTTGTCCAATTTGTTGGCATATACTTTTTCATAGTATTCCCTGATAATTGCTTGTATTTCTGAGGGGTTGGTTGTAATAAGTCCATTTTCATTCATAATTTTGTCTATTTGGGTGCTCTCTCTTTTCTTTTGGATAAGTCTGGCTAGAGGTTTGTCAATTTTGTTGACTTTTTCAAAAAACCAACTCTTGGTTTCATTGATCTGTTCAATTGTTTCTTTGGTCTCTATGTTGTTTATTTCTGCTCTGATTTTTACTATTTCTCTTCTTCTACTGGGTTTAGGGCGTTCTTGTTGCTCTGCCTCTAGTTCCTTTAGGTGAGCTGTTAGATTTTGGACTTGTGCTTTTTCTAATCTCTTGAAATAGGCCTGGAGAGCAATGTACTTTCCTCTTAGGACTGCCTTTGCTGCATCCCATAGATTTTGAATTTTTGTGTTTTCATTTTCATTTGTTTCCATATATATTTTAATTTCATCTCTAATTGCCTGATTGGCCCATTCATTCTTTAGAAGGGTGTTCTTTAACCTCCATGTTTTTGGAAGTTTTCCAGACCTCTTCCTGTAATTGATTTCAAGTTTCAAAGCATTGTGATCTGACAGTGTGCATGGTATGATCTCTATTCTTTTATATTTATTGAGGGCTATTTTAAGTCCCAGTATGTGATCTATCTTGGAGAATGTGCCATGTGCACTTGAGAAGAAAGTAAATTCCCTGGCCTCAGGATGTAAAGTTCTAAATATATTCGTCAGGTCCATCTGGTCCAATGTGTCTTTCAAGTCCATTATTTCTTTAGTGATTTTCTGTCTGGTTGACCTATCCATTGCTGTAAGCAGAGTATTAAAGTCCCCTGCTATTAGCACATTCTTATCTATAAGCTTGTTTCTGTTTGTGATTAATTGTTTTAGATATTTAGGTGCTCCCATATTTGGTACGTAGACATTTATGATTGTTAGTTCTTCCTGATGGATGGACCCTGTAATTATTATGTAGTGCCCTTCTTCATCTCTTTTGATTGTCTTTAATTTAAAGTCCAGTTTGTCTGATATAAGTATCGCTACTCTGGCTTTCTTTTGATTTCCTGTAGCATGATATATATTTCTCCATCCCCTTACTTTTAATCTGAAGGTATCTTCCCGTCTAAAATGAGTTTCTTGTAGACAGCATATAGATGGATTTTGTTTTTTAATCCATTCTGCTACCCTATGTCTTTTGATTGGAGCATTCAGCCCATTTACATTCAGTGTTATTATTGAAATATGTGGGTTTAGAGTCTTTGTATCTTTTGTAGGGTTCATGTTTGTGGTGGTGTCTCTGGAATCTTAGTTCCTTGCAACCTTTCCTTCAGAGCATCCCCCTCAGGATTTCTTGTAGGGCTGGCTTCGTGGTGACAAATTCTTTCAATTTCTGTTTATTTGGAAAGGTTTTTATCTCTCCTTCTATTTTGAATGACAGGCTTGCTGGATAGAGGATTCTTGGCTGCATATTTTTACTGTTCATCACATTGAAGATCTCTTGCCATTCCTTTCTGGCCTGCCACGTTTCAGTAGATAGGTCTGTCACCACTCGGATAGGTTTCCCTTTGTATGTGAGGGCCCTTTTCTCCCTAGCTGCTTTCAAAATTCTCTCTTTGTCCTTGTATTTTGCCATTTTTATGATGATATGTCGTGCAGAAGATCGATTCAAGTTACGTCTGAGGGGAGTCCTCTGAGCCTCTTGTATTTCCACATTTACTTTCTTCCCCAGGTCGGGGAAGTTCTCTGCTATAATTTGTTCCAGGACTCCTTCAGCACCTTTCCCTCTCTCTTCCTCTTCTGGGATTCCTATGATACGGATATTGTTGCGTTTGACTGTGTCGCTGAGCTCTCGAATTCTTCTTTCCTGTTCCTGGATCAGTTTGTCTCTTTTTTTGTCAGCTTCTTGTTTTCTAGAATGGTGTCTTCTAAATCACTTATTCTCCTTTCTGCCTCTTCAATCCGTGCATTGGAGGCCTCTAATTAATTATGGATCTCATTTATCGCATTTTTTAATTCTTCATGCCTATTTTTATTTTCCATTCTGTCTGTAGCCATAGTTTCTTTGATGTCCCCTATGTTTTTTTCAAGCCCAGCTATTAATTTACCATTATTATTCTAAAATCTTGTTCACTTATGCTGCTGATATCTGTTTTGAGCAGTTCATTGGCTGTCATTTCTTCTTGGAGTTTCTTTGGAGGAGAGCTCTTTCGTTTCATCATTTTAGTTAGCTTTCCGGCTCTTGTTGGTTTTAAAGTCCTGTTATGCTCTCTGTTTCTATGAGCACTGCTATGTCCAAGAAGACTCTTTGACTTTCCAGGGCCTATCCTTTCAGAGATTGTTTTTGAATGGTATCCTCGGTATCTTGTTGGGACCTTAGTTATTTTATTTTCCTATTCGTAGTGATATTTAGGACTCTTCACCTTGTGTACTCCTAGCTTGTTTCTTGAGATCTAGCCGTTAGAAGGCTTTCTCAGTGGATTCTGTGTCCTTTTTCTCCCAGTCTCTCAGGTTTTGTAAGGTTTCCAATGGCTTCAGATCTTTTCTGTGTGATGTATGGGCGCGAGTGCAAGTACGGAGCTCCTTACTTCTCCGCCATCTTACCCAATGAACCTCTTCCTTAATATTTATATGGCTATCCCCCAAATTAATCAATGATCATGTGAGTCAGGAAAAGAGCTGTGCAGAGTGTGAATGCAGGCCTGAGTTGTGGGCTATGACGGAGAGGAATTATAGCGTATTTTAGAATAACCTACAACTGCTGGTAAATATGTAGCTATTTAGGGCTTGGCTGTGGACCTCTCCCAAGAACTAGTCCATGATATCTTGGTAGAAGATCAACCTTCAGTTGACATCAAGGTTTTCAGAGTTTCGAAAGGCTTAGGTCCACTGATGATGTCTAGGAGAAGGATTGTGTTTCCTAGGCTGTCAGCACATCAACTCTTCTCAATTTAAACTTTTTGAAAACAAGCTCTAGATTAATTCATATCAGGAGCTATGGATTCCATTTCTGACTCTGTCAATAAATAGTTATTTCCTCTTTGGCTGTTCTTTTCTGTGAACTGAGGAATGAACTCTACTACAAATTCCAGTGATGATATTCCCTGATGCTATGACTATATAATGAGTCCTGGAAAGATACTAGTTTTTGTATATATTTACATGGCATATACACAGTTAAGGAACACTGAAAATGGAAACCTGTGGCTAAAGAAGTCAGACACCATAAGAAGTCAGAAATTTATCACTGCCCTTTGTAGTTATTTTAATAAATGATTTGTACCTTAAATACATGCATATCTCTTTAGTTATACAACTGCTCAATAATCAAGCATAAATGCCGTGTGATGATTGTGGAGTGTGCTTCTTAATGTGGGATCATAAGATATGAGAATTGGGATGGTTAATTATTGCTACAGTAATTGAAGAATGAAATAACCTGATTAGTTCTTTTTCAAACTGTGTCTTTTTTTCCTCTTTAAGAAAACAATGAATAGGAGCTTTTATTGCAGATAGAGAAGAATGCATATCAGATTTTCAAACCCTTCCAAAGGCTTTCATTAAAGAAGGTATCTCACCTTAGAAACGGCAGAAAAGACTTGGTCATAACAAAATGGAAAATTTGAATGCTCTAATTACTTAAAATATCCAGCTGCAATGAAGCAGAACTGATCTAAAGTCTGAATGGCCCAGCAAAGTAGAAGCTAAGATTGTCTCCCTCAACAAAGCATAAGCAAGCCTTCTATGCTGATAGCTGAAACCTTGTCCCCTTCCGCCCTTTCCCCAGTGAAATATCTGAGGACTGGAAATACATTAGTTTTCTCTAGAAGTCCTTTGAACATCCTTTGATGTTCAGTTTACATGGGAAAAATGTACTTTTCTATGCAATTTTTGTGCTGTCAAGAAGGTTCATTGCCCAGAAAAGCTTATCCAACCTACTCTCTAAGGCTCAATTCAAGTCTTATCTGTTGTGAAACATTTTCAGATAAATTATCCCTTCTTTACTCCTTTTTTTTTACATTTATTATGTGCATCACACAAATAGTATCTAATTGTTTAGTTCTGATATTATAGACTTTAGCATTTTAATATATACTATTTCATTCTTTATATAGTTTATGAGCATGTCGTGTCTCTCAGTTCATTTTCAAGTACTTCAAGAGCAAGACTCACTTTATCTACTTATACAATTCCCCACAACATCTAGCATGATTCAGGGCACACAGAAGGTGCTGGATTGAATGATTGATTAATCAATGTGGTTTGGTGAAAAATGATTCCAGGTGACATATTCTGTGTGCAAATTTGAGAAAGCAAATGTGACACTTGGATATCTTGAAGGATGTGCCATTACAATACCTGATTAATGGATAAACTTCATTTAATTCCAATTTCTCATCTTTGGTCGAAAGATATACAATGTCAACATTAGTGTAGTAAAAAATTTTGTTTTAGGAACATGGCAGTGTCACTAATAATATAAAATACAATTTGATCAAACTTGGTCAAGCTGAATTTTTTTTTGCTTGCCAGGATGTTCATGTTAATTTTTATAAAATTTTAAATATCTATATATTCTTAGTTTCAATAGAAGTTCATTTAGTCCACTTTAATAATTCTTTTTCTACAAACATAACAGAGATGGAATCTCATGGTCATTATCTTATATATTATAATAGGGTTTGTGATGGTTAATTTCATGTGTCAACACTGACTTATATCATGTTTCAGCTGTACTTGGCCTTGTAAAGAAGAACTACTCTTGTCTGAACCCCCTCTTGCTTTTTGCTGGCTTAGGACAATGTCACATCAGAACTAGGTAATCCAATTAGAGCCCAATTTGATGTAAATTTCATATACCAGTTCTCATATTGCAGTTCTTCCTTGTTTTCCTGAGACGGACTCCCTACTAATGCCTGTTTGGTTGTATAGCTTGTTAACTGCAATAAAGCACCAGGATGAGGGGGAAAATAGAGGAGGGCATGGGACTCTATTGCCTGGAAGAATAAGATCCTTTTAGTAATTTGGGCCTGGCCTGGCCTGACTATGGCTTAGTTTTCAACTTTGGTTTAGTTTTAGCCTTGATCACTACATATCACTTAAAACTCCTGTACCCTTTCAAACTGGCATCTCTGTACTCTGCCTGCTTGGTTCACTTACTGTGCCCATTTAGACAAATCCCCTTTATTGCACTTACCCCACGGTGGGCAATAAGAGCCTGCTAAGTGGAGGAATTATCCTGGTTATTGGCCCCTTGACTATTTGTTACCATCATACTTTTTGGTGGAGGGTTTTAGGCATTTCACATATTAGAGGTCAAGCTCTTCAGTTTTAGCTGTGAGTAAGTGTACGCCACTCTTCAAAACTGCCCTTGGGATTTGGTTTGCTGCCACCAAATGATATTAGTGTGTTACACTTAGTGATTTCCTTAAAATGGGAAATAATGGTATTTTATTAGAAGCCTCAAGCATAGACTTTAAAGATTCATTATATATAAGAAGTAAATCTGTTTTTTTTTTTTAAGTTTATTTTGTGAGAGAGAGAGCGAGTGAGCAGGGGAGAGGCAGAGAGAGAGGGATAGAGAGAGAGAGAAGGAAAGAGAGAGAAGTAGAGAGAGAGAGAGAACGAGAACCAAGCAGGCCCCACACTTGTGGAGCCCAGCGCAGAGCTCTGTTTCACTAACTGCAAGATCATGACCTGAGCCGAAATCAAGAGTTAGACGCTTAACCAGCTAAGCCACCCAGGTGCCTCAAAAAGTAAATCTTTTTAACCAAAATGGTAAGCTTCTGCAAACATTAAATGTTCAAAAATACAATACTTTTATGGTGAGATTTTCTTTAGAAACAGTTAAATATTAAGATAAAGGGATATGTTTGGGTGAAAAATGGCTCTTTACTATCACAAATTATTAATTTTTATTAATTTTAACACAAAATAATGTATGGTTCTTGAATCAAAATTCAAATAATACATAAGTGTAGAGACTAAAGAGCTATAGCTCTTCTTATCTCATCGACCTAACCAATCCCACTTTCAAAGGGTAACTACTGTAAAACGATTGATGTGTTTTCTTCCAGAAGTTTTGTATGCATATTCAAATATATATGTTTGGATATTTTTTAATGTTTATGCTTTTTTATTATGAAAAATGGTTGGTGGTTGATGTATTGTCCTGAAAATTACTCTTTTTTTTTTAAATGTTTTTATTTATTTCTAGGAGAGAGAGAGAGAGACAGCGTGAGCAGGGGAGGGCCAGAGAGAGAGGGAGCCACAGACTGAAACAGGCTCCAGGCTCCGAGCTGGCAGTCAGCACAGAGCCCGACGCGGGGCTCGAACCCACGAACCGCGAGATCATGACCTGAGCGAAAGTCGGACGCTTAACCGACTAAGCCACCCAGGCGCCCCTGAAAATTACTTTTTAATATAACGAACTGATAAGGACATACTTTCATATTAGTATGTAGGGAACTTACTTTTCAAAAAAAAATTTGTTAAATGTTTATTTTTGAGGGAGAGACACAGAGAGAGAGAGAGCAAGAAAGCATGAGTGGGGGAGAGGCAGAAAGAGAGAGGGAGACATAGAATCTGAAGCAGGCTCTAGGCTCTGAGCTGTCAGCACAGAGCTTGACGTGGGGCTCAAATTCATGAACTCTGAGGTCATGACCTGAGCTGAAGTCGAATGCTTAACCGACTGAGCCACACAGACATCCCGGTAACTTACTTTTTTAATGACATCATGACATTCCATAATCCAAATATACCCTAATTTATTTAACAAGTTATTATTTTGGATTTGAGATGGTTTCCTTTATTGTTATAAATAATGTTATCAACATGCTTATATAGATACCTTCTATTAGTTTTCTTTCATTGAATACTACATTATAACAAACTTAGCAGTTTAAAGCAAACAAATATATTATTTTACAATTTCCCTGGAGGCTTGACTCAGGAAAAAATCTGCTTCCAAGCTTCCTCAGGTTGATGGCAAAATGGCTTTCCCTGAGGCCGACTGAGATTCTCGATGTCTTACTGGCTATTGGCAAAGGGACCACTCTCAGTTCCTAGAAGCCACTTCACCTGCCACATGGTGCTCTGCATAGACTCTCTCACAGTTTGTGTATCTCTAATGTTGGGAAAGGCTCAGTCTCTTTATGGGGGTCACCTAATTAGATCAGACCAATCAGAATAATCTATTTTTTTAAAACTAACTCCGGAGTCTGCTAATTTCAGTTGACCCTTGAACAGGGCAGGAGTTAGGGGCCCTGAACCCCCACACAGTAAAAAATCCACATATAACCTTAGAGTCCCAACAAACTCTACTAATAGCCTGCTGTTGACCAGAAGCCTTACCAATAACATAAACATTTGATTAACACATATTTTGTATGTTGTATACATTTATATATTGTATTCTTATAGTGAAATAAGTTAGAAGAAAATGTCAAATTCATAGGGATGATTACAGTACTGTACTGTATTTATTGAAATATTCACCTATAAGTGTATCTGCATTGTTCAAACTGGAATTGTGCAAGGGTCAACTGTAACAACATAATAACAGGATTGATTCCCATTATATTCACAGACTGTGCTCACACTCCAGAGAGAATTACAGAAGGCATATACATCAAGGAGTGGGAATCTTGGTTATCTTAGAATTCTACCTGTAACATACCCTTAGGCCTTTGTATGTTTATATGCTGATAGAGTCACTGAAGTAGAGTTGCCAGGCTAAAAGTATGGGTGTTAGAAATTTTGGTTTACATTTAACTTTTAAAATATTATATTTCTTTATACTCTCAATAAAGCCCATTAGATTATACTAACCCCAATCTTACCTATTAAGCACTATAAGCACAAGTATTTTTATTTTTTAATGGAAATATCTTTAATATCTAGAATAGTTATTGGCATGCAGTACATACTCTTGGTTAAAAGCTTTCACCACGGGAGTGCCTGTGTTGCTCAGTTGGTTAAGTGTACAACTCTTGATTTCAGCTCAGGTCATGATCTCATGATTTGTGAGTTTGAGCCCCGCATCAGCACAGAGCTTGCTTGGGATTCTCTCTCTCCTTCTTCCTCTCCCCTTCCCCATCCAATAAATAAATATTTAATATTTTAAAGTTTATTTATTTATTTTGAGAGACAGAGACAGCACAACTTGGGGACAGTCAGAGAAAGAAGAGACAGAGAATCCCAAGCAGGCTCCTTGTTGTCAGTGCAGAGCCCAATGGAGGGTTGAATTCACAAAACCTTGAGATCATGACCTGAGCCAAAACCAAGAGCTGGACGCTTAACTGACTGAGCCACTCAGGCGTTCCAAATAAATAAATGCTTTTTTATAAAAAGAATTTCCATAATAATCATTTGCTACCTTATGAAAATTTCATTATCTTATAAAGCATCAATGTCTATTTTTCTACCCTCAAAACTGCTTTTCCATTTACCCTTAAGAAAACGATTGGATATCTCTCTGTTTCATGAATTATTAATGTACTATTTGTTTTGCTGTACAATTAATACGTGTCTCTGTCTTTGTGATTTTTTGTTTCTTGTTTTTGTAATGTTTATTTATTTTTGAGAGAGAGACAGAGGAGAGAGAGAGAGAGAGAGAACCCAAACAGGGGAGGGGCAGCGAGAGAGGGAGACACAGAAACCGAAGTAGGCTCCAGGTTTTTGAGCTGTCAGCACAGAGTCCAATGAGAGGCTCGAACTTGTGAACTATGAGATCATGACCTGAGCTGAAGTTGGACGCTTAACCAACTGAGCCTCCCAGATGCCCCAATACTTGTCTTTGTCTTTGAAAAAAGGTAGAGGTACTTTTCATTGATAATCCCTTCCAAATGCCTTTATAATACTAATTATTTTCAACTACATAGAGGCCACATCCCTGACAACAGAACTAACAAGAAGTTAAACAAATATTTTCCTTTCAATTTGAACAAAGTAAGAAGGTTAACGGAATGAAGATGAAAGTACCTATTATTGTAAGTGTGGTGAAGAACATTTTGATTAGGGGAGAATCCAAATAATGTGTTGGAGAATAGAAGCAAGGTATTTGGTAAGGGTGAAAATATAATCCAGAATAATTAAAAAATATAGAAATCAAATTGTGTTTTTATTTATTTTCCATTTTGACAATTGGAAAGCATTTTTCCAGTTTTATTGAGGTATAATTGACATATAACTAGTATAAATGACATAACATATATATAATGTTGTATATAACATTATGTAATTGACACTAAACATTTGTTTAAAGACATTGTGATGATTTGATAAACATGTATATTGTGAAATTACCACAGATTATTTGATACATCTCCATTATGTCACATAGTTACCTATTTTTTTTTTTGTTGTGAGCAATTAAGATGTATCATTTTAGCAACTTAAAGGTATGCAATACATGTTGTTAACTATAGCATTAGATTTGCAGAACTTATTCATCTTATAACTGAAAATTTGTATTCTTTGGGCAAAGTCTTCCCAATTCCCCCATACTTAGCCTCTGGTAACCAGTAATCTACTTTATTTCTGAGTTGGGCCTCTTTAGATTCCACATATAAGTGATAGATACCATATTTGGTTTGATACCAAATACCAGTATTAGTCTTTTGTTATCTAACTTAGTTCACTGACCTCAAAGTTCATCCATTCTCTCATGAATCGTGCGATTTCCATCTTTTAAAAAAGCTAGAGGGGTGCCTGAGTGGTTCAGTTGAGCATCTGACTCTAGATTTCAGCTTAGGTCATGATCTTGCAATTTGTGAGTTCAACACCTTTATCGGGCTCTGTCCTGACAGCATAGGACCTGCTTGGGATTCTCTTTCCTCTCTCTGCCCCTACCCAGCTCTCGCTCTCTCCCTCCCCTGCCTTTCTCTCTCTCCCTCTCTCTCACAAAGTAAATAAATACTTTAAACAAGCTGAATACTGTTCCATTGTGTATATATATCACATTTCCTAATCCATTCGTCTGTAAACAGATAATAAGTTTGTTTCCATATCTTAGCTATTGTGAATAGTGCTACAATAAACAATGGAGTACAGATACCTTTACAAGATAGTGATTTCATTTCCTTCAGATGTGTATCTACAAGTGAAAGTGCTAGATGAAATGGATTTTCAGTGGAAATTAATTAGATTGGAGAAGAGAGTGGGAAGATAGTGTTGTATTTGATAGAGGATGTTAGAGTCCTTGATTAATAATTTGTGGTATTAAAATTATGTTTTAAATTGCAAAAGTAATACATTTTCATTATCTAAGAATCTGAAAATTGAATAAGAGAAAAAAATTTGAAACATCAGATTGTGTGGAGAAAAAATAGATTAAAATCTTGATTTATTTTTTTCCCAGTCCTTTTGTTTACATATCATACATTTACCTTACAATTTCACAAAAAATGGAATAATAGTAAAAGTACTATTTGATAATTTTCTTAAAAATCTTAAAATGTTTTAAATAACTTTTACTGCCTTTCAACACAGATCTATGGTATGATTTTTCAAGACTATAAAATATTCTATTCTAATAATGAAATATTTTTATATAATTCCTTATTGTTTAACTAAAGAGCCATTTAATTGTTTTTTAAATATATTTTTTATTTTCCAAATTATTATACAGCAAAATTGACTTCTTCCCCTTTGGATTTTAATCGATGCATAAGTTTGCTCAACCTCCACCATATTCAGGATGCAGAATCTCAAAAATCTCCTCTATACCAGCTCTTTCGAGAGATTCTCACTCATCCATTTCCCCTGACAACCACAGACCTGTTTTCCATCATTATGGGTTTTTTTTTGCCTTTTTAAAAGTGGCAAATACTGGTTTCTACTCCTGAAACCAATACTGCAGTATACATTAACTAACTTGAATTTAAATAAATAGGTTTAAAATTATAAATAAATAAATAAACAAACAAATAAATAAATAAATAAATAAATGTGTGAAATCTATGGAATGTATGTATGTAACCTCTTGATACTGTTCTCTGACTCAGCATAATGTCTTTAAGATTCATCTAAGTTGCTGTTCGTAACTTTTTTTTTTTAAACTCCTGAGTAGTATTCCATAGTATGGATATTACAGCATCCGTCCATTAAAAGATATCTGGTACCTCTCTGTCCTCATGCTGCTCCACTGTGACCCTGCCAAAGCCTGCAGATGAACACCCCACCCCTGGGCACTGCTCCACTGTGGCCCTGTTCAAACCGACCAACACGTGCCGCTCACACAGGGGATACCTCATGAGTGCCTGGGTCTGGTGACCAAGGGGGATTGTGTTTCTGCGTTCTATGTGTCTGAAACCATTGGAGAGATCGCTCATGGCAGGCTACCACCTCCTGGCACTATGCAGATAGCAGGCTGAAACACACCCCCTGTCTTCTGGTAGAGAGAAGAAAAACCTGTCTACTTGACCTGGAACCTCAACTTGAGGGTCATCAAGACTTTATCACACATCTGGAGGTTATAGAAGTATTCTCAGGGAATGTAGGCCAGGGGATACAGTCTTTGAATTCTCATTCAGCCCCGCTATAGCTCACCAGTATTTATGTGAAGAAAAGAAAAACACTAATTTAAAAAGATGTATGCACCCCTATGTTCACTGCAGCATTATTTACAATAGCCAAGACATGGAAACACTCTAAATGTACATCAATGGATGGATGAATAAAGAAGATGGGGTATTTATATGCAATGGAATTCTACTCAGCTATTAAAAAATGAAATCATGCCATTTGCAAACAGCATGGATGGAGCTTGAGAGTATTATGCTAATTGAAATAAGTCAGACACGAAGACAAATACCATATGATTTCACTTATCTGGAATCTAAAAACAAAACAAATGAACAAACAAAGCAAAGTAAAACTGCTAGGTTCAGAGAACAGATTGGTGGCTCCTAGAGGGGATAGGAGTTGGGGAATAAACAAAATTGGTAAAGGAGACCAAGAGGTAAAAACGTCTAGTTATAAATACATAAGTCATGGGGATGTAATGTGTAACATTGGGACTATAGTCAAGAGTACTGTATTATAAATATGAAAGTTGCAAAGAAAGTAAATCAAACACATAAGAAAAAATGTAAATTTGTATGGTAACAGATGATAAATAAATTGACTTAATGTGGTGATCATTTCTCAATGTATACAAATGTTGACTCGCTGTGCTGTACACCTAAAACTAATGTAATGTTATATCTCAATTATACTTCCATAAAAAATAAGGATATCTGGGCTGTTTCCAGTTTGGGGCTATTATAAAAAATGCTGCTATGAACATTCATGTACAAGTCTTCTGTGGATGTGTTTTTGTTTCTCTTAGGTGTATATCTAAGAGCAGAACTGCATATTTTCTCTTTCCACCAGCAGTGTATGAGGATTCCAATTTCTTCACATCCTTGTCAACATTTGTGATTGTCCATCTTTGTTATTATAACCATTCTAGTAAGTGTGAAATGGTATCTCATTACGGTCTTGATTTGCATTTTCCTAGTGACTAATGATGATGAGCATCTTTTCATGTGCTTACTGGCCATTTGTGTATCTTCTTTGGAGAAATGTCTGTCATTTCCTTTGCCCATTTTAAATTTATGTTCTGTAATTTCTCACTGACTTATAATGGTTCTTTATATATTCTGGATACTAACCCTGACCAGATATAGAATTTTAAGTATTATTGTTGTTACTAATATCTGAAAGTATAAACATTATAATTGGAATTAAGGATAAAGGAACAGAAGAAACATAGTCCTTTCTTTCTAGGAGTTGAAAGTAGTGGAACAGTAAAACTTGAGGATGTCTTTTCAATGAAAGGGGCCAGAGACAAAGCAGTTAATATTTATAAGCCTCAGGAAATGGGAAAGCTAACTGTCCAACTAACAGTGATGGGTAAATAGGGAAAAGATGGCTTGGGAAAGAAAAATTGTAACCATTGTTCACTTTATTTTATTTAATAATTGTCCTCTGAGGCCATTTATTAATGTATTAGTGTCTTTTTGGAAAGTTGTGACAAATATCCTATGCAAAGATCAGGCTTGAGTCAAATTGTATATTTACTGTAATTTTTTATACCAGTGCTTCTCAAACTGAGTATGTGGATATGTGTTCAGTGGATACATTATGATCATCTGGCTCATAAAGATATACTCTTTGGATGGGGGTGACTGGGTGGCTCAGTCGGTTAAGTGTCCAACTTCTCCTTAGGTCATGATCTCATGTCCATGATTTCGAGCCCTGCATTGAGCTCTGTGATGACAGCTCAGAGCCTGGAGCCTGCTTCAGATTCTGTGTCTCCCTCTTTCTCTTCTCCTCCTCTGCTTGTGCTCTCTGTCTCTCAAAAATAAATAAACATTAAAAAAATTTAAAAATATCTATACTCTCTGGGCTACATAGTAGGTTTACTATAATATATACTTTGAGAGAAATACCTGAGAATATGCATTTTAAATCTGCTTCCTCAATGATATGGAAGTATCGGTGGATTTAACAATGACTATATAAAATGAACAAAAGCCATCAAGGGAGATTTGCTTTGCAACATGGCCTACCCAATGAAGACAGGAAGACTGTTTCCTTCTTATATTTATCAGTTCTGATAAAGAATTCAAAGGCCCTTTAGGAATCCATCAACTTACTGGTTGAGTGAATAACAAACATAGCAGAGAAAGTACAATTTAAGATCTACAATGTAGATAAACTCAAGTATCCCTCTCATGTGTAACTGAGCCCCATGGTATGTAGAACTGTGTTGATGTGGCCTTTTAGCATACTTGCATGAATAGAGACAGCTGCATACACAGGCAAAGTAGGCCATTGCTTTTGTCAGATGATCTAGGTGTTGAGGGTAGAGAGTCCTAGGCTGTCTTGCCTAAACACTTCTACCCTCTCACTACTTGCTAACTGAAACTCAGCAATAGAGCTGAAGCTGTTGATCCCTTTAAAAAATGCAAATAAAGGTGATCCCAAATTTTCTGATAATTCGGGTTTCTAGAAACTGGTAAAACTGATCACATCCAGCAGCTGCTTCCCCCTTAAGCATTTTTGGTTCCTTAACTCATGGCAATCTTTTTGGAAAGTGTGTGCCAAGTATTTATTTATTTAACTATTAATGAAATACACATTGGATGATTTCACTTAAATTTTTTCCTTGCAGATTCAAGCTTTACATAATCAATCTCTATCACTCATCATATTAGTTAGGGTAAAATTAAAGCTGCTATAACAAAGGACTCCCCCAGTTGCGAGGCTTACAGAAAAAGATATCTCTCATATAACAACAAACCCAGATACCAGTGGTCCAGACTGACTGGTGGACATTCAGGGACTCTGAGGTTTCTTTATTCTTGTTTTTCTACCATCCCTTAGTAGTCAAATTGAGTCAAATCTGTTCCAACCTTCTGTTTTTAGTAAATACACTTTTATTGGAACACAACTGTTTTTGTTTGCATATGCATTGTCTATGACTGGTTTTGTAGTAAAATAGAATTGTGTAGTTGCAACAAAGACTCTGTATGGTCAGTAAAACCTAAAATATTTACTGTTTGGCCCTTTACATAAAAAGTTTTCCCATCGCTATCCAACATGGTCACAATTGGGTCTCAGGCATTTCATGTTCGAATTATTTAGGGTAAAGAAAACATCTAAGGTTTTTGTTGTCATTTAGTATCTTGGAGATCATGTAGAAATTATGCATATCACACTAATTCACATCCCATTGACCAAAATTGGCCATATGACCCAAGATAACTGCAAGAGAGGTTTGGAAATATATGGTCTAGTTATTCTTGTTCCTATTCCACTGGGGAAATAGGATAACCGGTTTGGGGGGACAATTAGCAGACTGTCATACTTGTATTTCTGTAGCTTTTTAAAATATATAATAATCAACTTATTAAAATGGTTGATGTAAGCATCTGCAATGGTGACTTCAGTCTCAACTGTTGGCTCAATATTGATGGAATAATCTGTTTAACAATATCAGAACAACTGTGCAAATCATCAAGTTGCTTGTGGATCCCCATCTGAAAATGGTCCCCAGTCTTAGAACCTTCATCACAAGGAGTTTTTCTTATACTGATCCTCAGAGTCTTGGTAGGCATCGAAATTGGTCCTTTCACTTTGAGATTCTTTTCCTTTGCACCTCTGAGCAAGTTGGCACATACTTCCTCCAAAGATTTTATGTTACAGCTGGTTAGAATAATTCTAATTCAGTGAATCGCCACCCTGTTTCCACAGGTGTCTTCCTGATGTCTTTAAAAGCCATGGCTGAGGCTCTGCTTCCTGACTGACTTGTTCCTTTGGGAGAGTGAACAGCGGTGAGTCAGGAGCAGGACCGTGGGGCCTCCAATGTCCCCCTGTAGCTGTGACCATGTCTTCCTCAAAAAGCAAGAAACGAGTAAAATAAAAGATCCTGAATCACAATCTCAACAAGGGTGTGTGCCATTGTGAACCTGATCTACTGAGTGATTTTTCAACGGAAAAGAATAGAAGAAAACTTTGTGTACAATATCCATCATTTCATTGTTACCTACAATTACACTGGCTCTTGTGTGGCGTTGTGTTGAATTTGTACACTTGTAGGGGGTAGCAGGAGATAAAAAGCCAAAGAATAAGTAAGGGTCTCAAGAAGTGCAGGGCTGGTTGGGGCACCTGGGAGGCTCAGTCAGTGGAGCCTCTGACTTTGGCTCAGGTCATGATCTCTGGTTTATGAGTCGAAGCCCCACAATGGGTTTCTGTCAGCACAGAGCCCACTTCAGATCCTCTGCCCCCCTCTTTCTGCCCCTCCCCCACTTGTACTCGCCCCCCAAAATAAAAAATACTAAAAATATTAAATACACACACACACATACACACACACACATATATATATTCTCCATTACCATCCCCAATCCTCTTAATCAGAATCCCCAGCGGAAGGGATTGTCTAGGTTTAAAAAGAAAAATTAGAAGTGCAGGACTGGATTAATATGAATATGTGGATAAAGAGTAGAGGATTAGAAAAGGAACCATGAATCAAAAAGGCCTCAATTTGAATGTGGCATTATTAGTCACTAGCCGTGACAAGCTCTCAGTTTCAGTATCTTCATCTGTAGAATGAGGATAATAATAACCTAGTGTTTATGGTTGTTGTGATGATTAAATTAGGTGATGCATATGTAAATATGTTATGCAGGGGGGCTGACAAGGGGTTAGGATTTAAAAGTGTAAGTGAATATTATTAGGCAATGAAGTGCAAAGCTGCAAAAAAAGGGGAAATTTACAATTATTAATCATCTACTTTGTGTCAGGAGTTGTGATAGGCAGTTTACTTGTGTTATCTCAATGAATACACTATCCACTGGGGTACATATATGTTTAGCACTTTTAAATTCTTTTCAGTCATTTTTGAACCCATAGGATTGTCATAAAATATTTTAATAGTACAAGTTAGAAACTAGAGAGCATAGAGTAAGAAACTGAGCATGAGTGAAGGGAAGGAGAGAGATCAGATGGGGAAGGGAGAGTCAATTACATTACATTACTAAATGCCGAAAGTGATGCACTACTTTAATAGTATGAATTAAGTCACAGTTACTAATATTGAAGACAAATTAAACTTTATATTAAAAGTCAAATTTAAAAAACTATAATCGGTTTCTTAGATGACACCTGGAAATTAGTGGGCTTTTTTCTTTGTTTGTAATATAAGGAAGGAGTATTGATCTTCTAGCTTGGTTTTGGTTATTTATTCTCATTAAAATTACCTGAATATCATATATATTATGATTAAAATCATCTTTTGCAATTATTTTAATGTATTATTGTAGTTCATCAAATATTTGGCATTAAGAATATTAACATTTCACCTTCAGCTTTCATCATCTTTGAAAAGGTTTATGGGAAGAAAAAATCCTCTTGATTTTTACTTTTGAAGTCTTCACTCTATATTACTACCTGATTGTATGCCCAAACAAAAGAAACTTGCCTTAAAACATTTATTTTTTACAATTTCATAGAGTATAGCTACAAGAAGGACTTTTTTCTGTAGAAAGAGCCAAGTATTATATAGAGGAAAATGTAGAGGTATATTTAAAATACCTTTACTAAACTTTAATTTTTTGAAAGAAACATAATATTAAGATTATGCAAAATTTTCCTGGTAGTTAAATATGATTTATTAAATAAGCTGTTGTCATCCATCATTAACAAAAGCGATGACTGCTCAAATTTGTATTAATGCTAACTCAGGCAGTGAGTGATAATTACTTATGCTTGGAAAAATATCATATTTGCATGGAAAATTTACCTGAAGAGGGTGGACATTCAATAAATATTGTAATAGCCAGCCTCACAAATCACTGCTCCCCAGTGATACCCCTCCTTCCTGGTACTCACAGACTTGTATAGTCTCCTCTCATATTGTACCAGGGTTAGGCTTTATGGCCAAGAGCATATGGCAGAATATGACTTCAGATATTAAGCTGTACAAGACTGTGGCTTGTTTGGTGTTCTCTCTGTCTATCTGAGCTCACATACTCTTGAGAGAGCCAAGTCATGAACAGGCCTATGGAGAACCCCACATGTGATTGTCAGTGAATACTTCAGTCCCTTTAGAAAGTGCATCCCCTGTCATAACTTCACCGCTGCCTTATGGGAAGGCCTGAGCCAAAACCACCCAGCTATACTGACCCCAGATTCCTGATTCTCAGAAACTGTTTGCGATAATCAGTGTTTCAAGCCGCTAAATTTTAGCGTCATTTGTTACACAGCAATACAAGATCAATATAAATACGATGGCTTCAGATATGTTAAAGAATTTTTTTAGACAAGGAAGAAAACACTTGATACATATATAAACACATACCATTTATATCTTATATTTTGCTGTTCTACTGGGCAAACCTAATATTTTGGTGGTGATTGCTTATTATGTCACTTATTGCTTACGATTTGCCAAACTGTATAGTCGGCATTTTATAGACATTATCTCATTTAATGATCACAAAAATCTTATAATGCAGTATTATCTTCAATTTATAGCTAGGGAAACTGAGACTAAAATTGCTTAAGCAACCTGCCAATAGTTACATACAGAAGTGGTATAGCTGGAACAATCCCTGTTTCCTTTGATTCCAAAGTCTGCCCCTAACAAGTATGCAGAAGAAACCCACCGGATGACTGCCTCCAGTGTAGCTGGGAGAAGTCCTCCTGCACCCCAAATCATCACCTAATCCTCTACCCCAGTGTTTTCCAAACTTGTTTTTATTAAGACTCCCAGTAAACTATAGTTTACATTGTGTCCATTGTACATACACACTCTCTCTCTTTCACTCTCTCTTTCACACGCACACCCACACCTGAAATAAACACTCGATAAAATAATACTTCCCCTTATGTACTCTGATATTTTCCATTCTAGTCTATTTTAATCAGTTTGATTATAACGCTGCTAGTCTCAATTTCTTAAATGTCAAATCTTCATTTAAAAATTTTCATTTCTGGCTGATCTTGGAAACTTTTCTTCGAAGGTAAATTCTCATATTTAAAGAATGCTTTTTTAAATATTTATTTTTGAGAAAGTGAGGGACACAGCACAAGTTGGGGAAGGGCAGAGAGAGAGAGAGAGAGAGAGAGACCAAATCTGAAGTAGACTCCAGGATCTGAGCTGTGCTGTCAGCACAGAGCCCAACATGGATCTTGAACCCATGGACCACTAGATCATGACCCAAGCTGAAGTCAGACACTTAAGTGACTGAGCCACCCAGGGGCCCCAAAAATGCTTTTGTTAGTGTGAATGTGGCATAAAGCTATATATAAATGTTCGCTTTGTGTTATAAGTTAAATTCATTCATTTGAAAGGTAAGCACGTATGCTGGTACCAGTATTGAAAACTTTTTAAAAATGTAAATGCCTTTAGGTGAGGCCTGTTTTCTCTAGTTTATCACAAGCCTCACAAACCCTACTACTTAACATCCATATATTTCCCTCATTTTTATGATCTCTTAGATACCTGAAGGCACTTAATCCTTCAGCTTCTGTTACCTTGTTTTAGAGCAGTGGTTAACCAGGTAGGCAGTCTCATTCCTAGTGGATGTTTTAGAAATGGAGGGAATAACACTTTCCTTTAGTTGTCCTAGTGCTTGGGGATGGACCTGGCATTTGACGGGTGGTGACTGGGGATTTATTGTATTGCTCTGCAAACAGGGGATAAGCCTACCCAATGAAGGTTTTCCCTGTATCTCATATGACTTTTAAACACTCTCAGACATTTATGTAGGGAAACCCCTAAAGTAATGTGGGCCTAGAATATAACTCCATTTTTTATATGAACACAAAGAGTTTTTTTAAGTTTATGTATTTATTTTGAGAAAGAGACAGAGACAATATGAGTGGAGGAGGGGTAGAGAGAGAGAGAATCCCAAGCTGGCTCCTCACTATCAGCACAGAGCCTGATGCAGGGGTCAATCTCAAACTGTGAGATCATGACCTGAGCCGAAAGTCAAGAGTCAGATGCTTAACCAACTGAGCCACCCAGGCGCCCCACGAAACATTTTTTATACAGCTTTAATATATGCTGACCTTTCCAGAAATGCAACTACTATATACATCAAGGGGAGATATTACTTTATTTTGTTTAGAACTTCATCTAGGGTAGTTTACCATTTCCAAGAATCATGTAATTAATCCATGCTAATGCCCACTGGTGGTATCTGAGTTGTCAATACAATATCCCTATGTTAATCTGCATTTGTAGTCGGCAAACACGTGGCAATTCAGCCACATGCATGGTAATTCTATGGATATATTTCCATAGCTCTTATTTTGCAGGGTCAATTATAAAGAAACAGTAGTGAAAATACTCAGTTCAATATTATTTTACTTATGTGAAATTTAAACTTCTTACATCTGACTACTTCATTATGTCTTGCAGCGTATTCATGCCTGAATATACTGAATATGTGATGTATGATATGAATATGTGATGTATCATATTTACATATTATCATATTAAGAAGCCTTTTTCTGGTGTTTCTCTTTTATGCCTTATTTATCTAAAAAATTTTTAAGTTTATTTATTTTGAGAGAGACAGAGACAGAATGCACAAGCAGGGGAGGACAAAGAGAAAGGGAGAAAGATAATTCCAAGAAGGTTCTGAACCATCAGCACAGAGCCTAACGCAGGGTCTGATCCCACAAACCATGAGGTCATGACCTGAACTGAGATCACGAGTCAGTTGCTCAACTGACTGAGCCACCCAGGCACCCCTCTTTTATGTTTTAGTTAAGACATTATATTGATATTTTGAAATTTTCCGTGTAGACAAGTTGTATTTTTTATGGGTTTCTTGAAGAAAACATTACAAAATATTTAAGACAAAGAGGCATTGGTCTGATAGAGGTGAAAAACCACTAAACTATAGCTATGCAACACCGTTACTTGAGCAGTTATTTAAATACACAGGTTTGTAGGCCACAACTAAAGCCTACTGAATTAGAACCTGTGAGGGCTAGGCCCAGCAATTCACCTTTCTAATAAACTCCTGTCATGATTCTGACATTGTCTTTGTGAAATCAGTTCATGAACTGGCATTTGAAAACATTCATCTTGATGTCATCATCTTCTGCCTTTATATTCTTGTGATCTTAATCCCACCTTCATCTCTTTGTAGGAAAGGAAATAAATTATTCCTTCCTACTTTTATTCTAAACATCTCTCCACTGGTTCCTTTATCTCTGTCTACACGTGTGCTTAAAGAGTCAGTGGCTTAAAGAAGTCCTTCTTTGACCCCATTTTCTTCCTAAAACTACGCTTTTATCATTCACATTTAACGCCCTGAATGAATGTCTTGAAAGAGTTGTGTATCATCTCTTATCTCCACTAATATTTCTCTGTTCTCAGCGACATGTAATACATCTTCTGCCCTCACCACTTTAATGAAACTATCTTTCAAACTGTTCTGACAATACAATTACATTTTCTCGGTTCTCGTGCTGCTCAATTTCTTTGCAGCAACATACACTTTTGAATACCTCATTCTGCTGGAAAATTTTCTTGGTTTCTAGAACACTGGGCTCTCCTAATTCTCCTCTTACCTCTGTGATAAACACTGGTACAATTTCCTTTTCTGACTCATCATGTATCCACTCATTATAGATTCTTTCAAAGATTCAGTCCCCAGATCAGTTTTCTGTATATATATATGTCCCCCATAGTATGTTATTGGTCATTTGTGTTTAGGATCCAGACCTATATTTTCACTTGCCTTCTGGAAATTTATTTATACACAACACAATATATCTTCTAGATATCTCAATTTTATTTAAAACTGAACTCATCTTTCTTCATAAAGCAGCCAGAGTTCCTTTCTCTTAGGTTAGCTAATGTCACCCCCGAATTACTCAGACTTGAAACTTCAGTCAAGGTAAACAACTGTTTCTCATCCTTCATGTATAACATTTAACAAATTCCACTGATTCTTCTACATCTCCTATAAATTTTAAAAATTCCTACTGTATCTGTCATCATTTCAACCACTTGTTTACCCTTCCACTTTGACTCTGGACTTCTAACTAGTCTCCCTTCTTCAAAACTCTCTTGTTCCCATCTATAGCTCAGCATCTAACTAATTGGCTTCCATACCCAGGCTGGCAGTGTTTTGTTTGGCTTTGTATAATGATTATTTATTTATTTTCAGAGAGAGAGAGAGAGAGAGCAAGAGAGAGACCAAGCAAAAGAGGGGGAGAGAGGGGGCGAGAGAGAATCCCAAGCAGGCTCTGCACTGCCAGCACAGAGCCCAATGCCAGGCTTGACCTCTCAAACTGTAAGATCATGACCTGAGCCAAAATTAAAGTCAGATGCTTAACCTAGTGAGCCACCCTGGCGCCCCCAGGCTGTCAGTGTTTGACTTCACCATTCATTGCATGACCTTGAACAAGTTACTTAGTCTCTGAATGTGCTTTAATTTTCTTTATCTATAAATTAAAGCCAACAAGAGTATCTACCACATACAATATTTTGAGGAAGAGAAGAGATGGTATATATATATATATATATATTGCTCCAAAAAGCACCTGAAACAGGCTAAGAACTCTTTAACTGTCCACTGTTATTAACTCTTTGACTCACTAGCATTTTTACCCAGGTTTATATTTTCCAATGAAAAGTTCCTAGTGTACTCTTAGAAATCATTGCAATTGTAAGCAGCACTAATTATTTAGGGTCATTTGATATGATGTTTTGCATAAATTATGAGGAAATAGATTGCCTTTCCCTTTGCTCCCTTTGGAGTTTTTGATAAACTATATCATAATGTAAACTATATTGTAATGTAAATTACTCTCTGTTCAGGTCAGAACATGTTAATTATTCCTATCTTATAATATTATTTGCATTTATGGGATCACTTATAGTTCATCTTTGAAATCTGACTGATTGGTGTGACCTCACACTTCTCAGTAAGGAACAGAGTACTTCATGAAGTCAATAACCATTTCTTTGATGTGTACTCTCAGTTTTGCCTTATATGCTGTGCTTTTCGCTCTCAGCTAATGAAATTGCTTCTTGGAAGGCAAAGAAAAAAATGTAACTAAAATCCAGAACTGTGGTGCCGGCTTTGAGAATGATATTCTGTGAAAAGTCCTATATCTGGTAGACTAGGGAAGTCTGTTTTTTTCAGTGTGTGTGTGTGTGAATATTTACATAAGCTCTTTGTTGTGTGCTTCTCTTCTACATTGATTTCTCTGATCATTTTATATGTATTTTATGCGGTGCAAGTTGACTTTTTCAGGGTAAGTCCATTTCTTTCCTTTGATTAGGTTTGAGTTTTATATTCAGGGAAGATGGGTTCCCACTTCTACCCTCACACTCTTGTCCTGGACAAACTATGGGTTTTGAGTAGATGGAAGTTAGATGTGAGTTCACAGATGTCTGTGCTCAGTATAGCTGGCCCCATGATCCATTTAGTGTTCAAACATGGCTATGAGCAAGAGGCAAAATACAATGCATTTGCCTTGTTGCCTTTTAAAGTGTTAAAAATAAAACAACAGGCCCAAAATGGAGTCACTTATGCTAAGCTGTATGTCACCAAACCTAGACTTAATTGCAATTTCAGTTCTTTCATAACTAGAATCTCAAACCAGTCAATCAAGAATCTCTTGATAAGCACTCGTTAGGTAATCTGCTTGATAGACCCTTGCCATCCCCTAAAAGAAAGCAATCTTGCAGTAAACAACCCATTTTTTTGGCCCAGTAGAACTTCCTTGTTCCTGCTCCCTTCTGCCTATAAATGGTTTTCATTTTGTATAGTTCCTCAGAGCTTCTGGATATCTGCTAGATTAGATACTGATTGATTCATGAATCATTGAATAAATCTAATAAGATCTTTAAAATTTATGCAGCTGAATTTTGTTTTGTTAACGACAATTTTAAGAGTGTTTTCACAAACAGGTCAGCAGGATGGTAGGAAAAAATGGAGAGTTGAGGAGAGGAATGAAAGACAGAGGGCTGGGGAGAGATCAGCAGATGGAGAAGGGGGCAAAGGTGTATTGCAGAAGAAACTTCTCAGCCTCCTCAGCTGGTTCTTGGAAGATCTGTTGTTTTATGTGTCTCCATACAAGAGGATGTGGCCAGATCCTAGATACAGACTCTCTTCAACCACTGAGAGCAGCTTTGAAAAACAACCAATTTCTTTTTTTTTAATAGTTTATTGTCAAGTTGGCTTCCATACAACACCCAGTGCTCATCCCCACAAGTGTCCTCCTCCATGCCCATCACCCGCCTTCCCCTGCCCCCACTCCATCTGCCCTCAGTTTGTTCTCAGCATTCAAGAGTCTCTCATGGTTAGCCTCCCTCCCTCTCCCCCACTATTTTTCCCCTTCTTCTCCCCCATGGTTCTCCGTTAAGTTCCTCCTAATCCTCCTATACGTGCAAACATATGGTATTTGAAAAACAACCAATTTCTTAATGCAGTATAAGAGATCTTTAAAATTACTATACTCTTGACTTTACCTGAAATCTTTTCTCCTAGAATATATATTCTTACACCTCACCCCTAGCCCTCAATTCCTTCCTTTTTTTTTTTTTTTTTTGTTGTTGTTGTTATTGTTGTTACTCACTCCCCTGACCTTTTGCTTGGCCTCTCTCTCTCTCAGGTCCCCTGACCTGTTGCTAAAGAAGCTGTGATCCCTGCTTATTAGTAGCTGCTAAGGCATCAGGCAGGGAAGCAGTGGGTGGGGGCCTACCTATATGGTGCATCGAGGTCAAAATATGAATATCATGGAGAAAAATGATGATAGTGTTGCCCCTTATCTTTTTAGAACTATATTGTAAAAAGACCTTCTTCAACTTCCCCATGCATCATTTTCCTCCCACAACTTGTTTGCCTCACTTCTCATTCACTGCTCACCAGCACTCACTCACTAAGCTGGTTGACCAGCTGTCTCCTCTCTTGCCCCTTTATAATCTACCGGGCCCTTCCTTTGCATAGTCGTTAACATGGAAAGTATACTTTTACATCATCGAAGCTAATGAAAAAGCAGAATGATTACATGGTCTTTGATTGATGAGGCACTCATGTTAGTTAAATCAAATTTGCAAGTAGACAGACTGTTGAAGCATTTATTTAAGAAGAGAAATTAAAAAAAAAAAAAGAGAAATTCACAGGGCACCTGGGTGACTCAGTCAATTGAGTGTCCAACTTTTGATTTTGTCTCAAACTGTGATCTCATGGTTCATGGGATGGAGCCACACATCTGGTTCCATGCTAACAGTGCAGAGCCTGCTTGGGATTCTCTCTCCTCTCTCTCTGCTTTCCCCCCATGCCCTGCTCATGCTCTCTGTCTCAAAATAAATAAACATTTAAAAAAAAGAAGTGGTATGTGAAACATTGTGTACTATGGAGTGCCTCATTCATGTGGTTTAAAGCAGCTCCTCCAAAAGCTGAAGACATGACCTATGACAAAAAGTTGATCGTCTAGTTGGTGCAATTGAACATAAACAATGGGAAAGATTTCAAAAATGAAATATCAACATCTGTAGGATGATTTTGTAATAAATTTTCTCCATCATAAAAGTAGGCCACTCTGTTGGGATCAATGAAGGAAGATATCTGATGGGTTCCAGTTAGACTTTGAAGAAGTACTACATGGAATTGGATGAATTTAGAGAGAAAAGAACAGAGAGTTTAGGACTGAACCGTGGTGAATTCCAAAAGTCAATGGGTAAATTTAGATTTGGATTCAATACTATTTAGTGATTGGTCACTGTGTGCTAGGCTTGGTATTTTTACATATGAGATCTCATGTAATTGTCATCAGAGCTTTGGGATGATATTGATTCTCAGAAGGATTATGTAGCTAGATCAAGATCACGCAGTTGGAAATTGATAGTTTAGATTCTAACGCTTGATAGTTTATTCTAAATCCAGTGATTTTTCCAACAAAAAGGAAAAATAAATAGAGAAATAAAATCTTGAAAGGTAGACCAGAAAATGAAGATAAGAATGAAGCAATCTGAGAAGTGACCATTGAATTTAGCTAAGAAACATGTTTTTGGTTTTTGTTTTTTTTAAGTGAGGAATTCATATGAAAGCAAACCAACAGGTACTTGCTGACTCTCACATGGGGAGAATGTTTTGTTGAAACTTCAGGAACATTTCTGCATTATATGCATTAAGAAGGATTAAATACAAATGATTCAGGCTACAGTGTTTCCTTCGGTAGGTTATGATTAGTGTCTTTCTCCAATAAAGATGTCTGTAAATTGAATTCACAGTACTGTGATTTCTATATGTAATGTACATTTCCATTGCATTCTGACCACTTGAGATCTGTCATGAGGAAAAAAAGAAAATAATTAGTAATCAGCAGTGGGAGTTTAATATTTTAATTCTCCAGCTGTTGTGCAAAATGTCTTTGTGCATGTAGATTCAGTTAATCATAAAGTAGGTAATCCGAATAAAGCAGCTGCATTATACAGCCTTTCAATATGCACTGTAGGTGAAAATGGATAGGTTCTTTATTGCCACTATTCAGGAGGACAACAGATAGCAAAAATCTTTCAAACAAAAGATTCTTAATATTGACAAGGAAACATTAAGAGAAACCTCATGGCCATGGTAGAACTATCGAATATATTGAAATTATAGGATATAAATTGAGATAATTACAAAGGAAATATTATAATTTGACTGACTACAATTAAAAAATAAATGTATACAAATCGAAACTTTTGCCCATCTAAATGAATGATAAGCAAAATTTAAGAGCTAATGACAATCTGGGGTAAAATTTTCACAAATATATGGCAGACAAAGGGCTGATGCATTTAATATGTAAAGAAATTTTGCAGATCAGTGACAATGAAAAAAAATTTTTATACAACATACATATAAAGAACTCAACAGTTGAAAGTACAAACAACCTAATAATAAAATGGGCAGAGTACTCCAACTAGTACTTCACTGAAGAAGATATATGGAGAGCAAAGAAGCGCATGAAAAAATCCTCAACATCTTTAGTCACTAAGGAAATGTGTATTCAATCCACATTGAGATCCTACTACATACCTATTAGAATGGCTAAACTTCAAAAGACTCATTATACCAAACATCTGCAAGGATATGGAATGGGGACACGAGATATTTGCACATTGCTGAAGAGAATGCAAAATTGTACAGGCACTTGGAACAAGTTTGCCACTTCTCTTAAAAGTTAAATGTATACTTATCATGATCTAGCCATTCTATTCACAAGTATTTACATAAGAGAAATAACAACTTATCACCCTGTAATTACCTGTACATGAATATTCACAGCAGTTTTATGTGTTCATTGGCTCAATTGGAGTGATGGCTTCATGCTTGCATAGATATATCAAAATTTATCAAATTGTACACTCTAACTGTGAAATTTCTTGTATGCCAATTATAGTTGAATACAGTTGTTTTTAAAAAAAAAAAGTATAAAAAAAATGTGCCCTGACAACAGTTCACCCCCGTTGGGGACTAGGACCTCACACCATGCAGAACCTAGAATTGTGAAGATGGAAAGCACAAAGTCCTCCTCATTGGAAGTGATGATAACAAGACCACTCCTGCTTTGATTCCCTGTCTTTTTTGGACTCATTGACTTTAGCCTTCCTCTTGAGGATGCAATGCCACAGAGGTCTCTAATTTACTACATTTACTACTTCTTGGAAGATGGCACTACTTTGTAGAGCATTGTATCCAGGCTTTTCCTTTAGCTGGAAATACTATTCCACTGCTCTATAAAGCCAGTTCCCTCTGGATGGTACAGTAATGCAGTATTAACTATGGATACCAAGGTCATGGATCTGTTTCTGTACCTCCTTTGTTTTGAACTGTACATTGGTGATATGTTGGATGCTGTATTGTTTAGGGTTCCACGCCCATCGACTGAGCTTCCCTTAAGTCCCAGGATGGTAGTGCTGCCTGAGGCTTTTCAGACAGGAAAGGCAAACCCATACCTGGAATAGATATATATCCCTGTGAGAACAAATCATTGAACTTTCTTATATAGATTGGACTTGATGTAGATAACTTGCCACTAAGTGGCTGGCTGGTCTGACTGAGATATAGAGCCATAACAGGAGCTCAGCATTTGATCTGTTGCTGAAAGGATAGCAATTCAGAGATATCACTAGCTACGCTAGTTTTGGAAAATAGAAGCATATGCTGTTAGGCCTATATATATAGCCTTCATCTTTGCCAGTCTCTTATCGTGCCCATTGTGCCATTTCCAGGGCGACTGGTGACAATGGCTGGCTGATGACAACTGGCTGAGTTATTTTGTCTGCTTGGTTTTTCAGTGTGTCTTCCATGGTGGATGCATTCTGCTGGACATTAATGAATGTGTAATACAAAAAAATCTGAATATTTTCTGCCCACTCCCTTTGTTCATATGCCTCTATTCCAGACCTTTTTGGGTCTGATTTTCCAGTCTTTTCCTTCCAGGCTCCTGACCAGATGGCCAGAAATTTATCATTTCCTTTATACACTTTTTTTCTTGCTCTTTCTAATAATTTGGATGTAAATATACTCTATTTCCATTCTTTTAGTGGTTACTATTAAAAATTTACAATGAATACTCACTGGAACCTAAAGTTAATAACTATTTTTAGGCTTCTCCTGAATCGTTTGACTCTGACCACTTAATCTCCATCTCACATGTTACGACTGTCCTGTATTTTAGTTTTACCTTATTTTTCTTTTTACTCTCTGGATAAGATGATATTATTTTTTTTATTCAATTAACATTTGTTTATAATTATACAAATCCTTGTTCTTTTCTCATCATTCCTTTTTGTGTCTTGAGCCTTCCTTCTGGAAATCATCCTTTTCTTTATTCTGGAAGTACATCTTTTAAAATTCCCTTTTCGTGGTCTGTTTTATGCAAATTCTCTCCGTTTTTGTTTTTCAGAAAAGTGAAGTTAAAAAAATTAGAAAGAGAGAGAGTGTGAACAGGGCAGGCAGAGAGAGAGAGAATCTTAAGCAGATTTCATGCTCAACGGGGAGCCCAACTCGGGGCTCAATCCCATTACCCTGGGATCATGACCTGAGCCGAAATCAAGAGTCAGATACTCAACCAAGCCACCCAAGTCCCCCTCATAAAAGTGAATTTTAAATGAGAGCTAATCTGAATATCAGATCATAAATTAAGAGTTTGTTACCCTGCCATGTTTGCTGTTACTAGTCTGGTGAAGTCTGTGAGTTTAATAGTCATTCATTCAAGGTATTTTGTCTTTACTCTCTGGCTGTCTTTAACATCTTTTTGGTTGGGTATTCTGCAGATTCACTGTAACATGTCAGATGCAGACTTTTAAAAATTCATCCTGCTAGTAACTTCATTGTGTTTCTTCAACCTGAAGGTATCAGTCATGATCTTGTTGACTCTTGTCTCTCTCTCATTCTCCAAATTCACGTTTTCTGGGACTTTGTTCACATACCCATTGGATCTTCCCATTATATTTCCATGTTTCTAAACTCTCTTTTAATAATTTTCAGTCTCTTTGTCTTTCTGAACTGTATTTTTGGGTAATTTTTTGAGATCTATCAGTTCTACGATCTGCCCTTTATTAGTGTCTATCCAGTTGTTTCATCTGTTTATTGGGATTTAATATTTTAGCTCACGTTTTTCATTCTAGTTGTTTTATTTGGTTTTGAAATATAGCTGGCCTTTAAAAATAATGTCATTTTCCTTGATGAAGTTTTGATTATTATTATTTATTTCTCAAATGCATTTTCTCTATTTTCTATGCTGTATCCATTAATTTCAGTATTTCATGTCCTTGAGGATCTAATTTTATTGTTTATTTTATCTGCTTACTCACTGCCGTGGCTAATTTGATCGTCTGCCTTATAGTTTGGGGCTGTGTGGTCACGTGCATGAGGCTTTATCTGTAGAAATCCATAAACTTGCAGGTCCATGGTTCATTCTTTCACAGAAATTTGTATTTGTTTATGCTAGCCACATCAGGGCCCTAATGATTGAGGGCCACATTAAGTTAATTTCTTAGCGTGGGGCTTTTAGGATCATGTAAAAAGTGTCACTTTAGCCACAAACTGGTTTCATTGGCCTGTGGTTTTGAATTCTCAGAGGAGATATTTTTCCATCAAAGGCTAAGTTGGAACAGACAAGAATTCTTTTCAGCTTTCTTACTTTGCTAGTGGGTGGATTTTTTTCCAGTCTGCCATTTCGTTGAGGTGTGAAACTTTGAGATTCCTAGTTTTATGTGGTGTCTCGATTCCCACTATCCATTTTATACAAACTTTGTTTTCTATTTGGCTGTTAAGCCAAATATTTTGGATTTTTTTATAGTAGTAAATTGCTTCTGAGCAGCTTCAATTTCATAATCGGCTTATCTCAGATTTCTGTGTGTGTGCTTGTGCACAGGCATGTGTGTGTGTGTGTGTATTTGTATGTGAGTGTATGTGTCTCTCTCTTTTCTTCTCCTTCTCTCTTCTTCTCTTTCCCCCAATCCCTCTCACTACCTTTCTCCATCGCTCTAAAATTTGCTCTCTTTCTTGGGATCATATGCATGCATATTTTTTAACTTTATAGTTTGATCAGCTATGAATTTAATAGCATGCTTATTATATTTTAATCCAGAATTTCTTGGAGTTTTTAATGGATTTTTTTCAAGATGTCCAATCTGCTATATTTCTAGGAACAGAAGTTGACATGCATGACCTTTTAAAATAAAAAGTAATAAAATTAATTAACAGCATATATACTAACTCAATATCATGAGTTAAGCAAATTTTTCTTGACTTCAATCTATATGGTAATAACACCAGGCAGTGATAGAGGACCTGAAACTTTTTCAAAGCATTTTCATATTTTATCTAAATTTGACTCTCTCATAACATTCGTAAGGTTGAATATCTGTACTAGAGAGGTGAAGTTACTTGTCAAGGTCATATAGCAAGTTAGCAAGAACTCAGACCATTAGATGCTAAGACCATTACACTCTTATCTGTGTACAGATTGTTCACAAAGTAGGAATGTTTGTCTCTACACTGAAAAAACCTTTGATGTCAGAAATCCAGAGAGCCACACGTAAATCTTCCTACTGAAAGCACATTTTGAACTCCAAAGTTTGTGCTTTAGGATTGGAATATAAAAAAGAAACTATGCTGGAGGCCCTGGCTACAGCTTCCTCTGGGTTATAAAGGCAGAACAATTTGTTTATACTTTTCTCTTGGTATGCATCATGTTATATCCTATATTATCATTACTTATCTAAACAAATAAAACTTGGAAGTGTTAAGAATCAACTGCCCTTCTGTCCCTAAGAACTTTAATCAACAAAATCACCCAGGCTAAGCCTTGTGTCCCCGCTTTTCAATACGCACAGGTATCTTTAGGCCAACCTTTCAGTCACAGTGGCATTTTGCATGGCCTGACATGCAGATGGGTATTTCTTTGAATATAATCCTGAAGGAATGATGTTTCCTTTTTATCTGAAATTTTAACCTCCTTGGAAGTTATGCTGACGCAAACACAGCTGGGCAAGACCAAAGATATTTTTTGTAGGTAAATAGTATGAGTTGGTTACAAACTAAACAAATCTATGTAGGTGGTCCCCATAAGCTCATTTGCTTGAGACTTGTCAGCTTATCTTGTCCGTGCTTGTAGGAGATGCATAGGAACTGAATCCTCCCTATAAAAATGGATGAGGTGATTGGAAGATATTCCTGAAGGCAAGTGGGAGGGAGAGGCCTGAGTTGCAGGGAAGGAAGGAAGAAAGACTAAGCTATGATGTTTTTATTTTCCTTTAGTTTGCTGGAAAGGGGATACAGGTACAAAGGCTTGCAAAGTGAGTTTATGTCTCTTTAATTGGGAAGCCATCGATGAGGTAAAATTGGCAAATATGGATTGCGTTACTATAACGGTTTAAAATTTTTTAATGTTTATTTTTTGAGAGAGAGAGAGAGAGAGAGACTGTGAGCAAGGAAGGGGCAGAGAGTGAAGGAGATGTAGAATCTGAAGCAGGCTCCAGTCTGAGTTGTGAGCACAAAGCCTCATGCAGGCTTGAACTTAGGAACCGTGAGATCATGACCTGACCTAGTGTTGGAAGCTTAACTGACTGAGCTACCCAGGCTCCCTTACTATGTGGTTTAGACAGGATGTTCTCTGGATCTTAAATACTGAATTTTGGAACAAGGCTCAATGTATTATTGCTTAATATATAATATAGCAATAATAATACAGTAACAACTAATATTTATTGAGCACTTACTATGTGAAAACTACCATTCTAATTCTGTTACATATGTTAACTAAGTTAGTTTTCAGAACAACTATTAGGTAATAATGGTGTCTATAGTAATATTGTCTATGTTAGTATCCATATTTCACAGATGAGGAAGTGTGGTCTCAGGTTAAGTAACTTGTTAAGGTTATAAATCTAGAAAACAAAGCTAGAATTTGAGCTCAGACATCTGTTTTCTGTCCTCTTTGTCATCTCCATTCCTTTAGAATTCTTATTTTAACCTTTGCCTTGTTGGACACCTGGTCGGCTCAGTCAGTAGAGCCTGCAACTCAGGGTCATGAGTTAAAGCCCTGTGTTGGATGTGGAGCCTACTTTTTAAAAATATGGTAACCTAACCTTCTCCTTACTCTTACATGAAATCTCTGCTGCTTCTGTAGATAGAGGTGCTATGGTGCCCACTTAATGGGGATTAACATTCAAACTGTCTTTAGAAAGCTATTGGGAAGTGCCAGTAACCACAAAGCAGTTTCCACATTCTGGGTGAGTTTCAACCGTTCATCAAATAATCCATCAAAAATAGCTAATAGTTAGAGATCCTGAGAGATTACACTTGTATAGTAAGAGTCTGATGATGTAAGTTATCTTGGTTCCATTGAATGTTGTCTGCATTTGTCTTAAAGAAGAGGACACAGGAGGCATGGACACTTTTCCAGTGCAAGGCTCTGAGTTTAGGAAGTTCTTTCATCATTTAGACCTTTCTTTTGGTCCTTCATTCAGCAAATATTTCTTGTGTACCTACTATTTTCCAGGCACTATGCTAGGCACTGAGGGCATTTTGGCAGGCACAGCCTAGTCTGTCACTGCCTCTCATAGCATTTGTAGTCAAACACAGGAAGCAGAAAATCTAATAACCCCACCAACACATGTGTAATTACAAACTGAGACATGTATCACAAAGGAAAGGAATGTGGGACTACAGAGGAGATACTATCATGGAGAGAATATGGCCTCATCTGGAGGCTTAGAAAACACTTGTCTAAGGAGATGACATTCCAGGGAGAGAAAGCAGCATGCAAAGGCCCTGTGACCCTTGTTGTTAGAGCTTAGAATGAGAAATAGATAAATGATTTATTCATAGAACAACAACTCTAGATGCAACTGTATACTATTCATAATTTTCAGAGTTAGACATGCTCTTCTAGCTTCTTGTTGGCAAACAAACAAAAAAGACTTTCTTTTGGTGATTGGTAAACTCAATTTTTATTTTGGTAAGATCCTCAGATTAAGGAAACTTTCTCATTTATCCATCAAATTTTCTTCTCCAGCTCCCTTTCTTCCCTCCCTCCCTTTCACCTTGACGCAAAAATTTATTGGATGTCTGTAATATGCCTGCACTAGTATTCTTCTCTTCAACAAAATTCTTGTTAGAGTAGTCTACACGTGCTGCCTCCATTTTCTCACATTCTTGACCCATTGCATTCTGTTCTCTATCCCCATTATGTTCCTGGAACTGCCAAATCTAGAATTCAATTTCTTAACTCTTCATTGTACTTCATTTATCTGCAGGCTTTTAGCCCTGCTGTTCAAACAATCACAAAACCTCTTCTCATTGGTCTTCTGTGACACAGTTCTCTCTTTCTTCTTCTACCTCTCTTAGTAGTTATTTGTCTTTTTTTTCCTGGCTCTGCTTTCTCTACCCAACACTTCAATGTGGTTGCTTTCCAATTCCTCATTTTCATGCTTTATTTCTCCTTACATGTGTATTGTCTCAGGGTAATCCTATCTACTTTTGTGAAATCCATAGGAATCTGTAGGTTTCTCCAGTAGCCTCCTTTGTCTGGGGTTTGAACTCTTTGTACCGAGGAATGTGTTATCTCTCCCTGTTTTCCTGCAGATACTTCATATCTAATATGTTTGAAAGTGAAACCATTCTCCCATTTTTCCTCCCTTCAATTCAATCCCTACCATAAATCCACAGTGATCTTTGTAAAATACAAGTCTGGTTGTTAATCATGTCTCTGCTGGAAAGACTGCAGTGATTTCACTTGCTATCCTAAGTATCTTGTAGTTACACTGTAGTTTCATCTCCACCCCTTTCCCATACCAAACCGCTATCCAAACCCAAAACCTATCTGAAGCCTTTGCATGGGCTGATCTCTCTACTGGGAATTCCTCTTTCCCATTTTTCTTTTTTCGCTTACATTTCATCTTATTATTTAACTTTTACTTGGCTGCTCTAGAGGGAAATAGTTGGTTTATTTCTGATATGTTTGGGCTTTCATGACGCACGTGGTACATATCTCTGTTGTGGCATGTAGACATAAACATATTATGTAAATTCAACATGAGATCTTTTTCAGTAGACTATGTGCTCAAACAGGAATAGAATATTTTTTAAATTAATTAATTAATTAAAATTCAAGTTAGTTAAAATACAGTGTAGTACTGGTTTCAGGAGTAGAAATTAGTGATTCAGCATTTATATATAACACCCAGTGCTTATCCCAACAAGTGCCCTTCTTAATGCCTGTCACCCATTTAGCCCATCCTCCCACCCAATACCCCTCCAACAACCCTCAGTTTGTTCCCTGTATTTAAGAGTCATTTATGGTTTGACTCCCTTATGTTTTTATCTTATTTTTTCTTCCCTTCCCCTGTGTTTATCTGTTGTGTTTCTTAAATTCCACATATGAGTGAAATCATATATTTGTCTTTCTCTACCTGACTTATTTCACTTAGCATAATACACTCTAATTCCATTCATCCATGTTCTTGGAAATAGCAAGATTTCATTCTTTTTTGATTGCCAAGTAATATCCTATTGTATATATATATATATAGTGCATCTTCTTTATCCATTCATCAGTCAATGGACATTTGGTCTCTTTCCATAATTTGGCTATTGTTGATAGCACTGCTATAAACATTGGGGGTGCCTGTGCCCCTTCAAATCAGCATTTTTATATCATTTGGATAAATTCCTAGTAGTGAAATTGCTGGATCATAGGATAGTTCTATTTTTAATTTTTTTGAAGAACCTTCACAGTTTGCATTCCCACCAACAGTGCAAGTGTTTCCCTTTCTCTGCATCCTTGCCAACGTGCGAGTTTCCTGACTGTTAATTTTAACAGTTGTTTCCTGAGTTTTAATTTTAGCCATTCTGACAGGTATCATGTTGTATCTCATTGTGGTTTTTGTATGATAGGCCTGCAGTTAATATCATCTTCAATGGAGAAAAACTGAGATCTTTCTCCCAAAGGTCAGGAACATGACAGGGATGTCCACTCTTACCAGTGTTGTTCAACATAGTACTGGAAGTCCTAGCCTCAGCAATCAGACAACAAAAAGAAAAGGCACACAAATTGGCAACGAAGAAGTCAAACTTTCTTTGTAGATGACATGATACTCTACATGGGAATCCTGAAAGATTCCACCAAAAAACTGCTAGAACTGATATGTGAATTCAGCATTCACAGGAAATAAAATCAATATACAGAGATCAGTTGCATTTCTCTACACCAATAATGAAGCAGCAGAAAGAGAGATCAAGGAATTGATCCCATTTACAATTGCACAAAAACCCACAAGATACCTAGAAATAAGTGTAATGCAAGAGGTAAAAGATCTATATGCTGAAAACTTATGAACAAAATTAAAGAAAACATGAAGAAATGGAAAAACATTCCATGCTTGTGGATTGGAAGAAAAAATGTTATTAAAATGTTTATACTACCTAAAGTGATCTATGCATTCAATGCAATCGCTATCATAATAACACAAGCATTCTCCACAGAGCTAGAGCAAACAATTTTGAAATTTCTTTGGAACAAGAAAAGACCCCAAGTAGCCAAAGTAACGTTGAAAAAGAAAAAGCAAAGCTGGAGGTATCATCTGGACTTCAAGCTGTATTACAAAGCTGTGATCAGAAATAGAATCTTATATGTAAGGTGAAAAATAAAACAGTCGTTAATACATATTTGATGTATAAATAAATCTGGGGACTCCAGGAAAGGTCAAATATAAAGCATTAATTAATGCCCATAGGCTGAGAATTGAGAATTTTACTTTACTACGTCATTTACTTAGACATTTAACTCATCTTGATGATGAGCAAGAATTAACCATAATTACATGAAGTATGTTTCTATCTTCAAGTCATGGATTATCCATGTTCTCAGATTAATGACTCTTACTATCTGTAATTAAAAAAGAGTAGCCTAGAAGGAGGAAGGTGGCGGAGAACTAAGGAGCTCCGTACTTGCACTCGCGCCCATACATCACACAGAAAAGATCTGAAGCCATTGGAAACCTTACAAAACCTGAGAGACTGGGAGAAAAAGGACGCAGAATCCACTGAGAAAGCCTTCTAACCGGGCTGAGGCTACGCGGACCCGGCAGGCAAGCCCCCGCGCATGTGCACAAGCCCGACCCAGAGAAGGAAGCAGCGATCCTGACTCCGCCCCCAGAGCTCAGCAGGGAGCCTGGAATAGCCCGAGGGGGTTGTCTGGGAAGCTGTGTCTAAGGCAACTTCAGCGGGGCGCAAACTGGGATTTGCAGATTGGAACTGGCCTGGGTTGAAGAGTGCAACCAACTTCGGCTGCGTCCCCGGAACGGGGAGTTGACACGCCAAAAAAAAAAAAAAAAAAAAGCGAGCTGCAGCGCGGGGTTCAAGAAGGGACTGGAGCACCGTCACTCTCCTCCCCACAATCGCCAAGGCAGAACCCCCGCCTGAGGCATCGGATCACGCCACGCCCATCCCTGCCTGAGAGGTGCCCTCCTCCCTTTTTTTTTTTCTTTTTCCCTTTTTTTTTCTTTCTTTTTTTTTCCCTTTCTTTTCTCTTTTTTTCTTCTTCTTTCTCTTTTCTCGCTTTTTCCCCAAAACACTGACCTGATTAACTCTGGTCGCCAGCTTGCTTAAACAATCACAACAAGTCCATTCTGTAAATGTAAATTCTACACCTACCGACTTTTTCAGCTATTTCTCTCAGGAGTAATTAGACTATATAGTTTCTCTGGATAATTCCAGCATCCTTCTCTCACCTCTGCAACCATATTATACCCTTTACCTCTTTGAAAAAAGCTTCTTATCCATTCTGCCTGTTCATTCTATTTCCAAATCTGCCTTGTCTCACCCTGCCTTCTCTCTTTTTCTCTATGCTCTTCAACCAGCACTGAATACACACGGCTATTTAACTGTAGCTGGGAAATCCAGGTATATGCTTTAAACCGTTCTTTGTCCATCGGTTTTCTTCTTTTTTCCTTTTCTTTTCCCCTTTTTGACCCTTTTATGTATTTTATGCTCCCTATTATTCGCCCTCCCTCCTCGGTCTTTTCTATTAACTTTTTCGTTTTCCCTCTCGCTTTGCATGTTAGTTGAATCAGCCTGTGCGTTTGTGTGCTCCTGCTCCCTGTGTGTTTGTCTGTCTGTTTTCTTTTCCAGGGCTACCTCAAGAAACAAGCTAGAGTACACAAGGTGAAGAGTCCCAAATATCAATACGAATAGGAAAATAAAATAACTAAGGTCCCAACAAGAGTTACCGAGGGATACCATTCAAAAAACAATCTCTGAAAGGATAGGCCCTGGAAAGTCAAAGAGTCTTCTTGGATATAGCAGGGCTCATAGAAACAGAGAGCATAACAGGTCTTTAAAACCAACAAGAGCCGGGGGCGCCTGGGTGGCTTAGTCGGTTGAGCGTCCGACTTTCGCTTAGGTCATGATCTCGCGGTTCGTGGGTTCGAGCCCCGCGTCGGGCTCTCTGCTGACTGCCAGCTCAGAGCCTGGAGCCTGTTTCAGTCTGTGACTCCCTCTCTCTCTGACCCTCCCCTGCTCACGCTGTGTGTGTCTCTCTCTCTCTCCTAGAAATAAATAAAACATTAAAAAAAAAAAACAACAAGAGCCGGAAAGCTAACAAAAATGACGAAACGAAAGAGCTCTCCTCCAAAGAAACTCTAAGAAGAAATGACAGGTAATGAACTGCTCAAACATATCAGCAGCATAAGTGAACAGGATTTTAGAATAATAATGGTAAAATTAATAGCAGGACTTGAAAAAACATAGGGGACATCAAAGAAACTATGGCTACAGACAGAATGGAAAATAAAAATAGGCATGAAGAATTAAAAAACGCGATAAATGATATCCCATAATAAATTAGAGGCCTCCAATGCACGGATTGAAGAGGCAGAAAGGAGGAATAAGTGATTTAGAAGACACCATTCTAGAAAAACAAGAAGCTGACAAAAAAAGAGACAAACTGATCCAGGAACAGGAAAGAAAGAATTCGAGCTCAGCGACACAGTCCAAACCTGGCAACCATCATTATCCTTAGGAATCCCAGAAGAGGAAAGAGAGGAAAGGTGCTGAAGAGAGTCCTGGAACAAATTATAGCAGAGAACTTCCCCGACCTGGGGGAAGGAAGTCAATGTGGAAATACAAGAGGCTCAGAGGACTCCTCTCAGACGTAACTTGAATCGATCTTCTGCCCGACATATCATCGTAAAAATGGCAAAATACAAGGACAAAGAGAGAATTTTGAAAGAAGCTAGGGAGAAAAGGGCCCTCACATACAAAGGGAAACCTATCAGAGTGGTGACAGACCTATCTACTGAAACGTGGAAGCCCAGAAAGGAATGGCAGGAGATCTTCAATGTGATGAACAGTAAAAATATGCGGCCAAGAATCCTCTATCCAGCAAGCCTGTCATTCAAAATAGAAGGAGAGATAAAAAACCTTTCCAAATAAACAGAAATTGAAAGAATTTGTCACCACGAAGCCAGCCCTACAAGAAATCCTGAGGGGGATACTCTGAAGGAAAGGTTGCAAGGAACAAAGATTCCAGAGACACCACCACAAACATGAACCCTACAAAAGATACAAAGACTCTAAACCCACATATTTCAATAATAACACTGAATGTAAATGGGCTGAATGCTCCAATCAAAAGACATAGGGTAGCAGAATGGATTAAAAAACAAAATCCATCTATATGCTGTCTACAAGAAACTCATTTTAGACGGAAGATACCTTCAGATTAAAAGTAAGGGGATGGAGAAATATATATCATGCTACAGGAAATCAAAAGAAAGCCTGGAGTAGCGATACTTATATCAGACAAACTGGACTTTAAATTAAAGACAATCACAAGAGATGAAGAAGGGCACTACATAATAATTACAGGGTCCATCCATCAGGAAGAACTAACAATCATAAATGCCTACGCACCGAATATGGGAGCACCTAAATATCTAAAACAATTAATCACAAACAGAAACAAGCTTCTAGATAAGAATGTGCTAATAGCAGGGGACTTTAATACTCCGCTTACAGCAATGGATGGAGTCAACCAGACAGAAAATCACTAAGGAAATAACGGACTTGAAAGACACATTGGACCAGATGGACCTGACGGATATATTTAGAACTTTACATCCTGAGGCCAGGGAATTTACTTTCTTCTCAAGTGCGCATGGCACATTCTCCAAGATAGATCACATACTGGGACGGAAAACAGCCCTCAATAAATATAACAGAATAGAGATCATACCATGCACACTGTCAGATCACAATACTTTGAAACTTGAAATCAATTACAGGAAGAAGTCTGGAAAACCTCCAAAAACATGGAGGTTAAAGAACACCCTTCTAAAGAATGAATGGGCCAATCAGGCAATTAGAGATGAAATTAAAAAATATATGGAAACAAATGAAAATGAAAACACAACAATTCACAATCTATGGGATGCGGCAAAGGCAGTCCTAAGAGGAAACTGCATTGCTCTCCAGGCCTATTTCAAGAGATTAGAAAAAGCACAAGTCCAAAATCTAACAGCTCACCTAAAGGAACTAGAGGCAGAGCAACAAGAACGCCCGAAACCCAGTAGAAGAAGAGAAATAGTAAAAATTAGAGCAGAAATAAACAACATAGAGACCAAAGAAACAGATCAATGAAACCAAGAGTTGGTTTTTTGAAAAAGTCAACAAAATTGACAAACCTCTAGCCAGATTTATCCAAAAGAAAAGAGAGAGCACCCAAATAGACAAAATTATGAATGAAAATGGACTTATGACAACCAACCCCTCAGAAATACAAGCAATTATCAGGGAATACTATGAAAAATTATATGCCAACAAATTGGACAAATTAGAAGAAATGGACAAATTCCTAAACACACACTCACTACCAAAATTCACACGGGAAGAAATAGAAAACCTGAACAGACCCATAGCAAGTGAAGAAATTGAATCAGTGATCAAAAATCTCCCAACAAATAAGAGCCCTGGACCTGATGGCTTCCCTGGGGAATTCTACCAGACATTTAAAACAGAATTAATCCCAATTCTTCTCAAGTTATTCAAAAAAATAGAAAGCGAAGGAAAACTCCCGGACTCATTTTATGAAGCCAGCATCACACTGATTCCCAAGCCAGACAGAGATCCAGCAAAAAAAGAGAACTACAGGCCAATATCCTTGATGAATACGGATGCCAAAATCCTCAACAAGATCCTTGCAAATCGAATCCAGCAGCATATAAAAAGAATCATCCACTAAGATCAAGTGGGATTCATTCCTGGGTTACAGGGCTGGTTCAACATTCACAAAACAATCAATGTGATCCATCATATCAATAAAAGAAAAGATAAAAACCATATGATCCTGTCAATAGACAGGATATTTGACAAAATACAGCATCCCTTCTTAATAAAGACTCTCGAGAAAGTTGGGATAGAAGGAACCTACTTAAACATCATCAAAGCCATCTATGAGAAGCCTTCAGCTAACATCATCCTCAACGGGGAAATACTCAGAGCTTTTCCCCTGAGATCAGGAACACGACAGGGATGCCCACTCTCACCACTGCTGTTTAACATAGTGCTGGAAGTCCTAGCATCAGCCATCAGACACCAAAAGGAAATCAAAGGCATCAGAATTGGCAAAGAGGAAGTCAAACTTTCACTTTT
Organism: Proteles cristata cristata; assembly: GCA_017311185.1. Taxonomy (NCBI): domain Eukaryota; kingdom Metazoa; phylum Chordata; class Mammalia; order Carnivora; family Hyaenidae; genus Proteles; species Proteles cristata. The sequence goes on from JAESUZ010002471.1 coordinate 84,356, forward strand.
CACAGATGACATGATACTCTACATAGAAAACCGACAGACTCCACCAGAAGCCTACTAGAACTGATCCAAGAATTCAGCCAAGTTGCAGGGTACAAAATCAACGTACAGAAATCGGTTGCATTTTTATACACCAACAATGAAGCAACAGAAGAGAAATCAAGAAACTGATCCCATTCACAATTGCACAAAAAACCATAAAATACCTTGGAATAAACCTAACCAAGGATACAAGAGATCTGTATGATGAAAACTATAGAAAACTTATGAAGGAAATTGAAGAAGACACAAAGAAATGGAAAAACATTCCATGCTCATGGATAGGAAGAATAAATATAGTTAAGATGTCATTACTGCCTAAAGCACTCTACACATTCAATGCAATTCCAATCAAAATTGCACCAGCATACTTCTCAAACTAGAACAAACTATCCCAAAATTTGTATGGAACCACAAAAGACCCCAAATAACCAAAGTAATACTGAAAAAGAAAACCAAAACGGGAGGTATCACCATCCCAGACTTTAGCCTCTACTACAAAGCTGTCATCATCAATACAGTATGGTATTGGCACAAAAACAGACACATAGACCAATGGAACAGAATTGAGAACTCAGAAGTGGACCCAAAGTATACAGCCAACTAATCTTTGACAAAGCAGGAAAGAATATCCGATGGAAAAAAGACAGCCTTTTTAACAGATGGTGTTGGAGAACTGGACAGCAACATGCAGAAGAATGAAACTAGATCATTTTCTCACACCATGCACAAAAATAAACTCAAAATGGATCAAGGACCTGAACGTGAGACAGGAAACTATCAACACCCCAGAGGAGAAAGCAGGAAACAACCTCCTTGACCTCCACCGCAGCAACTTCTTACTTGACACATCCCCAAAAGCAAGGGACTCAAGAGCAAAAATAAATGATTGGGACCTCATGAAGATTAAAAGCTTCTGCACAGCCAAGGAAACAACCCAGAAAATTAATAGGCAACCAACGGAATGGGAAAAGATAGTTGCAAATGACATATCAGATAAAGGGTTGATATCCAGAATCTACAAGGAACTCACCAAACTACACGCCCGAAAAACAACCCAGTGAAGAAATGGGCAGAAGATATGAACAGACACTTCTCCAAAGAGGACATCCAGATGGCCAACAGACACATGAAACGATGCTCAGCATCGCTCCTCATCAGGGAAATACAAATCAAAACCACACTGAGATACCACCTGACGCCAGTCAGAGTAGCTAAAATGAGCCACTCAGAGAACTCTAGATGCTGGCGAGGATGTGGAGAAACGGGCACCCTCCTACACTGTTGGTGGGAATGTAAACTGGTACAGCCCCTCTGGAAAACAGTGTGGAGGTTCCTCAGAAACTAACAATAGAACTCCCCTATGACCCAGCAATAGCACTGCTAGGAATTTACCCAAGGGATACAGAAATGTTGATGCATAGGAGCACATGGACCCCAATGTTCATAGCACTCTCCACAATAGCTAAAACCTGGAAAGAGCCTAAGTGTCCATCAACAGAAGAATGGATCAAGAAGATGTGGTTTATCTATACCATGGAATACTACATGGCAATGAGAAACAATGAAATCTGGCCATGTGTAGCTACATGGATGGACCTTGAGGTGTTATGCTGAGTGAAATAAGTCAGGCAGAGAAGGACAAATATCATATGTGTGCACGTATAGGAGGATTAGGAGGAACTTAACAGAGGACCAAGGGGGAGAAGAAGGGTGGAAATGGTGGTGGAAAGGGAGAGAGGCAAACCATGAGAGACTCTTGAATGCTGACAAAAACTGAGGACTGATGGATGTGGGGGAGAGGAGGGATGGGCATGGAGGAGGGCACTTGTGGGGATGAGCACTGAGTGTTATGTGGAAACTAATTGGACAATAAACTATTTGTAAAAAAAAAAAAAAGAGTAGCCTATCATTCAAAGTGATTTCTTGAGTCACATTTTTTTCTTTTGTCTGATGTCTAATAAGAGGTAATCTGCAGTGGGGTATAGTGGTCTTGATTTTCTCAGACAGACTTTGCCAGTTTATTATGGAGTTAAAAAAAACTATAAGGCATGTTGGTTCTTTGGGGTTCTAAGAGTAGAGATTTTTTTCCTGAGAAAATGAAAACATACATTATTTTGAATGTAATTATCAATTGACCTGTTTTTTTTAAAAAATATTTCTATCAAAAATAATTAAATACCAAGTATTTTATTTTATTTTTTTTAATTTTTAAAAATGTTTTTATTTATTTCTGAGGGAGAGAGAGAGATACAGAGTGAGCAGGGGAGGGTCAGAGAGAGAGGGAGATACAGAATCTGAAGCAGGCTCCAGGCTCTGAGCTGGGAGTCAGCACAGAGCCCAACGCAGGGCTCGAACACATGAACTGTGAGATCATGAACTGAGCCGAAGTTGGATGCTTAACCGACTGAGACACCCAGGTGCCCCGAAAAGCCAAGTATTTTAAATAAAAGTAAATTTATTTCAAAAGGCACTTGCGTGCATATATTGTAAAGAGATGGGACATTTTCACAAAATGTAGGAACATAAATCTACTTTTATATTAAATTTAAATGGAATATATCTGGAAATGGTCAAAAGGCTCAAACTGCACGGGGTGGGGGGGAACACAGTGAATGTTACATATATTGAGATGAGCCTATTGTATAAAATTGTAAAAAGGCTCAAACTCCACAGTAAAAAGAAAAATGAATGTTACATATATTGAGATGAGCCTGTTGTATAAAATAGGTGTTGAGGAATACAACCAATTCTTATTTTAAGGCTATTTTTGTTTGGCTATTTTTATTCTATTTTGAATGAGGTATATTGTAAACTACATTTGGGAAAAACTGCTTTCTGACAATAATTTTAAAACCTTTGGCCAGCATGTTGATGGTGCTTAATCTACATATATAAATTAGAAAGTTTTCTGCCTAAAGTAGAGAGTTTTCTGCCAAAATCAACTTAAATACTAAGCAGGCTACAATGGATTGGCTTAGTGTTTCCATCCTTTGTTACTTTGGGAAGGAATAAAGGTGATTTGGCTTTTATAGCACTGGTGATTTTGGCAAATTTAAATAACTGCCTTGTATTTATTCATTATAAACAGAAAGATCAATGGGAAATAAAGGCAAGACAACCTGATGTGTGTTCTTAAATATTGTTGCATATTAAAATCATCAGGAGAACTTGTTGACAATGAAAACCCTAAAGTCCTCCCTAAGACTGTGCTATTGTGGTACTGGAATGGGACACCAGAATAAGAATTTTTAATAAGCCTTCAGGAGATTCACATGCTCCACTTTCAGAACCATTGCCCTATTATCTGTTCCATCAAATTTCTCCTCATTTTTTCAAATGATCTTCACCTTCTGCAGTACCGTGGTTTTGCGAAGTCATTCACTCGACCTCCAATGCCTTCCATCTCACGTTATTACCTGGTAGAATAGAGTTCCTATTTATCCCTCAAGACCCCATTCATACATGACTCTATCTTCAGAGCCTTTACTCAGCACTTTGTATATATTTCTGTTTTAATACTTATAGAATGTATTACATCTACATATGTTCATTGCATTGATAATATAATAGATTTATATATACAAAGTAATATATACATAAATATATATTAACAATACATTGAATTTCTTTTAAGGAGAGAGGCTGTGTTTTAGTTTTTATGTCTCAAATATGAGAGCTAAGGACAGAGCCTAGTATAATGTCTGGTGTTACTCAGACATTAGCATGCACAAGAGTTATCTAAGGAGTTTGTTTAAAATGGAGATACCTAGCATGCTCACCACCCCCGTTCCCAATTCTCATTAAATAGATCTGAAGATGGTCCTAGGAATTCACATTTTTATAAACTCTCCAAACATTTCATATCTTGATAGATTCTGAATACCAAGTGGACATCAAATAATCTTTTGGTAACCAAAACTAGCCTTTACTCTCTAATATGATAACATTTTCTCATGCATTTTAGCACATTTTGGACAATATTCAAGTCCATCTGAAGAGTGGTCAGAGACAATGTAGGCAACTTTACACAGAGTCAGAGGGTTTACAAATGACAAGGCTCATGAGACAATGTGAAAGAATTTCACTCTGGATTTTTTTTATGGAGAGGGCATATCAAGAGTAAAAGTACACATGAAAAGATGTTCAACATCTTGCATCAGCAGGGAAATGCAAATCAAAACCACAATGAGGTATCAGCTCATATCTATCAGAATGGCTAAAATAAAAAGCGCAAGAAACAAGTGTTGGCGAGGATGTGGAGAAAAAGGAACCCTTGTTCACTGTTGGTGGGAATGCAAACTGGTGCAGCCACTGTGGAAAACAGTGTGGAGGTACCTCAAAAAATTAAAAAGAGAACTACCCTATGATCCAGTAATTCTCCTCCTGGATATATCCTCAAAGAATATGAAAACACCTATTCAAAGGGATATGTGCTTCCCTATGTTTATTGCAGCATTATTTACGATAGCCAAATTATGGAAACAGCCCAAGTGTCCATCAGTAGATGAATGAAGATATGGTATGTACATACAATGCAATATTATTCTGTCACTAAAAAGAATGAAATCTTGTTATTTACAACAGCATAGATGGGTCAAGAGAGTATAATAATAACTGAAGTACATCGGAGAAAGACAAATACCATATGATTTCACTCATGTGGAATTTAAGAAACAAAACATAAACAAAGCTAAAAAAAAAAAAACCACGCCCAAACAAACAGACAAACCAAAAGCAGACTCTTAACTATAGAGAAAAGATGGTTATCAGAGGGAAGGCAGGTGAGGGGATGGGGGAAATAGGTGAAAGGGATTAAGAGTACACGTATGATGAGCACTGAGTAACATATAGAATAGTTGAATCACTATATTTATACCTGAAACCAATATAACATTGTGTGTTAACTACACTGGAACTAAAATTTAAAAAAATAAAAAATAAAGAGTAAAAATACGCAATAACTTTTAAAAGATGAAAAGAATTCTTGGGGCTACTGGGTGGTTCAGTTGGTTAAGCATCTGACTTGGACTCAGGTCATGATCTCACAGTTTGTGAGCCTTCAGACCCACATCAGGCACTGTACTGACAGCTCAGAGACTGGAACCTGCTTCAGATTCTGTGTCTCGCTCTCTCTCTCTGTCCCTCCCCCACTCATGCTCTGTCTCTGTCTCTGTCTCTCTCTTTCTCTCAAAAATACACAAACATTAAAAAATTTTTTTAAATGTACAGTTTATATCTTGTCATTTATATCTCAATAAACTTGTAAAAAAATTAGGCCTTTTTTCTTCAAAGAAACTCTTACTTGGAAGTCCAATAAATAAAACAGAAAACAGAGAAACAATCTTATTTCTGAAGAGATTCATGGAAGTGTAATTTGCAAGCTGCTGTTATGCAACATCGGACTTCCAGAAATACATGTGGATGTATAAATAGATACGATATTTTACTTTAATTCAAAGCCTCTTATCCAGAAGTCTTGGGTTGCCAGTGGTCTTAGATACAATTGCAATAAAATCTGAGCCATTTTCAGAAATTTTCTAAAAGTGAGCGATTTGGACACTTGAATTTACCTTGTATGTTAGTTAGACGCATCTCTTTACAAATTATTTTTTAATATTAAAATGTTTTAATAATACATGACTCACTTTTCCATCACCTTAAAGAGAATAAACATACCCTTTTATGTAGTCTGCCTTTTTTAAATGATTCAGGGCTTATTAGCATCAAGCTTACATTATGCTGGGATATAGTGATAGTCTCTGGACTTCATTAAATGTGCATCCATATTTGCTCCAGTAATAAGTGGCTTAAGACAAGAGCAAAGTTTTTTTCTTTTTATGGAGAGAAATGGTGGTTACATCTGCCACTTCTATATTCTGTCTGTTCCTGTGCTATCATCTGCTTCTTCTTACAGAGTGTGACTTCCTGGATCAACGTGCCTTCCTTCGTAATATATAGACTTAAATTAGTAAAGTATTCAACCAAAGTTGTTAGCATTGTATAGACATGGACTGTTAACAGAGTACTGGAGAGTTTCCCTTTGAATAAAATACATGAATTTTAGTGCATGAATTATTTTCACTGAGTGAAGTAATTCATTTTTTATCCTCTGGTTCTCAGCTCTGAAATGGATAATTTGGTTTGCTGCAGAACTCAGCTCCAAACAGGTGAGATATTATTGGATTACATTTTCAAAGACCTGCAATAGAAAGGCTATAAAATAAGACTTTCACCACAAGAGTCCTTGCTAAAAATATTTATCACTTCAATTGTCAGTAAAAGTCAGGACCTTTTTAGGGGATGCGACAATTTGAAAATACCACTCTCAGAAAATATGTCTGATGGATTTCTTGCTCTTGCTAGTTGTCAAGCTAGCAGGTGGTGCTGTTAGTTGTTTTCTTGGTCAGTAAAAATTTTTCCCTGTCTCTCCTCTAATATTAAGTATCATCTGCTAGAAAAAAGAGATGAACAAAATATGGAAGATTCCTAGAGTTTTGAAATAGATTACTTTCCTCTTCATCAAATTTCCTTTTTCAAAATAAATCTGACTTTTTTTTTCTTTTTTTTTAATTTTTAAAATTCTTTTATTTTTTAAATAAAGTTTAAAAGTAATGTGAGTAGTGTAAAATATTCAAATACAGAAATGTATAAAGTTGAAAGTCTCATGTAATCTATACTATTCAAAGAAAGCCATTAGTAGACTTTTCTATGCATCATAAACACAAATTTTTAAGTGAGTTCACACTATACATTTTTCTATTAATAGTTGTTTCACTTAATATATATCATGGCCATTTTCCCATGTCCATACACAATACATGTACTTTATTAATTTTAACAGACATGTAGATTTCCTTATATGGCTGAACCATATGTTATTTAACCAATCCTTTATGGATAACACTTAGGTTTTCCTCTATATTTTTCTGTCATGTAATTTTTATGCTTCTGTAGTAACTTAAACATTGTCACTTCCTGTTTCACTTTGTCTTCCAGCATGGAAAATAATTTCAGTGTGGCCATGACCTCTAGTTTAATAAATATTTGGATTTGTCAAGTTTTGATATTGGTAGACAGTATTTAGTCAGGGTTGACTCAATTTTAAACAACAGAAACCCAACTCAAAGTAACTTAAAGCAAAAAAGGGTATTTATTGGCTCACATAACTGAAAATAGGGATAAACTAGCTTCAGGCACGGTTGGATCCAGGGGCACAAACATTGTCATCAGGACTGAAGTCTCTCCATCATTTGGCTCTGCTTTCCTTTGCACTGGCTTAATTCTCTGGCTCATTTGATTTGGTGGGGCCTGTTGGTTAGAAGTTTTCATACTACAAAGCCAAGGAATCTCAGTAAAGAGAGCTTCTGAGCCTCTCCTTCACAGTTCAGTAAAACTCCTAGGGCTGAGTATCACTGGACCAGCTTGAATCACCTGGCTGTTCCAGAACCAATCACTACGGTGAAGGAGAAGGACTATGTTGATTGATCAGGTCTGAATTACATACCCACCCATGAAGCTTAAGGTTAGGCTTAAGCCTAACAGCTGGCATTGTTATTTTCTTGACAATAAAAGTATTCTGAAAAAACATCATGAAGAGTAAGCTTGTCCTATACTTAGGAAGCTTGTAATCCATTTGAATGGAATAATCATATCCAATAGCATACTTTGGATGATGCAATAGTTTCAATATAAGTAAACTCAGTGGCCTTGAATCTGAGAGCCCAACCATCTTGCTGACATGAAGCAGGACAATTAGCCTCCCACTGGCAAATAGTTCTGAGACTACTGAAGCCAGTGGTAAATTTTAAGTTCACTGGAAAGCTCTTCTTGTGTTTTAGTCTTTTGCTAAGTTGAAATGGTACATTTCTGTCAACTCTTATTGCAGAAGAGAGGAATGGACAGTGCTTGTAATCTGCTGTACTCCTTAAAATCTGGTAGAAGGGGTCTCAGGTGCTGAAAATGATCACATGTATATAGGCATAGAGGCTTACTCTGCACTTAAAAAAAAAAAAAAGGCTGCTGGTTAAGGAGTATATAGCATGGTCCTTCCAGTTGTTAACAGTAAGTCCTGGGGGTGGGAAGAAGGTGAGGTACAGGTTGCTTCTGTTCAAAATCCCCTGGTGGAACTGGGTGTAAGATAGGCTGATACCAGTTGCAGTCTTCTCAAGCACAGCCAGTCTGATTGCAACATGTCAAAAAAGCAGATGAGCCTGAGTCAGGTAAACAGGTAAATAGGATATCTTCAGCAAGTCTAGCCACACCAATAGCCAGGATGTGATCTAGAAGAATGGGCAGATTAATATAAGCTCTGTAAATTAGCTTTTACCCTGAGTCTTCCAGGGTTATTCCATATGGTTGACTTTGGATACCATTTTCTGATCTTAAAGGGCCAGTCAGGTATAGCAGCTTTAATTTTCCTGTTTATCTGCCCAATAACTTTCAGCTCAATAGAAGGTTATATTCTCAATTCAGACTTGAGGTTCTGTTGAGGAGTCTATGCTACATCTGGGAATGTAGCATAGCAAGGCTGGGAGAGCCAGGTTCATCAAGGTTGGCCCTACTCTCTTTGGTAATCAAGCCTCCATCTTCTGAAACTTAGTCCATCTCTGAGAATCAGCTTTTAAACAAGGCCTTAGATTGGTTGAGTGGTGCTGCTAAGAGATTTATATTGAGATCTGAGGCAGGGAAACAGCAGGTAAGATCCTAAGTTTGAGCTTTAGGCTTTCTGCATTTTCAACTACTGATTCTTATATACAGAGTATGTTAGACTTTTGAACAGATGATCATCCTCACCTTAAGCCCCTCATTTTGCCTGCGTTTGACAGAATTAAAGGGAATGACTGGCAGTGTATATCAATGTCTTTTTCTGTAAAGTACAGGAGAAAGAGAAAATCGAGCTGACGTTTTGAAGGTAGTAGAAAAATGGAGTTTGTAGAGAACTTCTTAATAATAAACAACAGTTGTATATACAAGCAGCTAATCATTAGATTTCTATTAGGTGAGGATGTGCAGGCCTTATTTGATGATTTGTAGACAGAGTCATGTAATCAGGGTTAGAGAATAAAAGACAAAGATATAAAGAAATAATTCCCAACATTTAGCCAGTGCATTCATTAAAGTAGTTGAGGACAGCTGCCCCTTAAGTAGACTGTGAAGTAAGAGAATAAGACTTTTCTCATGACAAAAGTCGAAGTCTACTTGTTTGACATGATCTGGTGTGGGAGTTCATAAACTGAATCCATCCTGCAGAAACAGGTCAAGAGTCTTAATGCCTGAGAGTTATCTCATAGCAATGAATGAAGTCAGCCACTCTGAATCAGTGTAAAATAACAGTATTGAGACAGATGAAATTCCATTTAAATATCCACAAGGACAAGATACTGTGGTCTTGTGACATTAGAAGCTGCAGGAAGCTCTTGAGTCTACTGATAAAATTCTTAGCTGCAGGCTTTGTAGATTTTTTTTTCAAGTCTACATTTTCACCAAAAAGGTAGATATGCAACTTGAGATGTCCAGAAAGCAAGCTACTATGGCCTAGTCAAAAGGCCTACCTCCAAATATCCCTAACACCTGTAGCTGATGGTACCCAACATCAAAAGGTCCATCATAAAAGAACATCTCTCATTGGTTAGAAGAAAAATTTCCAAAGGGTCACATTTAAAATCACATACATGAGAGGATGTTCAAAAATTGTCTCTTGTGGGTCAGATGTTACATGTAGTTAGAGCAGAGAATTCAGTTTTGTAGCAGGTATGCCAGTGATGGAAGAAATTTTGTTTAAGTGTATTAGCTCATTTATCCTGGAAACAGCAGTTAAACTGAATAAAAACCAAGAAGCAGCATAACTGCCACTGGTTGCGTCATAGTGACTTGCAGTTTTGAGAATAACATGAATAACCAGGTACCTTTTTAGGTAACGTTGCCAGAATTTCAGTTCTGCTTTCATCGTTAATGGTTATCCCTTGCACACGAAGTAGAGTACCATGGCTGATGATGGGAGGTCCAATGTACAAGTTGGTCTAATGTGGCCTCAATGAGGCATCATCAACTTTAGTACCAGCTTCAATACCTGGCAATTCAGGTATCCAAGGAGATCAAGACGTCAAAGTTATGTATTTCAAGTACCACTAGAGCATCTGGTGTTTGTGATAGAAGTTGGGTAAGGGGTGTATCAGTGTAGAGTACGTATGGATTGTTCTCTGACTATATTGAATGCCAGGAACCACTCTTGAAATCCATCTTGGGTACAGGGCTGTTAATCTATGTCTATTTGATACCACTTTCAGCTCACTTGACTACCCTGGGGTAGCAAAGATATGCCCATCTTCTTGCACTTTTCTGACTTTGCCCACAGTAAGTATTTCTAAGAACATGCAGTTATCAACTGAACATGGACTGGGTTGGGTAGAGGTATGGATCAGAATGCCATTCAGGTTGCACATGTTGTCTAGGGCAGTGGTTTCCAAACTGTGTTCTGAAGAATTCTAGGTGTTGTAAAGAAGTCTCCTTAGGGGTCACCATGGTGGTAAAGGAAGATGCTTGTGGAACGTTTCAGGCCCCCCACTCCTGCTTCATCTACAGCAGCTTCTCTTTTATTCTGGGGTTCCACATAGTTTTCATTGAAAGGGCTTCATGGTCACAAAGCCTTTGGAAAACCAATGATCTAAGAGTAAGTTGTTCACAAAATGCTGAAATACAAAAAATAGGTCACAGAAACCAGAAACTGTGAGCAAAGCCTGTGGTAAGCCAAGGTGTTTTCCTATTCATTCTTTCCCTAAGATGGGCCACATTACAGAATGATGAAGTTAACATTCAACTCTGCTATAAATTCTGATTGCTTCAAATTGGGTTTGTGACTATCAGTGAACAAAGCTATTGGTTTTAAGCGACAATAGCACTGGGATTTTTGCAGTCAGCATACAGCTGCAAAATGCTTTCATTTCTTTGCAAATATTATCCCAAGTCTATGGCTAGATGACTTCTCTTCAATCACTGGGAAGATCTCAATGAGCCACAACTCAAATTCCAAGAAAATATTATTCTCCTCCCCCTTTTCTCCCTCCATCCTTTTCCTCTTCCCTTCCCTTCCCAATCTTCTCACCCACCTGAGATACAATGCCCTTGAACTAGGTTTATAGCACAATTTTACGGACAGAGAAGTATATTGTTAAGTGTCACGGAATTCAACCAATTTGGGGGGCAAAATAAACTTCCCCATTCCCTTCCTATATCTCCACAAATTTTCTAGCAGTTCCTTTCACAGAAAATAAGAAGTAATGGTCAAGATGTAGGACTCCCCGATGATAAAGATATACAAATTCAAGCAGTTACTGACAAAGAAAAGGGGGTGGTGGTTTCAAAGATTCCGTTACTCCTAAGTCTTCAGGGCAATCAGGAAGCACTGGCTATACTGCTCCAAAGCAGTTTCTCTAAATACATTAAAAGGAATGCTCCAAAAATTAGTCTGTCCTTGATTAAACTTAGTACACACTGGGCTAAACAGCTCAGTGAGGCTTTGTTGCAAGCCTTCTGAGATCCTTTAATATGCTACACTCAGTTGGGGAAGGGGACACCTATTTTACCACCTTACAGGACTACAGAAGCTCTACATATAGATGTTGTATGTGTGCACCATATACACGCATACATGCACACATATGTGAACAGCACTGCTCTAAAAAACAGAGGATTCATTTTAAGTAAATTTTGAGGAACAGAGGACCATAAATAAGATTTCAGTTTTCAAAAGTATTAATAAGACTTTTTCTTTTTAATTTTAAAAAGAACAAAACATTAAAAAGGATTTCCAATTAGGCCATTGGGAAATTTGGGAAGACTATATGAACAATGGATCTAGAAGTATCTTTCTATTTCATGTTATGCAGTCTGTCAGATGACTATGTGCCATGTTGACTGAATAAACCTACCACTATGGAGACAGTCTGCTCTTAAACCTTAAGGGTAGTACCATGGAATTCTGAACTATATGGAACCATCATAAGATTACTCTTATGACATCCTGATTGACTGAGGGCACCAGATCAGGAAGTTGGAAACTTTTTTGGGGTTACCAAACTCCAGTCATTTTAACACTGCAGGTAAAGTAGAGGCTAAGTTAATTCCATGGAGAGAACTGGACTGGGAGTCAGAAGGCCTGACCTCTACCACTCTGTAGCTGTGTCACCCTGGACAATCTTTTAAACCTCAATTTTCTCATTTGCATAAAGAAATTATAATTTACTGTGTTATTTTGATAATTGAGATTTATGCATGTGAAAGTGCTTTGAAACTATAAAGTGCTATATAAACATTAAGGGATTATCATTATAGGTTCTACCTGGATGTATCAAGAGGCCTTTTCTGGAATCTGATTGGAGCTTTGTGAGATGCTGTTAGATAAAGGGATTCCTTGGTAGAATTTCTTACATTTGTGTGAAAAGTTCTGGTTCCTGAGTAATCCCAAAAATGCTGTGAGTTCACTGTGCCTTTGTTTTAATCCCAATATCTGCTGGTCAGAATATCTGCTTTCTATTCAGTAGGCTACTACAGACTTGAAATAGAAAAAGAAAGGGTCCAGTGACCTGCATAGGGCACTAGACACTTCATGAATTGCAATCATTTGAAGTTGTAGGGTATGATCCAACGCCGTTCTTGAAAGATGCTGCCATTCTTCAGTGTTGATAACTAAAAATCCCCTGGTCCAAATTTATTATGTGTGTCTGAGGCTTTAACTGATGAAATGAAATGCACACTCATGGAACGAACTGGGCCTTTGCTGTGATAAAATAGCTTCAGCTATTTGGCTTCAATAGTTTGACTTCACTATAAAGGGCGGTGCTGAATCTGGATAGAACAGGATAGGAGTGGAGGTGAAGGCCACATCATGATGGCTGAATGCCTCTTGGATCACAGTGGTCCACTGGAATGGTGTCTTCTTCAGCAGTAAGGTGAAGGAATCACCATGGGCAAAAATCCAGGTACCAGATCTGTAGGCTGATGGAACAGTACAAGGGAGGTGGTCAGAAGGTCCAGGTGAACACTCAGCAATCAGGAGGCACAGGACGTAGTTCACTTTGGATGGAGCATCACTAGAACTTGCACTGAAGCTCTGGCAGAAACTCAGGTTTTCAAATTCCCAGTAATAGCGCTGGTGGCAGTGCTTGCTCTGTTGTTGTCTCTTCTCAAAGCAAGGTCAACAGCCTCCAAACTCAAAAACAAATATGTTCAGCTCCAGAGTCCCTGTCACATCCTGACGAGTTCTTCAGGTCCCAGGTGCAGTTCTTAAAAATCTGGAAATCTGGAGTCTATGCCGTGGCTACACAGAAAACCATCTGCTGCAGCTAGTGCAGAACACTGTAGTGAAACCTTTTCGGCCTCCTAACCTGGACATCTTGTGTTTTGTCACAGAATTTCAAGCTTTTGAGTTCCAGTTGTTTTTTTCCTCCTTTCTCCTGAGGAAACCATCTTATAAGATCACCACAGTCTTAAGATTCTTTTGAGGTACATCCAGATAATAACAAAGGAGCTAAAAGACCAACACGTTTTTCTCTACAACAGTCATTTCTGTGGAAGTGAGATCATTTGTCTCTGCCCTTTACGTAAAAGGAAGAGTCAATTGGTTTTCTCAGACATTTGTATATAACATTGAAATAACAAAACAGGTGAACACCTAACCAGACAAAATACACTTATATGTATTTATGTTCACTTGCTTAGAGCTGTACCACTGGTAAGCACCACTCCACAAAAAGAAAATGTTTGAAATACAGCTATTCAAACATTTCTATAGTGTTTGCTGGATAATGGCCTGTAATTTGATAAAGCAGCTGACAATTAACAAAGAACCAATAACTGGCATCTAGGCCACCTTAGTAACACACTTGCAAGCAAATAGAATACAAAGCAGGCCAGGAAAAAGGTAAGCACTGAAGCACTTCCAAATCTACTGATTTTGAAGTTCAGCAGAAGTCGTAACAAAACTTCAGAGAACGTTAACCTTCAACTAATAAAGATAAACCCCCAAATATCTTCAGGAATTCCATGACTGGTTTAGTCTGTTCCAGTGAGCCAGCTTGCTAAAATTCCACCTGCACCATTACTTAGTAGGACTCCGCAGCACCATTTAAAAATAAGTCTGCTCACCACCAACCGCAGAGACTAAGGATATAAAATAGAAGCAAGTAATGGATGACAACCATGGTCATGGTCAATGAAAGAGAAAGGTAGTCAGGCACCAGTATAAGCAGCAGAAAACCAAGAATTGTTGGGCCAAAGATTAAATAGTCTTCTTGATACTAGGGAACACATCCATTTCTAGTTTTAGCTGCTTTATATTGGGTGCCATTAAACCATACCATACACATCAGCCACCCTTCAGGCACCCCATGGTAAAATGAAAGGACTCAGAATAGAAGCCAAGCAGTGGAGTGTTAGCCCATATATTCATTATGCATAGAAACAGCTCACATATCCCAGGGATTCAAACAGGGGCTTCAATTCGGTTGTGAAGGGTCCCAAATGATATCTAGGCCTCAGTTTCCTCCCTGTGGCATAAATGAATTGTAGATCTTAACTCTCTTGAGTCACAGCCCCCTTTTGAAAACTTGCTGACGATGGATCCTCATTTCCCCAAATGCACAACTCCCACTCTTTCTGCATACAATTTCGGGGGAACTTTGGGGCTTCCAACTCCAAGCCAAGGTTCCCAGGTTCAAAATCCAAGAACTGGGCAATTGCTAACTTTTCTTTCAACTCAAAAAAACCTCATTACAAACAATAATCATCCCTTACGTACACCGCCGCTTTATAGCTTATAAAGCGCTTTCAACCCCACAAACATTGATAAGCACAGGAGGAAACTGAGGCGCTGACAAATTACAGAGTGATTTGCCTAAGGTCACTCGGCCAGCTGGTGGCTAGGCCCGGAAGCAAACCCAGCTCTTCGGACTCCGGGGCTTGTCTCCCCACCCCGGAGCTGCCGCCAAAGCTCCCGCCCCTCACTAAGGGGGCATGAGAAGGAAAAGACAAAGTAGAAAGCCCACCACCAACCATCCCCCAGCCCCCTCTTGCCCCCCCAACTGGGTCCTTGCAGGCCCCGAAGGGTGGCGCCAGGCCTCCACGCTGGCCCCGGCCGCCCCCGCCTCCCCGGCCGCGCCAAATCCCGCCGCCGCCGCCTCCCCGGGAGCGGGGCGGAGCAGCTGCCCGCCACCGCCAACCACCCGGACGACTCCTCGTCGAATCGCAAACGCATAGGCCGCCGCCCGAGTTCTGCGTACGAGAAGAAAGACGCGGCGCGAGCGCCAACGGCCACCGGGCGCGCGCCGCGGCGGCCGGGCCTGCGCCCCAAGAGCTGGATGCCCTTTTTTTTCTTTTTTAAAGTCACTCTTTCTGTTCCTGAGTTCTAAAGGAAGCTTCAGAAAACACCGACAATAGACTCAGTGCCTGAATTCAGCAACTCATTTGGGAAACTGACATTTTTTAATATTGAGGGATCAGAGAGGCTTATTTTTGAAAATAGTTGGAAAACCCTCTAGGCCAGTGAGATGATTATAAATACAGAGGATACTGATAAACTTATATGCTCTTACTTCCTTACACAGTCTACTAACAGAAGTCCTGCTGAGTGATGAAAAGCCTAATAAATTAGTATTTGCCCTGATAAATTAACTATGGTCTTGGGTTTGGCCAACAGAAATTTGATTGTCTTAGTATATCAAGAGTAGTTATTTCCTTTTGTGGGGAGAGGAAGGGAGGAGAGATGGAGGCTTGGAGTAACATTAACCAAGTTAGCAAAATGGATATATAAAACACAGTGTGTATTTACTCTGAGGAAAAAAGAAAAACACACACATCAAGAAGGTTAGAATGTTTATATCCCCAGATCTAGGTAGTCTATCCCTGTAGTAAAGACAAATTGTCAAACTGAAATTTTTTTGAATGAGTGTGGAATCAGAGCAAGAGTAGTGCCACAGAAAATTCTCTTTCCCAGATAATATTTGGGTTGGCATTACCACATCCACCATTCTGGGCTTTACCAGTTCTGTAATTTCAGGTGACTTTTCTGTTTATCCAGTGTCTCTTCAAATAGAACACTGAGCAGTTCATTAAGTTTCCAAGCAAGATAAAATTCAGTTAATTATGTTTCCATTTAAGTTAATTAAAATTTCATTCCTGCCTTGCCTCTTTGGGTCATCTTGATTAGAATCTTCGGTGTCTACAAACTTTTCTGAATCATCCAGGTACACATAATTCCTTATTTATTTTCCAGGGTGGTTGTTTATACAATATTACTGGATTTTACTGAATTATGTTTCAAAGGACTATCTTATTTTCCTTTTTTTATATTTCTTATGGGTAAGCTCACAGTCACCAGTGATACTAACAATGAAAAGTATATGGTTTTCCTCAAAATCTATAATATCTATACATTTCATCTGTCAAATTTTAAGAGTTTGGCTTATTTTTATCAACAGGATGATACCTTCAAAATCAGTTCATATTAAAAACCTACCTGAATATATTATTGGTTCATCACCATATATTGATAACACATTGTGGACAATGCATATTATTAATTTTTGAAGGTTACAAAGAACTTCATATAATGTACTAGGATATAAGGAAAATCTCAAGATATCATTTTTTGTTATGGAAAAGATTTTTGTATAGGACATATGTCTCTTTGACTCTCTTTAATTAAATATAGTTACTCAAATATCCAAATGACTCACATCCAAGTGATTCATTCTATGGAATTCTTCGTCTATGAATAACTTCCAGCATGTACACTTAAGACAGAATACCAAGGTACCTTATTGTGTTATCATAATGATCATTTTATGATTATCAGCTGTCAGTTACCAACATCCATGATCAATTTTTTATACATTAGTTTCTTTCAATTATACCTAATCTGCCATTGAAAAACCTCTCCATTAGTTGGTGTGTGTTTCAGGAAAGGTAACCTAGTTTTAGTATTTCCCTAAGTACATAGATTCTTAGAATGCCCATTTGAAGGGACCTGGGAGTCCTTGAGTCCTTGATGATTATTCTGTATAGTATGAATGAGTTGCCTTTACATAACTGTCTATTAAGTAGTCACCCAGTCTTTGCTTAAATACATTTAATGATGAGGAATGCCTGGGTGGCTCAGTTGGTTAAGTGTCTGACTTCAGCTCAGGTCATGATCTCATGGTTCATGAGTTCCAGCCCCACGTCAGGCTCTGTGCTGACAGCTCAGAGTCTGGAGCCTGCTTCGGATTCTGTGTTTCCCTCTCTCTCTGCCCCTCCCCAGTCTCTCTCTCTCTCTCTCTCTCTCTCTCTCTCTGTCAAAAATAAGGAAACATTAAAAACTTAGAAAAACACATTTCATGATAAAAATTTAATTCCCTCATAACGTCACCCATTCTATATGTTTAATTGTCAAAAGTTTTATTTTTGTTTGGCTAAAATTATACTTCTTTTAAATTTCATCTGTTGCTTCTAATTTTGTAGTCTAGAGCAGTATAGAAATAACATCCAATGAAGTGTGTATATCCTAGAAATTGAGAATGCAACATTTTGAGGAAATGAATACATTGATTTCAAAAACCAATAAATAATACTTGCAGTAATTTGGTTTTGTGGACTACTGGAATCACTAATGTTTTCAAAAAAACTAAAGCATATAGATATATACAAAAAAGCAGTAAGAAATAAATGTAATAGCAATCATATGGAGAAATACATATACATGGTAAATGATCTATATAGGAAGAAGAATGAAAATGGGATTCCACCAGGGTAAGATGAAACCAGGTAAGATTATCCTACAAATATAATATTCAAGAGTTATTAGAAATATTAGATATCACTAATACCTAATTATTTAATTTTATGGGTGAAAAATCTATGGACCAAAGAAACCGAGTAGCATATCCAGTGACTCTCAGCATGTGACAGAACTTGAACTACAATCCAGGGCTGGAAAGTTTCATATAGAAGGGAATTTAGGTATAAGGGATATGCTTTACCACAAAGGTCATGCAGTATGTAAAAAAGTACAGAGGGGCACCTGGGTGACTCAGTTGTTAAGTATCCAACTTTGGTTCAGGTCATGATTTTGTGGTTCATGAGTTCAAGCCTTGCATCAGGCTCTGTGCTGGCAGCTCAGAGCCTGGAGCCTGTTTTGGATTCTGTGTCTCTCTCTCCCCCTGCCCCTCCTCCACTCACATTCTGTTTCTTTCAAAAATAAATAATAATACATTTTTAAAAAATTTTAAGTGCAAAGAACAATAATTTACCCAACTCAGGAAGAGAGCATAATGTAGGTTGCAGCAAGTGAGAGTATCAGGCAAAGAGTGTTGGAGTCGATGTCCTTGGTGCCCCCAAACAAGAATTTATATTTGTTGCTAAAGATATCAGGAACTACTATAAAGATTACTAAGAACTTTGTATGCAAGTAAAGTTGTTCACAGCTTAAAATATGCTGCTATAAGATACTTGATGTAAGTCTCTTGATAGCCACAAAGACTTATGGAAGTGACACAAAAGAAAAAGAGAAAGGAATCAAAATCCATCATTCAAAAGCAAAAGAAATGCAAAGAAAGACCACAAGGGTGAAAAAGAGGAACAAAGAATTACAAAACAAAGAGAAAGTAGTTAAAAATGGCAATAGTAAGTTCTTCCCTATTAATAATTAAATGTAGATGGAATGAACTTCCCAGTAAAAAGATAGACTGCATGAATGCATAAACAACCAAGATCCAACTGTATGTTGTCTACAAGAAACTCATTATAGTTTCAAGGACACACGCAAGATGAAAGTGAAAGAATGGAAGATGAAAGTAAAAGAAAAGAAGTTCAAATGGTAACCAAATGAAAGCAGAAGTGGTTATATTTATGTCAAAGTAGACTTTAAGTCAAAAACTTTCTCTACAGGGGCACCTGGGTGGCTCAGTCAGTTAAGCGTCCGACTTCGGCTCAGGTCACGATCTCGCGGTTCGTGGGTTCGAGCCCTGCCTGGAGCTCTGTGCTGACAGCCAGCTCAGATCCTGGAGCCTATTTAGGATTCTGTGTCTCCCTCTCTCTCTGACCTTACCCTGCTCACACTGACTCTCTCTTTCAGAAATAAATAAAACATTAAAAAATCTAAAAAAACTTTCTCTACAGACAAAGAAGGTACTGAAATTGTACTGAAAGGGTCAATTCAACAGAAGATAAAACAATTGTAAATACACATGTACCAAACATTAGAGTACATAAATATATAAAGGAAATATTGACAGATATGAAAGGAGAAATTGACAGTAATACGATAATATTAGGAGATTCCAATATCCCACCTTCAGTAGTGGATAGTACATTCTGATAGAAAATCAATAAAGAAAAGTAGACTTGAACAACTCTATAGACCACATGGATATCATAGACATATGATATTCTATCACATGTAGAATCTGTAGAATCACAGAATATTCTACCAAACAGCAAAAGAAAACATATCTTTTCAAGTGCACACAGAACATACTCCGGGATAGATCATGTACTATGTAACAAAACAAGTCTTAGCAAATTTAAGCAGACCAAAATCATTACATAGCTTTTCCACCCGCAATGGAATGAAACTAGAAAACAGTAACAGAAGGAAAGCAGGAATATTCACACAGATATAGGAACTAAATAATACACTATTGAACAACTACTAGGTCAAAGAGAAAATCAAGAGAGAATTTAAAAAATATCTCAAGACAAATGAAAATGAAAACACAACTAACTAACACTTTGGGGATATAGCAAAAGTGGTAGTACTAAGTGGATATTTTAGAGTGATAAATGACTACTTTTTTTGATAAATGCCCACATTAAAGAAATAAGAAATTAAAAAGCCAAATTATAAAACAATTTAACTTTGTACTTAACAAAGTACAAAAAAAACAAACTAAATTTAAAGTTAGCAGTAGAAAGGGAATAATAAAGATCAGAAGAGAAATAAAAAAGAACAGGAAAACAATAGAAAAAAAGTCAACAAAATTAAGAGTTGGTTTTGTTTTGTTTTTTTTTAAGATAAAATGGACAAACTCTTAGCCAGGCTAAGAAAAGAAAAAAAAGAAAGATTCAAATCAGAAATGAAAGAAGAGATATTATGTTTGCCTCTGAAATAAAAAGAATTGTAAGACACTATTATGAACAATTGTATGCCAACAAATTGGATAACCTAAAAGAAATATAGTAGTAGGCATTCACTTCCTAGAAATATATAACCTATCAAGACTGAATCAAGAAAAAGTAGAAAGCCTGAGCAGACCTATAATAAATAAGGAGATTGACCTCTCAACCAAAAAAAAAAAAAAAGTCCAGGACCAGGTGTTTTCATGGCAAAATTCTACTTAACATTCAAAGAGGAATTAATAATAATACTTCTAAAATTCTTCCCAAAAATAGAACTAGAGAGAATACTTCCAAACTCATTGGATGAGACCAGCATCACATTGATACCAAAGCCAGGCAAAGCCTCAACAAGAAAACTATAGGTCAATATCTTTGACGAACATCAGTGCAAAAATCTTCAATAAAATACTAGCAAACTGAATTCAGCAGTAGATGAAAAATATCATACACTATGATTAAGTGGGATTTATCCCTGGGATGCAAATTTGGTTTAACATGCAAATCAATCAATGAGACATATATTATTAACAAAATAAAAGATTGAAATCACACGATCATCTCAATAGATACATAAAAAGCATTTTACCAAGTTCAACACGCATTTATGATAAAAATGCTAACCAAAATAGATATAGAAGGAACTTAACCTCAACACAACAAAGATCATTCTTGTAAAGTCCACAGGTAACATAATCAATGGGAAAAACACTGAAAGTTTCTCCAACATACAGTAAATGGCAAATATACTCATTCTTGCCACTTTTATTTAACAAATTACTGGAAGTACTAGCAAGAGCAATCAGCCAAAGAAGAAGGATAAGAAGAAGGGAGAGGAGGGAGAAGGGGAGGGAGGTATGGGGAGAGAGAAGGAGGAAGAAGGGGAGGAAGAGGAGGAGAAGGCATCCAAATCAGAAAGAAGGAAGACTATCTGTTTGCAGGTAACATGATTCTGTATGTAGAAAACTCTAAAGACTATACAGACACACAGACACACAGACACAGACACAGACACAAGCGCGCGCACACACACACACACACACACACACACACACACTTAGAATAAATGAATTCAATAAAGTTGCAGGATACAAACACAACATACAAAAATTAGTTTTATTTCTTTACACGGTAATTATGTGAAAAGGAAATTGATAAAACAATCCCATTTATGGCAGTATCAAAAGAATAAAATACTCAGGATTAAATGTAACCAAGAAAGTGAAAAATCTGTCCACTGAAAATATAAGACATTAATGAAAAAAATTGAAGAACATACGAATAAATGAGAAGATACCCCATGCTCATGTATTTCCAGAATTAATATTGTTAAAATGTACATATAACCCAAGCTATATACAGATTCAACACAATAACTATCAAAATTCCAGTGGAATTTTTGATAGAAAAATCCAATTATAAAATTCGTATGGAATCACAAGACACTGTATATAGTCAAAGCAATCTTAGGAAAAAAAATTGTTGTAGGCATTACATTCCCTGATTTGAAATTATTTACACAAAGCTATAGTAATCAGAATAATACGGTACTGGCATGAAAACAGATATATAGATCAATGCAACAACATAGCCCAGAAAGAAACCCAAGTGTATATATTCAACTAATTTTTGGCAAAGACATCAAGAATGCACAATAGGGAAAGAATAGTATTTTCAATAAATGGTGCTAGGAAAACTGGATTTCCACATGCAAATGAATGAAACTAGGTCTTTATTTTATGCTATATACAAAAATCAGCTCAAAATAGATTAAAGATTTACATGTAAGACCTGAAACTGCAGGAGCCCTAGAAGAAAACATAGGGAAAGAACTCCTTGACATTGGCCTTGTCAATGATTCTTTGGCTATGACACCCAAAGCTATGGCAGCAAAAGCAAAAATAAACAAGTGGGATGACATCCAATTTAAACATTTTGCACAGCCAAGAAAACAAAGTGAAAAAGCAACCTACGAATGGGAGAAAATGTTTGCATATCTTATATCTAATAATGGATTAGTACCAAAATATATGAGGAATTCATACAATTCAATAGCACAAAAAAAAAACTAATTAAAAAATTGGCAAAGACCTGAATAAACATTTTTCCAAAGAAGACATACAAATGGCCAATGGATGTATGCAAATGTGTTCAACATTGCTAATGGTCATGGAAATGCAAATGAAAACAACAGTGATGTTGGCCAGGTTATGGAGAAATTGGAACCTTTGTATACTGTTGGTGGAAATGTAACTTGGTATAGCCATTATGAAAAAAGTATGGTGATTCCTCAATAAATCAAAATACAACCATCATATGATCCAGCCACACATTCTGGGATATACTTCAAATGAAAATGAAATCACTGCCTTGTGATATCTGCACTCCCATGTTCATTGTAGCATTGTTCACAGTAACAAGATATAGAAATAGCCTGTTGTCTGTTCACAGATGAGTGGATAAAGAAAATGTAGTATGTACATACAATGGTATAATATTCAGTCCTTAAAAAAAGGAGAAACTGGAGGGCAGTATGTTATGTGAAAGAAGCCAAACACAGAAAGAAAACTACTATATGATTTCACTTATATGTGGAATCTAAATAAAGTCTAATGTATAGAGGCATAGAATAGGATGTTAGTTACTAGGGTTGGGGAGGTGGGGAAAGACATAGGTATTGTTGAAAGGGTTCAAAGTTGTAGTAATATAGGATGAATAAGTTCTAAAGATCTAATGTACAGCATGATGACTATAATTAATAATACTGTAGTGTATAGTGAAACTTTGCTAAGAGAGTAGATTTCAGATGCTCTCACCACACAAACAAAAAATATGATAGCCATTAAAATGAGCCAGTCAGAGAACTCTAGATGCTGGCGAGGATGTGGAGAAACGTGCACCCTCCTACACTGTTGGTGGGAATGTAAACTGGTACAGCCCCCTGGAAAACAGTGTGGAGGTTCCTAAGGAAACTAACAATAGAACTCCCCTATGACCCAGCAATAGCACTGCTAGGAATTTACCCAAGGGATACAGAAATGCTGATGCAGAGGAGCACATGTACCCAATGTTCATAGCAGCACTCTCCACAATAGCTAAAACATGGAAAGAGCCTAAGTGTCCATCAACAGATGAATGGATCAAGAAGATGTGGTTTATCTATACCATGGAATACTACACGGCAATGAGAAACAATGAAATCTGGCCATGTGTGGCAACATGGATGGACCTTGAGGGTGTTATGCTGAGCGAAATAAGTCAGGCAGAGAAAGACAAATATCATATGTATGCACGTATAGGAGGATTAGGAGGAACTTAACAGAGGACCAAGGGGGAGAAGAAGGGCGGAAATGGTGGGGAAAAGGGGAGAGGCAAACCATGAGAGACTCTTGAATGCTGACAAAAACTGAGGACTGGTGGATGTGGGGGAGGAGGGGTGGGCATGGAGGAGGGCACTTGTGGGGATGAGCACTGGGTGTTATGTGGAAACTAATTTGACAATAAACTATTTGTAAAAAAAAAAAATATGATAGCCAAGAGGAGATAGATATATTAATTAGCTTGACTGTAGTTATCATTTCCCTGTGTACGTGTATATCAAATCATCATGTTGTGCACCTTAAATGTACACAGTTTTTATTTTAAAAAAGGCTTAGTTGAACTCTCTGGAGTCTCTACTCCTCTGTCTGATCTATAATCCTCATTATATGCAGAGCCTTGCCCTCTGCTATTCCTATCAGCATTTAACTACTCACACCAAAAGGGCTGCTTAGAACTGGAGCAAAGGACAGACATCCAATTCTATACAAAGGAACAGAAATCCTCTTACCCCTTTTTATGTTAAAAATGGGGTTGCAAGTGCAGATAACCTACAGAGGACAGACAGATAAAATAAAGATGGCTTCCGCATTGCACTGGAGAGCGGCAATGTTCAGCTCTAGTCATTCGCTACTACGTGTGAGTGTATGTTCGGTGTTGTCATGTATTCCAGCTTTTCATAAAAGATGGAAATCTTGAGTTTTATGTGACTTGTCCAAGTTATTCAATGTTGACAACTCATTTTGAAAACAAAGACCCAAAACCAAAACAAAACAAAAAACCGAAACACGGTGTGAAGACAAACAAAAATGTGACTGTGAGCTGGATTTAGCATGTGGGTAGCAAGTTTGTGATTTATGACATAAAGGACACAAGGAGGCAATTTCCCAGTTACACAAGAACAGGAAACCAAAATACAGTTTTGCCACATGGGGATTTAAAATGGAAAGTTACAAACTAAAGATACTCTTTCTCTCTTTTATGGAGTCAAATGATCTGTTATCTGCATATCAGCTCTGTTCCCCAGTGTTGCACTGTAAACTTGATATTTTTCTGTTACTAATAGCTTCTTTGATCTCATGTGACTTTAGTTTGTCATTATACCTATTCTGGCCTTAAGTAGCCAGCCTATGAACATGGGAGGTGTTTTCATTTATCGAAGTCTTCTTTCATTTCTTTCTTTTTTTTTTGATTTTTTTTGATGTTTTTATTTATTTCTAGGAGAGAGAGAGAGAGACAGTATGAGCAGGGGAGGGTCAGAGAGAGAGGGAGTCACAGACTGAAACAAGCTCCAGGCTCTGAGCTGGCAGTCAGCACAGAGCCCGACGCGGGGCTCGAACCCACGAACCGCGAGATCATGACCTAAGCGAAAGTCGGACGCTTAACCGACTAAGCCACCCAGGCGCCCCTCATTTCTTTCAGCAATGTTTTGTAGTCTTCAGTGCACAAGTGTTGCACCTCCTTGTTTAAACTTATTCGTATAATAGCATTGCATGCTATTATAAATGGAATTGTTTTCTTAATTCACCTTCTGGATTTTTCATTGCTACTATATGGAGATATGACTGGTTTTTGAGTGTTGGCCTTGTGTCCTGCAACTTTACTGAATTTGTTTATTAGTTAGGTTTTTGGTGCATTCTTTAGAATTCTCTATGTATAAGATCATGTCATCTATGAATAGAGGTAATTTAACTTCTTTTTTTCCAATCTGGCCGCCTTTTATTTCTTTTTCATGCCTAATTGCTCTGACTAGAGATTCTAGTACCATGTCGAATAGATATAGTGAAAATGGAAATTCTTCTCTTGTTCCTGATCTTAGGAACAAGATCTTTCATCACTGAGTATGACACTAGATGTGGAGTTTTCATAAATGCCTTTTATCAGGTTGAGGAAGTTCTCTTCTATTCTGACAATCTGAAGTAACAGCACCTCCCCCTGCCCCAGTTCTACCAAGGGACATATAAGATGTATTATAAGGGGAAGTGTAGAGAAATAATGAAACCAGTGAATTATGGGGGAGGAGGAAAAGGAGGAAGAACAAATATGAGGTCTCCCTTCCCTGATGACCATCAGAAGTGGGCTGTATGTTGCATGATAGACAGCTGCATTGGAAATATAAATAGTATTTTGTACCATTGGTTGGACTCTATATTTAAGCTTTGATTATCTAAAAAGCAAGGATTTCTACATGGAAATAAACTGTATTTTAACAGCCCTTCCATGCATTAGTTACATAACTTAGAAGTTATAATTGCTTCTAGAGAGGTGGAGAAGAATTAGTAATCACATGGTACATAGTGCTACCATTTGCCCTCCTACCTGATTTTTTTTGATGACTTTATCAACCTGCCCATGTTAAGTTGCAGAAACCTATTGGACATCCAAACATAGGTAACTGGCATTCATAAAAGGTATCAAGGTTGAAAATATAAATTTGAGAGTCATCAGTATTATGAATAGCTGTTACTTTGCAATCTCAGAAACTTAACAGGTATAATCTGAAACTGGTACCTGTTCATGGGAGGCAGGAAGAACCAAAGGAAGAGGCACACCTCTCTAGATTGATAGGTGGCAGGTTTAATAAGTAAGGAAGTTTGCATATGAGGCTTATATTCAGAGGCCACAGACAAGTAGTTCTCTGCACCTACTTGCCAGAATATTAAAGTTCATATAGAGGCCTTAACTGGTTTTCATCATGTATAGCATCCAGATGGTCTCAAAATCACATTACAGTCTCAAGGATATGTCATTGGTCAGCTTCTGGCATGGGGAAGGCAAACAGAAAACACATTCCAAGGCCAGTGAAGAGAATGAGGAACCTCTGATTTCCTGGGACTAGCTCGTGGGTCAACCAGTAGTCACATTCTCTCACTGACCCCCTCTGACTATGGTATAAATTCATAAGACAGGATGATATCACCAAGGAGGTGAGTGAAAGGTAGGGAAGAAAGAAATCTAAGGACTAAGCCCTGGGGCACTCCAGTATTAGGGAGGAACCAGCAAAGGAAACAGAAAATGAGTGATTAAGTGAGATGGGATAATAACCAAGAGAGTAAGGTTGTTGGGAAACCAAGGAAAGAAACTGTTTCAAGGAGGAGGAGTGAGTGATTAACTTTCTCATATGCTGCTGATAGTTTAAAGTGACAAAAAAATGATTTTTTGATTCAGCAACATATAATCACTGATAACTTTGACATGAACAGTTTCATTGGAATGGTAGGAGTGAAATGGTAGGATTCTGAATGGTGGTGTATTAGTGTCCCAGAGATGAGATAATAAACTGGGTGGCTTGAAGCAACAGAAATGTATCTTCGCATAGTTCTGGAGGCTAGATGTTTGAAATCTAAGTTGGCAAAGTTCCATACTTCTGGGGTTCTGAGACAGAATCTGTTCCCTGCCTCTCTCTTAACACTCAGTGCTTACTGGCAATCCTTGGTGTTCTGTGGCTTGTAGGCACACCTCTCCAATCTCTGTCTCTGTCTTCATATAGTGTTTGTTCCTGTGTCTTCTGTCATTTTACCACTGTACTTCTGTCTCTGTGTTTCTTCTTTTCTTCCTATAAGGATGCAAGTCATACTGGATTAGGACCCACCTAGTCTAAACTTGATTATAACTGTAAAAATCCTGTTTCCAAAGAAGGTCATTATCACAGGACCAAGAGTTAGGATTTCAGCATTATCTTTTGGAGCTATGGAATTGAACTCATAATGAATGAATTCAAGAAAGTATAAGAAAACAAGAATCTTAAACATTAACTGGCCAATACTTTCACAAGTAGGAATAGAGAGGCAAATGGGGTGAGGAGAGTGTTTTTGTTGCTGTTATTCACTTATTTTTTTTATTTTTTTGTTTTTAGGATGGTGAAAATAACATATTTACATGTTGATGGAAACGATCTGGTGAAGTGAAAAACCAGTGATACAGGGAGAAGGAGTGAGAGAGAGAGAGAGAAGGAGAGGGAGAGAATTGCTTGATCAATATCTTTAAGTAAGTGAGAGAGGATGGGATCTAGTGAATAGGTAGAGACACTGGTTTTATCTAGGCATGTGGTTAAGTCATCCATAGTAATGGGAGGGAAGGCTAACTATATGAGCACTATTGCTGTTAGATGGGTACATTTGGTATTGGAAACTTGTGAAAGATCTCCTCTCTTTACTTCTCATTTCCCAGTGATATTCTCTGAGGTGCAATGTTGTGAATTTACTAACAATTTTAGTATTACCTTAAAATTGATTTTTTTTGTATTAGTTATCTATTGCCATGCAGCATTTTTTATTTGTTTCTGTAGGTTATGGTTCTCACAAGGCTTAAGTTAAGATGTTCAGCCAGGCTTGCCAGGGAAAAGATGTACCTACTTAATAATATTTGGCAAGATTCCATCCTTTGTAGGTTATTGGACTGAGGGCCTCAGTTTCTCCGAGTCTGTTGGCTGGAGCCTGCCTTGAGTTCCTTGCTATTTGCTTCATCAAAACACGTAAGCCAAGAAGACAATAGTGAGAATCTGCTGGCAAGACAAACGTTACGGTCTTTTTTATGGAATTTTTTTAATGGAATTTTCATGGAAATGACATCCCATCACCTTTGCTCTTTCCTATTGGTTAGAAACGCCCACAAGGGCACACATACGTGAGGGCCATCTTAAAAGTTTACCTCCGATGGTTGCTTTGGTTGATTTTGTTTCTTAGTCTTCCTTTCTGCCTAGTTTCTGAGCAATGGCCCAATTTGCCTACAAGCTCTAAGTTGTGTTGACTATTGTATTAGAGTAGTAATGGTAATTCTTTATTCAGTTGGTCAGCAAATAGAGCCAAGTGGAAAATGTGTTGGAAACAACCTGGCCAATCTAGCAATGTACTATTTAGATTTGCGACCATGCTACCAAAGTCTTCAAGTTAGCCAAATGAGGAGATATCCTAATGTGGTATCTTCTACATTTAATTTCTTCTCAAATCCCATCACTTCTATAGAATTTCTACACAAAAGTTAAGAAACATGTTTTACAAATGGGATTTTCTTCCACAGGCTGACCTTGTGCTTTTTCACAAGCTAAGTTAAATAGATAAGAAGGTTAATTTTCCCTTTGCAGATAAGGAATTTGTCACAGCAGTTTCCAGGAGAAATAATGTGTTTTGACTACTGAAAAAACTCATTCTGATCAAACTATATCTTTTAACACATCAGGATTGAGCCTCAAAGAGTTCTTAAGAATTTTGTTTCCTGCAACTGCTTTTTGTCCTCTAGAGAAAAGATTTTGCTTACTATTCATTTTCATTTTTTATTATCTAAATATTAATGGTCTGTTTTTGCTTTCTTTTCTCCATGCTGATAAGTAATTCAAATGGAAAGTTATTTATTGCATGTGTGGAGAAAAATAGGAATAAAATGTCAGGAAGTTTGTATTTTTTACAAATACTACCCTGTAAGGGAAATCTTGTCCTTAAACCTCAATGGTTCATTGATTATAAAAGTACTCTCTAGTTTCCTTAGGTTAAGCATACTGAAAATGATCTATTATTTTGCTAGAATGTTCTTGAGAGAATTCATCTTTTCTCTCATCTCCTCTTAGATAGTGTCTTCAGAATAGAAACTTTCATAGAAATGTGAATATTGTGGTCTGGTGTGTGTGTGTGTGTGTTTGACTTGTTTGACTTTTAGACCTCCTATTAATTAAAATGTAAAAAAACAAAATCTTTTAGCTACATATTCTTAGACTAGGCTTCTAGAGTCAGAGCTGTTGACCTTGTAACTATTTAAAAGCCCTGTAAAGAACAATGACTATATATAGTAAATCTGAAGATACTGTCATAGAAAGTAAAATAAAGGCAATCTCTAATTAAATATACCAGTACAGATGGTCACCAGGCTCTAGCACTTACTGTGGGATCACGTTCAAGGAAAATGAGAGATATTGAAGGTTACAACTAATGTGACAGTGTTTTGCTCTTTCCATGTTTATGACATACATTTAAAGTCTGACTCAGAGAAGCCATGGATACCATCCCTTAAGAAAAAGGTAGTTTGGTAACTGTGCATTAGCCGTTTATATTTCTTTAAGAATTATCTAGAAGTACCAACTAAGAGTCAGGACCCTGAATGGTGTTATTTACTTTTATTTGTTTATTTTTCCTCTGCCCTAAGCTCTATCACTTAGAATTTCTGTGATAGGGAAAGCTGCTTGGTCTCTTTGAGCACTGTTTTCCTTATTTGATGCTGTATGATAGGTTCAGATAAGATGAGAAAGAGCTCTGGAGTTGTAAACCAAAAGTATGGGACTGAGATAAGATAATGGTAGTGGATGATGACATACTTGTTCAACATGGACCTGCTCTGTTGTCAATAAGTCAGTTTCCTTAGGCGAAAACAAGTCACATGAAGGCAAATTGGCCTAGAACCATAATGGACCAGATCCAAGCTAATAAACTTTATCATGGTGAACTTAGGACATATGTATGTGGTCCCCAAAACATAGAGGGCTGGGGCTTCCAGGTGGCTCAGTCGGTTAAGCATCCACCTTCAGCTCAGGCCATGATCTCACAGTTCATGGGTACAAGACCCACTTCAGGCTCCATGCTGACAGCTCAGAGCTTGGAGCCTGTTTTGGATTCCGTGTCTCCGTCTCTCTTTTCCCCTACCCTGCTTACACTCTGTCTCTCTCTGTCACTCAAAAATAAATAAAAATTTAAAAAATTTAAAAAAATCCTAGAGAACTGACCAAAAAACTGTGTATCACATAATACAGTCCAATTGGCTTAATAAGAAGAGATCTAGGTGTGGTGACAAACTTTGAAATGCAGCTCAGAGACCTGTCACCTAGATTCGCCAGCAGAGGCAGTCAGTTGCCTTTGATTTTGCTTTTGATGTTTTAGCCAATTGTGAGTTTGTGTTTTTATAGCCTGGCTTAAAAGATTCAATATAATATATCCCTATAATAAATTAATAAACAATATATTAATTTAATTTCCCTGAAGCCCTCCCCTCAATTCCAGATGTAACCTCCTCAAATGTTTGTAGTATGCTCTCCAGACTTTTTTATCTTTGGCTCCTAAAAAAAGCCATCTTGTTAACTGTGGTATACACTGCTAATGGCCTACTTATTATCTGTTTTCTTTTTTTAAATTATCTACAGAAATCCTTCTTAATTCTGGATAGTAAAATCTCTAGCTCAAAAAAAGTTGACTTCCCAGGGCTCCTTGAAGTTAGGATTGGCTATGTAACCCAATTCTGCCTAAGGAGATGTATGTGGACCTTTTATTGGTTGGGGCTTCCACTAAAACTATAGTTTTCCTAATTAAAAAGAACAAGACTCAATTAGCCTGTGCTTTTTGTCACTCTCCCTTTTCCCCCTTCCTGCAGCCATCCAGTGAACACAAAGATGGAAGTCTGGATTCCTGATGATACCGTAAAGCTGTTACAGCAGTTCCAGAATTCTTGTTACATGAAAACAAGAAACTTACGTATTTAAACATGTTATTAGAATTTTTTTGGCACATAAAGCTTAGCACTATCAATTGATATAGAAACCATTTCCCATTGTGTGGCTTGCAAAGTTCTGGAAACTCCCCAAATGGAAACTACGTGTATCTAAAATGTGATGGCCTGGCCTCAATCCTTACAGGAAAGATTTTGTAACACCTGAACTCTCTGTGCAAAGACAAATCTATATGGCAAGACAGAAAGGAGCTGATAGGGAGATTTGTCACTCTGGGACCTATGTGAATTGATGGGAGAGTCTTGAAGTTGTATGGCCATATTTCTGGTCATAGGCGAACCTTTGGAGGAAAGGAAGGATGCCTTTGTGCCTCACTTGCTCCACATCAGAACTAGTTCTTAGGCTACAGTACCAAGATAAAGAAATGCGATGAACAAATCAGTTGCAGAGTTCTACTGATGGCTAAGCTTTTCTTTACCTTTCTGAGAAAGGATTTCGGGGATAGATGTCACTTAATCGATTGATAGAAATTTCTAATAGTAGAAATTTAGTGGTCTGTGACACCAGGTGGAGAGACTATTCTGGATCAGAGAGGCTTTCTGTGATGGCTAAATTCACACAGCAGTGGTGATGTCTTAATTTGCCTACACCTGGTTCCATTTTTAACAGTGTGGACAGAGAAAGAGTTTTACTTCACTTCTTGTTGATCTGATGGTCACTTTATGGATTTTTAAGGACTAAAACATACTTTCTAACAAAAGTCTCCCTTTTAGGCTTCAGCGTCTTAGCTCTTCCAGCCTTTATTTTCAGATAAAGGAACTTAAATTCTGCAGATTTACGGCTTCTGACCTCTACTACATCCTCACTATTGCTTGGTAATCATTGTACTCACCCCCAGGCAACCTAATGATATTTTACGTGGCCATTCCAAGCTTTAATGACTATGTACCATGAGTCCATATCATGTCTTTCTCTTTGCCTCATAATTTCTGATTTTAAAATATATTTTAAAGCTAAAATAATTGAAACACTATGGTATTAATGTAAAAACAGACATAAACACCAATAGAATGGAGAGTCCAGAAACAAATCCACACATTTGCAACCAACTCATTTTTCACAAGGGTATCAAGAACATACAATGGGAATAGGATGGATGGTCTCTTCAACAAATGATGTGGGAAAATGGAATATCTGCATGCAGAAGAATAAACTAGGACCCTTATCTCCTACCACATACAAAGAAAAGCAGCTCAAAATGAATGAATTTAAGTTTAAAAAATAAGACCTGAAACTATAAAACTAGTATTAGAAAACAGAGCCAAAATAAAAAATGAAAAAAAACAATGATAAAACCATAGGTAAAAGACTTCTTGACATTTGTCTGGGCAGGTTTTTAAAAAAAATATATGACCCCAAAACACGTTTAGCAAAAGTAAAACAGACAGGAAGGATGGTCTCAAACTAAGAAACTCAGCACAGCAAAGGAAACAGTCAACACAGTGAAGAGACCAACTATAGAATGGGAGAAAATATTTGCAATCCAAACATCTGATGAGTGGTTAATATCCAAAATATATAAGGAACTCTACTCAATAGCAAAAATAATTAAATGACTTTAACAGCAGAGTGACATGGTCAGATTTATGTTTTAAACAGAACATAAACGTTGTGTGGATGGTGGTGAAATAAGAATGGATAAGGGGGAAACAAGTGTTATAGTCCAAATCAGAAACAACGGTGACTTAAAATTGGGGTTGTTGAAAAGTGTTTGGATGCAGCGTAGACTTCAGAGGCAGAGAGAAAATGGATTGTATTTGCTGGTGGTCTGTATATGAAAATAAGAGAAAGAGACAAATCAAGTATGTTGCCAAGGTTTTATGCATGAGCAACTAGGTGAATGGTGGTCTCATGTAGTAAGATGAAAACCGCTGCAGGAGTTATAAATTCTCAGAGGGAATAAAAGTTCTCTTTGTACATATTATATTTCAGATTTCTATTAGACACCCAAGTATATATGTGGGGTATCATATGTGTAGGATATAAGAATCAGGATTTCAGGGGCGCCTGGGTGGCTCAGTCAGTTGAGTGTCTGACTTCAGCTCAGGTCATTACTTCATGGTTCGTGAGTTCTAGCCCCACATCAGGCTCTCTGCTGTCAGTGCAGAGCCTGCTTCAGATCATCTGTCACCCTCTTTCTCTGCCCCTTCCCTGTTTATCCTCTCTTTCTCTCAAAAATAAGTAAACATTAAAAAAAGAATCTGGATTTCAGATGTGAGATTGAAGCTGATGAAAAGTATTTGTGAGATACAGGCAAAGCTACTTATCAGCTGCATTTCCTTCCATCTTTCATTAAGGTATGTATCAGGCTGAGATTGGTGTGTTACCTCTTCTGAATTTTACTTTGTTTTTCATTTTCCTATATAGCGATATCAATATCTGGTATTTTATGGTATGCTTTCAAAATTAAAAGATATGTTATATATGTATATTGAAATTTTCTTTTGTAACTCAATTTTGTTTTTGAGATTTACTCAGGTGATCCAAGAATCTATGTTTAATTAACTGTTCTCTAGTAATTTACTGTATGACTAAATAAGATCTTAATTATAATTTCTTCTCTTGAAGTGATTTCTGATTTTTTTCTTAATGCAATCAGTGTGGTAGTGAACATCCTCACACATGTTTTCTTCATGTATCCACTGCAAAAGTTACTCTCAGGAGTATAAATAGAAATGAAATTGCTTGGACAATAAGATATTCACGTATTTGGTTTTATGAGATATCTTAAAATTTATCTCCAAAGCAGTGCACCAATGTACTTATCCTGTGTCAAAATTCTAGAGTTCCTTCTCACAATATCTGAAATTAGAATGACTGTGCTTAAGCATGATGTTTACCTTATGTTTTGTTAGATACATTTCATTTAGTTAAGAGAGTTTCCATAGATTTCTGATTTGCATACCTGTATTGGCAAGAATTAATGCAGAATGTTATCAACCACATTTTCTGCATCTCAAAATGGTCATTATTTTGTTTTAATCTGTTAATGTGGTAATTTGCACTAGTAGATCTTCTGATGTTTCTCATTCTTGCATTTTGGCATGACTTCTACTTGATATCTACCTACTTATATCCATCTATTCATCCATCCACCCATCCATTCATCTAACCTATTTATTTAAATATCTTCAGGTGGGTATCAAGGTTATTGTGTTCCACAGATTTCCCTCCTATTCTCTTATCTGGAACACAGTGATTAATATAAGGATTGTTCACTAGTTTGGTGGGTTTACCTGAAACAGTGTGTGGGCCTGATACCTTGTGTGGAAGTTGTGATTAGTATTATATGACTTATACATTTTTAACATTTTTAATATCTTAATGACATGCTTATTTTATCTTCTTTCTTTAATTTGTGAGCAGTTTTGCCAGAACTTTGTCTGTTAATGAAACTGCTTTTGGTTTTGCTAATGCTTTCTATGATTTCTTTGCCTTTCTATTTCATTAATTTTGGCTGTACTTGTTATTATTTACTTTTCCTGTTTGGTTATTTTTTTTGAAAAATTAAGTCAAATGATTAGCTCTCCAATATTACATTTTTGTAATACTTGATATATTATATATAGTCAGACATGTATTTTTTTACAAAATGTATTATATCTATGAGAATACTTGAAATTCATGTGTGAATTATAAGACATTAAAAAATAAAATCATCATCTATGGATATGCTATCCAAACAAATAGAAATAACCAGTAATGCTAAAAAAAAAAGTTCTATCCTGTTTTTATCCTTCATAACTCACTAAGTATTAGAAAATATTTCAAACAAAGATATAGATTTATATATTCTTTTTTCTCCAGGTTTATTGAGATATACTTGACATTTTATGTAAGTTTAAGGTATACAATGTGATGATTTGATAAAAGTATGTATTGTGTTTATCAAAATAAGGTTGGTTAACATATTCTTCACCTCATATAATTAGCACTTTTATTGTTATTGATATGGTGATAATATTAAAATATTACTCTCATAGCAACACTCAACCTGTATCACTATATTAATAGAGTCACCGTGCTGTTCCTTAGATTCCCATAACATCATATAACTTAATGTTTGCACCTTTAACAAACACCTCCCCATTCACCCTACCCCTCAGTCCCTAACCACCAACATTCTATTGTCTTTTTCTATGAGTTTAATGTTTATAGATTCCATACACAAATGAGGTCAGACAGTATTTGAATTATTTCACTCCGCATAATGCTTTCAGTGTCCATCTACGTTGCTGCAAATGGCAGGATTTCCTTTAAATAAATGTCTATTCAAGACCTCTGCCAATTTTCTAAATTGGATTTGGGATTTTTTTTTTTTTTTTTTTTTGCTATTGAGCTGTAAGAGTTCTTTATATGTTTTGTGTAGGAGCTCTTTATTATATATATGAATTGCAAATCTCTTTTCCCATTCTGCTGTTTGCCCTTTCGTTTTATCGATTGTTTCTTTTGCTGTGCAGAAGCTTTTTAGTTTGGTGTAGTCCCACTTGTTGATGTTTGCTTTTAATTGTGCTTTTAGTGTAATAACCAAAGAATATTGCAAAGACTGATATCCTTCCAGTAGTTTTATGGTTTCAGATCTCATGTTTAATTTCTCAATCCATTTGCAGTTAATTTTTGTGGGTGGTTCAAGATAAGGGTCCAAGTTTTTTCTTTTCTATGTGGGATATCCAGTTTTATCAACATGTTTTTAAATGTTTATTTTTGAGAGACTGCAAGCAGAAGGGACGAGAGAGAGAGAGAGAGAGAGAGAATCCCAAGAAGGCTCCATGCTTGTCAGCACAGAGCCCAATGCAGGGCTCGAACTCATGAACTGTGAGATCATGACCTGAGCCAAAATTAAGAGCTGGACAGCTAAACTGACTGAACCACCCAGGCACCCCTTCTCAAAATTTTTTTAAAAATTAAGTTTGCTTATTTATTTTGAGAGAAAGTGAGCATGAGTGGGGGGGTGGCACAGAGAGAGAGGGGGAGAGAGAGAATATTAAGCAGGCTCCACACTGTCAGTGTAGGACCTCACATCAGACTTGAACTCATAAACAATGAGATCAAGACCTGAGTCAAAACTAAGAGTTGGATGCCTAACCTACTGAGCCACCTAGACACCTCTCAACATTTTTATTGATGAGATTATCCATTCTTTACTGATTACTCTTGGCTCTCCTTTCAAATATTAATTGACCATACATGCGTGGTTTTATTTCTGGGCTGTTGATTCTGTTCCTTTGGTTTACGTGACTGTTTTTATGCCAGTACCATACTGTTTTGATTACTACAACTTTGTAATATAGTTTGAAATCAGGACGTGTAATGCCTCCAGCTTTGTTCTTTCTCAAGATTTCTCTGTTTCTTTGAGGTTTTTTGTAATTCCCTATGATTTTAGTATTTTGTTTTCTATTTCTGTGAAAAATGCCATTGGAATTTTGATAGGTATTGCATTGAATCTATAGACGGCTTTGGGTAGTAGTGACATTTTAACAATATAAACTCTTCTGATCTATGCAATATCTTTCAATTTAGTTTCATCTTAAATTTCTTTCATCAATGTCTTACAGTTTTTAGTGTATAGAGTTTTCATTTCCTTGGATAAATTCATTTCAAAGTATGTTATGGTTTTTGATGCAGTTGTAAGTGGGAATTTTTTTATTTCATTTTCAGATAGTTTATTATTGGTTTATAGAAAAACAACTAATTTTTGTATATTGATTTTGTATCCTATACTTTTTTGAATTCATTTGTTCTAAGTTTTTTGGTGGAGACTAGGATTTTCTATAAGATCATGACATCAGCAAATAAAGGCAATTTTACTCCTTAGTTTCTGAATTGGATTCTTTCTGTTTCTTCTTCTTGCCTAATTTCTCTGGCCTGGACTTCTAATACTATGTTGAATAGGATTGGTAGAAGTAGGCACCCTTGTCATATTCCTGAAATTAAAGAAAATGCTCTTAACCTCTCACCATTGAATATGATATTAGATATAGATTTGTCACATATGGCCTTTATTATGTTCAGGTATGCTTCTTCTATACCAAATTTGTTGAACATTTTTATCATGACATTTTTATTATGTTGATTTTTGTCAAATGCTTTTTCTGCATATATTGAGATGATCATACGATTTTGTCTTTCATTCTGGTAATGTGGTATATCATATTTATTGATTGGTGTATACTGAACTGTCTTTGAATTCCAGGGATAAATCCCACTTGATCATGGGCTGTGATCCTTTTAATGCACTGTTGAATTCAGTTTGCTAGTATTTTGTTGAGGACTTTTGTACGTATGATCATCAGAGACATTTTGTTTGTAGTTTCTTTTTTTGTAGCATCCTTATACGGAAATATTTTGTGTTGTGGTGGTATGGGTTTTACTGTATCCTTTTTCATTTATAATTTATAGCTCTCTATTGAATTTTTCAGTTCAAGCATTGCATACTTCAGCAACAAAATTTCTTCTCAGTGCTTTATCATGTTTTCTGTCTCTTTGCTGGACTTCTCACTTTAATTTTGTATTGTATTCCAGATTTCATTGAATACTTTATCTATGTTCTCTTCTATATCTCAGAGTATATTTAGAACAATTATTTTGGATTCTTTATTGGGCAATTCATGTATCTTGATTTTGAGGGGTCAGTTACTGGAAGTTCACTATGTTCCTTGGTGAACTTGGTGGCATCATTCTTCTGACTCTTTGTGATTTCTGTAGCCTTGTATAGGTATTTGTGCATTTGGAGAAGCAGCGACTTCTTCACGACTTTATGAACTGACTTTGGTAAAGAAAGACCTTCACCTGCAGGAGAGGGCATTCTAGAGTGTGGTTTGACCTCAGGTCTACTAGTGCAATATGCCAAGTTCAGGGGCATATAGTGGGGGGCTCTGGCTCCAGGGGATGTGATGTCTCATTGACTCAGGCTGCTGAGGTTCACAGCATTGACTATTACATGGTCTTTGGCAAGCAGTACAGGGATGCCACAGTGGCTGCAATGTCTATTGTGGTCCTCAGCAGCTAGGCCCAGCAGCTAGGGACAGGGCAGGTGGCAGTGGGGGGCAGAGCCAGTCATGTGTACACACTTGACCATGGGGCCAGCTGCAGGTGCCTACACTGTGGCAGAGGCTGGTTGCAAACCCACCCATAGTGTAGCAGGGGCCAGAGCCAACTTGGCTACCCTGTTAATTCTGGGGCCCTGACTTTTAGCATGCACTCCCGTGGCTGCAAGATTTTGCCTTGGGCACATGCAGAGCAATGGAGGTTAGTGACAAGATTTGGGATGGCAGGGTGTAGGTGCATGGCTGGAGGGTTAATTGCCAGCAAGCCCAGCAGTACAGGCCAGTAACAGGAGTCAGGGCCATTGCCAGGCCCACAAGTGGCTGTCAGGCTGTGCCGTCAGCATGCCCTCCTATGGCTGCAATATGTAAATAGGCATGCATGCTGCTGTGGAAGCCGGTGAGGGAGGTCAGACCAGGGTGCGCAGGTGCACTGCTGTGGGCTTAGCTGCGGGTGAGTCAGTGGTGTAGACCAGACACTGGAAATAGGGCTGAATCTGAGCCCACAATTAGCTGCATGGGCCTTGGCTATCATTAGGCACTTCTGTAGCTGCAGCGTCTTGCCTCTGGCGTGTGCACAGCGGTAGGGACTGGTGACAGGCATTAGATCAGTGGTGTGCAGGTACACAGCTGAAGGGATTAGCCTCAAGCACAACCATAGTTGTGGGGGTCAGCAGTGGGGGTCTAGGCTGGCATCTTGTACTCAGGCAACTGCAATGGCGTTGGCTGGATTTTGGGCTCTGGAAGGAACAGGGTGGGAGGAAGTAGGGAGAGATATAGGCAGCTGGTGTATGGGAATGTGAATACCTGTGGGCTGAAAAGTGGGGACATGTGTAGGTGGTTCCTGACAACTGTGCTGGCCATTAGTTTCTTTTGTGGAGAACATCACTGGGGACTTCTGCAGAGCAGCTCACGGGGAACTGCCCTTGCTCATGCTGCCCCTTCTCATCTTCCTTGTTCCTCGCCATTTCTGTGTGTCTCAGCTTTGTCAGCCTCTGAGGGGGGTGAAACCAAAGCAAGTCATTCGTGCTGTGCCCCGCTAATACTGGGGAAGTTCGCCACTCACCCTGTTCTCTCTTTTTTGAGGAAGGGAAACCCTACCTGGGCAGTTTCCTCTTCATGGTGAATAGTGTTGGTCTAAAAGATGAGGTAATGCAGGCCAAATCATACGATTCTTCACTCCCATTTTGTGTGGTTATTCTCAGGTATTTTGTTCCACTGTTTTTGCTGACATGTATTCCTGAGTTCTCCCAGAGCTGCTTTTATTTGGGGATAGCTTTCCAATTGCTGAGCTCTGTGGGGGAAGAGAGGCTGGGGTCTCCTACTTTGCCATCTGGGTGACATCACCCCCTCTATCCTGTTTAAAATGTACTCAAGTTCTATTCAGGTATGGTGAGCCCAATAGCTTAAGAGATGATTCCTATTAAAAATGCAGTCTATTACTCACAGTTCTCAAGTGGAAGGCAGCATGCCATGCTATACAAGATCACAAGAGAGAACACTGAAGTGGGTGATAGGGAGAGAGAGACAGTGGGGAGAACTGTGGGAAAGGCTTTATTGTGGTTTTCTTGAGAAGGAATGGCCAAGGCACTGTACGTGCGCTGACCAGACTTAGGATTGGATAGCTTGAGTCATTTCAGTGTGCTCAGGGATGTAGGAGATGACCTAGTTGTCTCATACCTGACCCGAGACTGAGGAGAACAGGACATTAGTGTCTTGCAAGTGCTTCCACATGATAAAGCAGACATTTGGTGGGGTGGGGGTGGGGTATGAGCTCTGGATTGTTTAGTTTGTTTATGAAAGCCATGCTAACTGGGTAGTTGCCACCGTAGGAATCTGCTCACTCTGGGAAAGGTAGTTCCTCTCCAGTCTCCAGTCGGCAAGACCCTATGATGACAAACTGTCAGATATAGAAACTAAATTCCATTGTTAATATACATACCTACCATATTCTCCTCATTTTAAAAATCATTACTTGATCTTCTATGCTACATTCACAAAGATGCAATTTATATGAAACTCAAAACAATAAAACTAATAATTATATCATTTTGGTACATACACAATAGTAAAACAAATTTTTAAATCTCATTCATTTTTTAAACTTTAAAATTTTGGGGACTCCTGGGTGGCTCAGTCAGTTAGTTAAGCGTCCGACTTGGCTCAGGTCACCATTTCACGGTTTGTGGGTTCAAGCTCTGCGTCAGGCTCTGTGCTGACAGCTAGCTCAGAGCCTGGAGCCTGTCTTCGGATTCTGTGTCTCCTTCTCTAACCCTTCCCTGCTCATGCTGTCTCTATCTCTCTCTCTCTAAAAATAAATAAAACATTAAAAAAAATTTAAACTTAAAAATTTTCTTTCTGACACATGCAAATAAAACTGTGTATTTCATTCTAATTTATAGCTGTAAGTTCACCTCTATGTTTTTTCTATTTTGTTTTTAATGAAATTCAGATATGAATATATTTTTAAACCTTTATTTATTTTTGAGAGTGTGCAAGTGGGGGAGGGGCATAGAGAGAGGAGGGCAGAGGATCCAAAGCAGGCTCTGTGCTGATAGCAGCAAGCCCCATGTGGGTCTCAAACTTACGAACCATGAGATCATGACCTGAGCTTAAGCTGGACACTCAACCAACTAAGCCACCCACGTGCCCCTGAATATTTTGTATATTTTTATGGTTTCCACTTTAGCACATGAGTTATTTAGAAGTGTTCTTTGTTTTTATGAAGGTAATAGGTTAATTTGATTATTTTTTGTTTAATTATTAAAGGAAATTGGTCTGCATTCCATAGTTTTTTAATATCAAGACTTTTTATATATTTGTATTATTGCATCTCAAGCTCTTCTTGAGAAGAGTAAGTTCAGTTTCCCTTTTTGCTAAAGTATGTCTGTGATAGCTCTTTCTGCAAGGATTTATAAGTAGTAAGCTAAGTCTTTGTTCTCAAGTGTCTGTTTTACTTTTGAATGGTAGTTTAGCTGATTGAGGCATTTTAGGCTGACAGTTACTGTCCTTCAGCTTTTGGAAGGCATAATTCTGCTGTCTTCTGGCCTCTGTTGCTGCCAAAAAACTATGTTGTCGTTCTAGGTATTAATCCTTCCTAGGTAATCTGTTCTCCCTCCTAATTTATGGTTTGGTTTTTCTCTTTTGATTTACTTTTCTGAAGTTTCACTATATTTCACTTAACAGTTAGTTACTATTGTTGTTGTTGTTGTTGTTGTTGTTGTTATTTATTATCATTGTAATCCTGCTTGGGAGCTGGCATACTTCAATTTGAGGTTTCATTTTTCTTAATAAGTTTTGGAAATTTCTAGTCACTGCCATTTCAGATATCATCTCTTTCCCAATATTTTCTACTTTTTTCCTCCTGGAACTCCTAATAAAAATATTGTGTTTTCAGTTCATATTCCATCTATTTTAAATTCTCTTTCAGGCGTGCCTGGGTAGTCCAGTCAGTTAAATGTCTGACTTCGGCTTAGGTTATGATCTCACGGTTTGTGAATTCGAGCCCTGCATTGGGCTCTGTGCTGACAGCTTAGAGCCTGCTTCAGATTCTGTGTCTCCCTCTCTCTGTCTCTGCTCCTCCCCTGCTCATGCTCTGTCTCTTTCTTTCTCTCTCTCAAAAATAAAAAATAAACATTAAAAAATTGTTTCAATTTTTTTTAATCTTCCTATTTCTCAATACTACATTTTTGTATATTTTCTTTCAAATTATTTTCTAGTTTTTAAATTTCTCCTTAACTTTGTCTAATTTGTTACTTACCTGTCTAGTGGCTTTTTCATTATGATGACAATATTTTTTA
Source organism: Proteles cristata cristata (assembly GCA_017311185.1). Lineage (NCBI taxonomy): Eukaryota > Metazoa > Chordata > Mammalia > Carnivora > Hyaenidae > Proteles > Proteles cristata. The sequence continues at coordinate 126,187 of JAESUZ010002471.1, forward strand.
ATTTCTAAAAATTATCTTTGTATGTTACCAGTCAATCTGTTCTTGCCTTTCTTTTTCTTATTGTATTTTTTCTTCTTCATAGTTTGTATATTTCTCTCTTTTCTCTTTTAATTATATATATTTCATAATTTATCTATGTTCTATTTCCTCAATATATTTAGAACCAATTTTCCTGTTTTCTGAGTCCATCAAAGTGGGCCAATCTTTTCATGTGTTTCTATTTTTATTGTGAGCTATCAGAAATTTTCGTTCATTGTTGATACCCACGTGCTCTGAAATTTAGAATCGTTCTTAGAAAGTAGACTTATATTTGCATTTTACAGGTGTTTCCAGAATATCACCAATCTTGGAGCAAAATTTGTATTAATTTCCCTGCTTTGCATTTCCTATGCAGCATACTTATTTTTAAATTCAGGCCATCCATCTTTCACACCTGATATTTTGATTTCTCACAGGTGTTTTTTTTTAATCCTGAATTTTTTAATCCTGAAGTTTCCTATATAAATAGATTGATTACCTTGTTACTTCCATGTACAAATGAGTAGAGACTCCCTTTTCCCTGTACCAGCTTTGATAGTTTTGCTTAAAGCTCTTTATCTTTTCTTTTTTTTAATTTTTATTTATTTCTAGGAGAGAGAGAGACAGCATGAGCAGGGAAGGGTCAGAGAGAGAGGGAGTCACAGACTGAAACAGGCTCCAGGCTCTGAGCTGGCAGTCAGCACAGAGCTCGACGCGGGGCTCGAACCCACGGACCGCGAGATCATGACCTAAGCGAAAGTCGGACGCTTAACCGACTAAGCCACCCAGGCGCCCCTTAAAGCTCTTTATCTTAAGAGACCCGTGTGTAGACATTAAAACCTGACTTCCTAACTATCAGGATGTATATCTGTGTTTTGAGACTCTGTATTACTAAGACGATAGCTCATTATCTTAAAACTTAGATTCTTTCTGCCACTGGGAACTCCCTTTTCTTTTTTTTTTTTTTTTGAGCTCCACTAGCCTGTAAACTTATTTTATGATCACTCGTATAGCATTTCTAGCTCTGTAAAGGGAAGTCCTTATTAGTACAGTGTGTAGTTTGCCCCCTATTCATTCTTTGACTTGTCTAATTAGGGTTTCCACTGCCATCACTCCACTGAAATGATTTCTCAATTCTTAGTTTTGGAGACTTCATTGCAGTTATCTCTGTTATTAGACATTATTGACCTTAGATCTGAAATTTTTTTGTTTTTGACTCTGTAAAACCTCTCTCTCTCTTATTTATCTGACTACCTTTTGGAACTCCATTAGTCTTTTTTGCTTGCTCTTTCTCCTTTTTCAAAAAAAACAAATTTTCAAAAATTATTTAAAATACTTTTTAAATGTATAATGAGTAATACAGTGAATACCATGTATTTAATATTGCACTTAAGCCATAAAACCTTACCAAAACATTTGAAGTACCCGTGTTCTCTCTTTGGCGACCTCTCCCAGAGGGAGCAACTCCTATAAATTGAATGTTTATCATTCCCATGTATTTATTTCTATTTTATTACATATCTATGCATCCATGAATAATATATATTGTTCTTTCAAGGTACATATGAATTATGTACATATGCTGCAAACTTTTTTGCTTAATATTATATTTTTGCATTTCATCCAGGCAGATATCTGTAATTCTATTAATTTTCACTGCTCTATGGTGTTTTATGAATGTTACAATTTATTCAAAGTTGACTGTAGTGCCCTTAGTCCTTTGTTGTGCATATCATGATGTGTTACTCTTTTCATGTGCCTAGTTAACTGGATTTATGGATAATATAACCTAGTTTAAAATCAATTCTACTTTACAAAATGGAAAGCATCTTAACATTCTTGGAAAATTCTCGGATTTAAGGCAATGCTAATAATGTAAACTTCAGTTAACAAGCAGAACATGGAAGACCTTACAATGCTACTCATAGTATAAGCTTTTTGTCAGCCATATGAAATAGTGAAAATATGTCATAATATATATAAACAATATTAAGCATATAAAAGTAGTGATGGCATAATCAAATATTAAAAGAAGTCAGTTAAAAAAGTTCTATACTATCAAGAAGAATATTTTACTTTTTTATTTTTTTAAAATAGTTTATTGTCAACTTGGTTTCCATATACCACCACCCAGTGCTCATCCCCACAAGTGCCCTCCTCCATGCCCATCACCCTCCTTCCCCTCCCCCCCATCAGCCCTCAGTTTGTTCTCAGCATTCAAGAGTCTCTCATGGTTTGCCTCCCTCCCTCTCCCCAACTATTTTCCCCTTCTTCTCCCTCATGGTCCTCCATTAGCTTCCTCCTAATCCACCTACATGTGCAAACATTTGGAATCTGTCCTTCTCTGCCTGACTTATTTCACCCAGCATAACACCTTCAAGAAGAATATTTTAAATATGGTTTACATCTACTGTTAAAAACAATGAACTTAAGGTAGGTGTTTGTTGTGCCTTGAGATAGTAGTGTAATTGTATAAAGCCATAATGATTACCAGGTCACTTAAAAATTAAGCATCCAGAACATTGAAAATGATAATAATAATTGTGTAAATGATAAAAATAATTATTTATATCATTAAAATATTTCACTTTCTTCCTTTTTAATTTCTATTCTTGTCAAATTTCAATGTACATAATGTTTAGTAGAATAGAACATGATTAATTTAGAAATAAATAAATATATATATGTGGTTATTGAGGATTCATGCTTAAATTTTTTTCTGGTAAGAGCAGTAATCAAAAATGATGGAGATCCTGGGGCACCTGGCTGGCTCAGTTGGTTGAGCATCTGACTTTGGCTCAGGTCATGATCTTGCAGTTTGTGGTTTTAAGCCCCATACTGGGCTCTTTGGTGTCAGTGCAGAGCCTGCTACAGATCCTCTGTCTCCCTCTCTCTCTGCCACTGCCCCACTAGTGTTCTCTATAAATACATACACACATACATTTAAAAAATTAAAATTATGGAGATTCTGGTTCTAGAAGGAAAATATGACTTGTTAGTATTCACAAAGTGTTTTACTTTTTAGTCCCTGACCTTACATCTTCATTTGGAATGACACCTTAACTACTACTTTTTCCCTGCACACACTTCCCTGAATGTTTTAGATTGACCTTCATCATAGCTATTCTCTAAATATACTCTCTTCCTTTGTGGATTTCTGTTTAAATTTTTTAAAATGTTTTTTTGTTTTTGAGAGAGTGAAAGAGAGATGATAGAGCACAAGCAGGGGATGGGCAGAGAGAGAGAGAGAGAGGGGAAACACAGAATCTGATGCTGGCTTCAGGCTCTGAGCTGTCAGCCCAGAGCCCGATGTGGGGCTCAAACCCACAAACCATGAGATCATGACCTGATCTGAAGTTGGATGCCCAACTGACTGAGCCACCCAGGTGCCCCTGCATTTTTGTATTCTTAACATCTGTCACAGTACCAGGGAGCATAGTAATGTTCAATTATTGTTCATTTAAGTATCATTTATTATGGGAATTTAAAGCAAAATAGTGCTATTTCTGAATTATCTGAATGTTTATAACAAAGCAGGCTTGCTTTTGTTGTCTATTACTTGGGTCATTTCACTAATCATACATTTTATTTTGGCTATAAAGTCCTTGCTTGAATTCCTTTTCTTCCCTATTTTCATCTAAATGTAACAATGTTGTTACATGGTCATAAGTAAAATTGATAGTTTCATCTCTTCTTAATGATTTATCTCAGCCTCATAGAGTAACTGAAACTTGTTATGAAACTTTATTGGCAAATAGCATATCCATTTATTCCAGAGAGCAAAAAGAACACAAAATCTATGTTTAAAATAAACAAAAGAAGATAGATTTTAGAAGCACTTTCTCATACCATTTGGAAGTCATTATCATGTCCTAGCCTGTTCTTTAAAGCTGTGATGCTCAATGCATATACAAGGATATTTTGGATAACTAGAAAAACTCATATTAGTATTTATTTGAAACAATAGCTCTCCTGCCAATGTGTTCAGAAGTCTATCACATCAAATGCCATTTGTTGGACTAATGCCTAATGACCTCTCTTTATAATTCCATTAGTTACTACTCAATGGAAATTATTCATTGAAATGAAAATAAGGAAATAAAATTCATGCATGGAGGCTGCTGATTCAGTACTGCATCAAAGCTTTAGCACATTTACAAAATCAATAAAGGTATTCTAAATGGCTATATTTTCCAGAGCTCTAATAGCAAATTAAATGATACATATCTCTCTTTCATCATGCCAGCTAAGGAAACATTACTCTCCAGGTGCTTTTCTCTATTTTCATCAAAATATGATATTCAATTTGAACTTCCATATGGGTGAACAATTAAGAAATTGGCACTTAAGTAGGTCTATTTTTTGTACCATGAAGTTAAATCAAGTTTCTCAATTTTCTTCAGAGGAAGAGCAAGAGAATATATATGTGAGAACAGATTTCATTTGTGAATTAAAATGTGACTGGGTGTATACCTTTGGCAGCAGAACTGATATAGAAGAAACCTTGCAAATGTAACTTTGGCCAAAATGATCACCTGCAATCTGATTACAGAAAGACAAAACTGGCAGTGGCATTGCTGTAGAAAATTTATATGATGGCAGGAGAATACTGGGGCAGCCCAGTGGGTAATTACTAAGTTCTTTCTATATATTCAACATATTGTTAGCAGCACGGGAGGACATGAAGTGTTGTTTTTTTTTTTTTTCTTTCAAAAAGATTGAAGTATTCTTAGAAGGAGAAAAAAATGTGAAAGCATGCCATGTATGTATCAACTTAAGGACATATGTATGTGATATTACCTAGAAAATTCAGTTGCTGACCATATCAAAGGGAGCTGATGCAGTTGGGAAAGGCTTCTTGGAAGAGGTTGGAAGAAGCTGGAAGATGTTAGGATGGAGAGAGATATAAGACTTTTTGATTAGAGGGATGTGGCTTAAGGAAGAAAGAAGGTGGAACCAGGGCACTGGCGGGGGGGGGGTGGGGGGGCAGGTCCAAATAAGGTAGACCAGACCAGTTAATATCTTGGGGATCTAGTGAGTTGCCTAAGACAGGGAAGGGAAGAATATTCTAACACCTACTGCCCATTCAGAGAAGGTAATTTAAAAATTTTAGTATGAATTCAGAGAACGGCACTGCCTTCTTTATCTCAAAGAAAACATCTATCCTATTGCCCTTTGCCTCTCACTTCCTTTATAGTTCATTTAGTTGAGTTACTTTCTTTATGATGGTAAAAACACTTAACATGAGATTTATCTTCTTGAACACATTTTTAAGTGTACAATACAGTCTTCGTAACATTAGTGACTATATTGTACAGAAGAACTCTAGAACTTGTTCATCTCGTGCAACTGAAACTTTAAAAAAATTCTTGTTTATTTATTTTGGGAGATAGAAGGGGAGAAGAGGAGAGAGAGGAAGAGAGAGGATCCCAGGCAGGCTCCATGCTATACAGAGCCTGATGTGGGGCTCAATATCAAGAACTGTGAGATCATGACTTGAGCAAAAATCAAGAGTCAGATGCTTAACTGACTGAGCCACTCAAGCACCCATGCAACTGAACATTTATACCCAATGAATAGCAATTCTCCAATGACTCCTTTCCCCATGCCCTAGGCAACTAACTGTTCTGCTTTCTGCTTCTTTGAGTTTTTAGATACCTCATGTAAGTGGAATCATACAATGTTTGTCCAGTGAGTGGTTTATTTAAGTTAGCACAATGCCCTCCAGGTTGATCTGTGTTGTTGCATATGACAGAATTTCCGTCTTTTTTAAAGGCTGTATAATATTCCATTATATGTATAGACCATATTTTATTCATTCATCTGTCAATGGATATTTAAGTTATTTCCATGTCTTGACTATTGTGAATTATGTGGCAATGAACATGGGAGCACAGATATCTCTTCCAGATACTTATTTCACTTTCTTCAGACATACACCTAGAAGTAGGATTGCTGGTTCATATGGTAGTTCTATTTTTAATATTTTCAGTATCCTCCATACTATTTCCCATAATGGTTTTACTAATTTGTATTCCCATCAATAGTGTATAAGGTTTCCCTGTTACACTTGTTACCATTACGCATGCACCAACACTTGTTTTTATTGATGATAACCCTCTTAACAAGTATGAGGTAATATTGCATTGTGGTTTTGATTTGCATTTCCATGATAAAGGTGTTGAGCACCTTTTCATATACCTATTGGCCATTTGCATTTTATCCTTGGAGAAATGTTTATTCAAGACCTTTGCCTCTTATTGAGTGTTCATTTGTTTTTGCTATCAAGTAGAGGTTCCTTATGTATTTTGGATATTTACCCCTTTTTCCCAAAGCATAGATAGGTTGCATTTTCACTTTATTGATTGTTTCCTATGCTGGACAATATGATACATCTTCACATAAAATGTGTTTCTCACACACCCTGGGAAATACTGAGCACAACCTCTGACTCTGGCATATGTTAGGAGGCTTTAGCCACTCTAACTCCATTTTATAGAAGGTTAATGAAAATTTCAGATTCAGATAAGTGAAGAATAAATTCTTAAGTATACATGAGATAAATTATGAAACTGATCAAATGGTTCAGATATATATCCGTTCAGAATTTGACATCATACATTACAGTATATTGTTACAGTATAACTTTGGGAATCCGGTATAATACATTTTTTTTTTTTTACAAATAGTTTCTTGTCAAATTAGTTTCCACATAACACCCAGTGCTCATCCCCACAAGTGTCCTCCTCCATGCCCATCCCTCCTCCCCCCCACATCCATCAGTCCTCAGTTTTGTCAGCATTCAAGAGTCTCTCATGGTTTGCCTCTCTCCTTTTCCCCCACCATTTCTGCCCTTCTTCTCCCCTTTGGTCCTCTGTTAAGTTCCTCCTAATCCTCCTATACGTGCACACATATGATATTTGTCCTTCTCTGCCTGACTTATTTCGCTCAGCATAACGCCCTCAAGGTCCATCCATGTTGCTACACATGGCCAGATTTCATTATTTCTCATTGCCATGTAGTATTCCATGGTATAGATAAAGCACATCTTCTTGATCCATTCATCTGTTGATGGACACTTAGGCTCTTTCCAGGTTTTAGCTATTGTGGAGAGTGCTGCTATGAACATTGGGGTACATGTGCTCCTATGCATCAACATTTCTGTATCCCTTGGGTAAATTCCTAGCAGTGCTATTGCTGGGTCATAGGGAGTTCTATTGTTAGTTTCCTGAGGAACCTCCACACTGTTTTCCAGGGGGCTGTACCAGTTTACATTCCCACCAACAGTGTAGGAGGGTGCCCGTTTCTCCACATCCTCGCCAGCATCTAGAGTTCTCTGATTGGATCATTTTAGCCACTCTGACTGGTGTGAGGTGGTATCTCAGTGTGGTTTTGATTTGTATTTCCCTGATGAGGAGTGATGCTGAGCATCGTTTCATGTGTCTGTGGCCATCTGGATGTCTTCTTTGGAGAAGTGTCTCTTCATATCATCTGCCCATTTCTTCACTGGGTTGTTTGTTTTTTGGGCGTGTAGTTTGGTGAGTTCCTTGTAGATTCTGGATATCAACCCTTTTCTGATATGTCATTTGCAACTATCTTTTCCCATTCCGTTGGTTGCCTATTAATTTTCTGGGTTGTTTCCTTGGCTGTGCAGAAGGTTTTCATCTTGATGAGGTCCCAACAGTTTATTTTGGCTCTTGATTCCCTTGCTTTTGGGGATGTGTCAAGTAAGAAGTTGCTGCAGTGGAGGTCAAGGAGGTTGTTTCCTGCTTTCTCCTCTAGGGTGTTGATAGTTTCCTGTCTCACGTTCAGGTCCTTTATCCATTTTGAGTTTATTTTTGTGCATGATGTGAGAAAATGATCTAGTTTCATTCTTCTGCATGTTGCTGTCCAGTTCTCCCAACACCATCTGTTAAAAAGGCTGTCTTTTTCCCATTGGATATTCTTTCCTGCTTTGTCAAAGATTAGTTGGCTGTATACTTTTGGGTCAACTTCTGAGCTCTCAATTCTGTTCCATTGGTCTATGTGTCTGTTTTTGTGCCAATACCATACTGTCTTGATGATGACAGCTTTGTAGTAGAGGCTAAAGTCTGGGATGGTGATCCCTCCCGTTTTGGTTTTATTTTTCAGGATTACTTTGGCTATTCGGGGTCTTTTGTGGTTCCATACAAATTTTTAGATAGTTTGTTCTAGTTTTGAGAAGTATGCTGGTGCAATTTTGATTGGAATTGCATTGAATGTGTAGAGTGCCTTAGGTAGTAATGACATCTTAACTATATTTATTCTTCCTATCCATGAGCATGGAATGTTTTTCCACTTCTTTGTGTCTTCTTCAATTTCCTTCATAAGTTTTCTATAGTTTTCCTCATACAGATCTCTTGTATCCTTGGTTAGGTTTATTCCGAGGTATTTTATGGTTTTTGTGCAATTGTGAATGGGATCAGTTTCTTGATTTCTCTTTCTGTTGCTTCATTGTTGGTGTATAAAAATGCAACCGATTTCTGTACGTTGATTTTGGACCCTGCAACCTGGCTGAATTCTTGGATCAGTTCTAGTAGGCTTCTGGTGGAGTCTGTTGGGTTTTCGATGTAGAGTATCATGTCATCTGCGAAGAGTGAAAGTTTGACTTCCTCTTTGCCAGTTCTGATGCCTTTGATTTCCTTTTGTTGTCTGATGGCTGATGCTAGGACTTCCAACACTCTGTTAGACAGCAGTGGTGAGAGTGGGCATCCCTGTCGTGTTCCTGATCTCAGGGTGAAAGCTCTCAGTTTTTACCCGTTGAGGATGATGTTAGCTGAAGGCTTCTCATAGATGGCTTTGATGATGTTTAAGTAGGTTCCTTCTATCCCAACTTTCTCGAGAGTCTTTATTAAGAAGGGATGCTGTATTTTGTCAAATGCTTTTTCTGCATCTATTGACAGGATCATATGGTTTTTATCTTTTCTTTTATTGATATGATGGATCACATTGATTGATTTGCGAATGTTGAACCAGCCCTGTAACCCAGGAATGAATCCCACTTGATCTGGGTAGATGATTCTTTTGATATGCTGCTGGATTCGATTTGCAAGGATCTTGTTGAGAATTTTTGCATCTGTATTCATCAAGGATATTGGCCTGCAGTTCTCTTTTTTTTGCTGGATCTCTGTCTGGCTTGGGAATCAGAGTGATGCTAGCTTCTTAAAATGAGTCCGGGAGTTTTCCTTCGCTTTCTATTTTTTGGAATAGCTTGAGAAGAATTGGGATTAATTCTGTTTTAAATGTGTGGTAGAATTCCCCAGGGAAGCCATCAGGTCCAGGGCTCTTATTTGTTGGGAGACTTTTGATCACTGATTCAATTTCTTCACTCGTTATGGGTCTGTTCAGGTTTCTATTTCTTCCCGTGTGAATTTTGGTAGTGAGTGTGTGTTTAGGAATTTGTCCATTTCTTCTAAGTTGTCCAATTTGTTGGCATATAATTTTTCATAGTATTCCCTGATAATTGTTTGTATTTCTGAGGGGTTGGTTGTCATAAGTCCATTTTCATTCATAATTTTGTCTATTTGGGTGCTCTCTCTTTTCTTTTGGATAAGTCTGGCTAGAGGTTTGTCAATTTTGTTGGCTTTTTCAAAAAACCAACTCTTGGTTTTATGGATCTGTTCAATTGTTTCTTTGGTCTTTATGTTGTTTATTTCTGCTCTAATTTTTACTATTTCTCTTCTTCTACTGGGTTTAGGGCATTCTTATTGCTCTGCCTCTAGTTCCTTTAGGTGAGCTGTTAGATTTTGGACTTGCGCTTTTTCTAATCTCTTGAAACAGGCCTGAAGAGCAATGTACTTTCCTCTTAGGACTGCCTTTGCCGCATCCCATAGATTTTGAATTGTTGTGTTTTCATTTTCATTTGTTTCCATATATATTTTAATTTCATCTCTAATTGCCTGATTGGCCCATTCATTCTTTAGAAGGGTGTTCTTTAACCTCCATGTTTTTGGAAGTTTTCAGACTTCTTCCTGTAATTGATTTCAAGTTTCAAAGCATTGTGATCTGACAGTGTGCATGGTATGATCTCTATTCTTTTATATTTATTGAGGGCTGTTTTATGTCCCAGTATGTGATCTATCTTGGAGAATGTGCCATGCGCTCTTGAGAAGAAAGTAAATTCCCTGGCCTCAGGATGTAAAGTTCTAAATGTATCTGTCAGGTCCATCTGGTCCAATGTGTCTTTCAAGTCCATTATTTCTTTAGTGATTTTCTGTCTGGTTGACCTATCCATTGCTGTAAGTGGAGTATTATAGTCCCCTGCTATTAGCACATTCTTATCTAGAAGCTTGTTTCTGTTTGTGATTAATTGTTTTAGATATTTAGGTGCTCCCATATTCGGTGTGTAGACATTTATGATTGTTAGTTCTTCCTGATGGATGGACCCTGTAATTATTATGTAGTGCCCTTCTTCATCTCTTGTGATTGTCTTTAATTTAAAGTCCAGTTTGTCTGATATAAGTATCACTACTCCGGCTTTCTTTTGAATTCCTGTAGCATGATATATATTTCTCCATCCCCTTACTTTTAATCTGAAGGTATCTTCCTGTCTAAAATGAGTTTCTTGTAGACAGCATATAGATGGATTTTGTTTTTTAATCCATTCTGCTACCCTATGTCTTTCGATTGGAGCATTCAGCCCATTTACATTCAGTGTTATTATTGAAATATGTGGCTTTAGTGTCTTTGTATCTTTTGTAGGGTTCATGTTTGTGGTGGTGTCTCTGGAATCTTTGCTCCTTGCAACCTTTCCTTCAGAGCATCCTCCTCAGGATTTCTTGTAGGGCTGGCTTCGTGGTGACAAATTCTTTCAATTTCTGTTTGTTTGGAAAGGTTTTATCTCTCCTTCTATTTTGAATGACAGGCTTGCTGGATAGAGGATTCTTGGCTGCATATTTTTACTGTTCATCACATTGAAGATCTCTTGCCATTCCTTTCTGGCCTGCCACGTTTCAGTAGATAGGTCTGTCACCACTCGGATAGGTTTCCCTTTGTATGTGAGGGCCCTTTTCTCCCTAGCTGCTTTCAAAATTCTCTCTTTGTCCTTGTATTTTGCCATTTTTACGATGATATGTCGTGCAGAAGATCAATTCAAGTTACGTCTGAGGGGAGTCCTCTGAGCCTCTTGTATTTCCACATATGCTTCCTTCCCCAGGTCGGGGAAACTCTCTGCTATAATTTGTTCCAGGACTCCTTCAGCACCTCTCACTCTCTCTTCCTCTTCTGGGATTCCTATGATACGGATATTGTTGCATTTCCGTATTGCTGAGCTCTCGAATTCTTCTTTCCTGTTCCTGGATCAGTTTGTCTCTTTTTTTGTCAGCTTCTTGTTTTTCTATAATGTTTTCTAAATCACTTATTCTCCTTTCTGCCTCTTCAATCCGTGCATTGGAGGCCTCTAATTTATTATGGATCTCATTTATCGCATTTTTAATTCTTCATGCCTATTTTTATTTTCCATTCTGTCTGTAGCCATAGTTTCTTTGATGTCCCCTATGTTTTTTTCAAGCCCTGCTATTAATTTTACCATTATTATTCTAAAATCTTGTTCACTTATGCTGCTGATATCTGTTTTGAGCAGTTCATTAGCTGTCATTTCTTCTTGGAGTTTCTTTGGAGGAGAGCTCTTTTGTTTCCTCATTTTAGTTAGCTTTCCGGCTCTTGTTGGTTTTAAAGACCTGTTATGCTTTCTGTTTCTATGAGCACTGCTATATCCAGGAAGACTCTTTGACTTTCCAGGGCCTTTCCTTTCAGAGATTGTTTTTTGAATGGTATCCCTCGGTCACTCTTGTTGGGACCTTAGTTATTTTATTTTCCTATTCGTAGTGATATTTGGGACTCTCCACCTTGTGTACTCTAGCTTGTTTCTTGAGGTAGCCCTGGAAAAGAAACAGACAGACAAACACACAGGGAGCAGGAGCACACAAACGCACAGGCTAATTCAACTAACATGCAAAGCGGGAGGGAAAACGAAAAAGTTAAGAGAAAAGACGGAGGAGGAAGGGCGAATAATAGGGATCATAAAATACATAAAAGTGTCAAAAAGAGGAAAAGAAAAGGAAAAAAGAAGAAAACCGATGGACAAAGAACGGTTTAAAGCATATACCTGGATTTCCCAGCTACAGTTAAATAGCCGTGTGTATGCAGTGTTGGTTGAAGAGCATAGAGGAAAAGAGAGAAGGCAGGGCGAGATGAGGCAGATTTGGAAATAGGATGAACAGGCAGAAGGGATAAGAAGCTTTTTTCAAAGAGGTAAAGGGTAGAATATGGTTGGATAGGTGAGAGAAAGATGCTGGAATTATCCAGAGAAACTATATAGTCTAATTACTGCTGAGAGAAATAGCTGAAAAAGTCAGTAGGTGTAGAATTTACATTTACAGAATGGACTTGTTGTGATTGTTTAAGTAAGCTGGCGACCAGAGTTAATCAGGTCAGTGTTTTGGGGAAAAAAGTGAGAAAAGAGAAAGAAGAAGAAAAAAAGAGAAAAGAAAGGGAAAAAAGAAAGAAGAAAAAAAAGAAAAAAACAAAAAAAGGAAAAAAAACAAAAAAAGGAAAAAAAAAGAAAAAAGAAAGAGAAAAAAGAAAAGGGAGGAGGGCACCTCTCAGGCAGGGATGGGCGTGGCGTGATCTGATGCCTCAGGCGGGGGTTCTGCCTTGGCGATTGTGGGGAGGAGAGTGAGGGTGCTCCAGTCCCTTCTTGAACCCCGCACTGCAGCTCGCTTTTTTTTGGCGTGTCAACTCCCCGTTCCGGGGACGCAGCCAAAGTTGGTTGCACTCTTCAACCCAGGCCAGTTCCAATCTCCAAATCCCAGTCCGCACACCCCGCTGAAGTTGCCTTAGACACAGCTTCCCAGGCAAAACCCTCGGGCAATTCCAGGCTCCCTACTGAGCTCTGGGGGCAGAGTCTGAATTGCAGCTTCCTTCTCTGGGTCAGGCTGGTGCGCATGTGCGGCGGCTTGCCTGCCGGGTGCGCGTAGCCCGAGCCCGCTGGAGTGAGGAAAACCGGGTCCCTCTATGGCTCGTCACCCGAAACACGAACTCACAGGCAAATTTCCCAGTTTTTAGCTCTTTGCCTTCCCTCTGGAGCCCCAGCCAGCCAGAAGCGCAGACGCACGGTGTCAGCGCGGCTCTTACAGGGGCCCCAGCCGCCCTGGAGCTACAATGGCGGCAGGCGCACCGCCGCCGCTCTGAAATCCAACCTCCAGGAGCGGCACAAAGAAGCAGTTTGTGTGCTCAGCCCCCCCCAGGACCAGTTGGCGCGAGGGGACCTGGTGTGCAGGTATTTGGCAAGTAAGGTCTTTCTATGCACCGAGCGGAGGTTTTTTTCCCCCCCGTACGGAGGTTTTTCTGTTTCGGAGTCTCTCCTTTTCTCCTGTCTCTCCCCGTAGAGGGTAGAGGGGGATCGCCTCCCACCCTGGAGTCTCTGATCCCGGCCCGATTTTATCTTCCCTCGTTCGCAGTCACGTTAGAAGGCTGTCTCAGTGGATTCTGCGTCCTTTTTTCTCCCAGTCTCTCAGGTTTTGTAAGGTTTCCAATGGCTTCAGATCTTTCTGTGTGATGTATGGGCGCGAGTGCAAGTACGGAGCTCCTTACTTCTCCGCCATCTTGCCCTCTCTCCATCCCGGTATAATGCATTTTAACAACAATAATCTCTGAAGAATCATTTACTGTATGATTTCCCATTAGGTGTAGGGTTGGCTATTAGATTGATTCCCATAGTCTTGTGTGAAAAGTTGAGGAAAGGGAATTAACAATGGCTAGCAGAGTCAGTATAAAGGAAAGTTTTGTTTGTTTTGTTTGCAAATTTTACTGCCAAACAAATAACCAAAACAGCAATCTGGTATCAGAGTAGGAAGTTCATGATAACACTTATCACTTCAGAATAGGGTATGAAAAAAATAGTTTCTGATTATTTTCTCCTTTCCTGATTTTATCTCCTCAGTCTTTTCTCCTTTCTTCCTTTTTCCTTCTTTAGTTCCCACTCACTTTATTCTTTCCTACTGCTTGCTATCCACTTGGCCAATAATTTGGACACTTATCTTAACCCTTATGAAAATAAGGGTGAATAAACATAGTCACAATAAACCATAGTAGTCAAAGCATTGTTTTTTTAAATTTAAATTTATTTATTCAAATTCAAGTTAGTTAACATACAGTGGAGTGTTGGTTTCAGGAGTAGAACACAGTGATTCATCACCTACATATGACAGCCAGTGCTCATTCCAACTGCCCTCCTTAATGCCCATCACCCATCTAGTTCCCCATCCCCCTCCAGCAACCCTCAGTATGTTCTCTATATTTAAGAGTCTCTTATGGTTTGTCTTCCTCTTTTTTTAATCTTATTTTTCCTTCCATTCCCATATGTTCATCTGTTGTGTTTCTTAAATTCCACACGAGTGAAATCATATGATATCTGTCTTTCTATGCCTGACTTATTTCGCTTAGCATAATACACTCTAGTTCCATCCACATTGTTGCAAATGGCAAGATTTCATTCTTTTTGACCACCGAGTAATACTCCATTGTGTGTGTGTGTATATATATACATATATACATGTATATGTATATATATATATATATATATACATATATATATATAGAAAGAGAGAGAGAGACAGAGAGAGAGAGAGATACATAGATAGGTAGATACTACATCTTCCTTATCCATGCATCAATTGATAGACACTGGACTCTCTCCATAATTTGGCTATTGTTAATGTTGCTATAAACATTGAGGTGCATGTACCTTTCAAATCATCAGTTTTGTATCCTTTGGATTAATACCTAGTAGTATGATTGCTGGGTCATAGGGTAGTTCTGTTTTTAATTTTTTTGAAGAACCTCAAAAAAAGCACTGCTGTGATTTCCTCTGGATGTTTATGCCTAATCTATAAAGTCCTGGGATATAAAGAAATAAAATTTAATATTCAGTGTAGAAAAATCAGATTGCTCAAACATGGCTTTAACTTTCTTTTTCAACTAAAATATCCATTAGTTCCTTCCTTACCTCTGCCTCTTTACTAAATCTTATATCCTCTTTCTTCTAACCATGTAAGTCAGACACTAAAGCACTGACTTGATTCTCTCCTTACATCTCCTGAGAATACCTTGACTTGATGAAACACTTCAAAAGGGTAAAAATTATGTTTTCTGAAGTCTGTCTGTAACAGTGTTCCTTGATATTACATTTGGCTACATTATTCACATCTCATTTATTAGAATATAGCTATTATTTTAAAGTTTTCTTAGTGCCTGCACAATAATCTCAGAATGTATGCCCTTCTTAAATATACTTTTATGAGGAAAGGAATAAAGTGGGTTGCAAACTTTCCAGGTATGCTCACCAACAGTAAAATGTTTACAGCTAGATTTATGGAAATCCAGAAGCCAGTAGATAAACACTGCAGCTGTAATAAAAATTTATTTTTTACACAGGAAAAGAATGGCAATGACAGTAATATTTTCCCCTAAAGCACTTTATGATGCATTCTTTATCTGTATCTGTATAGAGTCTCCCAGTGAGGGAGATTGTTATAAATACTTAAAGTGATTTTTCAAGTGCCAAGCAAAAAAACAAACAAAAAAAAAAGTGGGGGGGGCTTCTTACCTCCTAAAACTTGAATTGAAAACTCTCAGTGGTTTTTGTCAAAGTCATATGAAACTGAGCTAATATCAATGGGAAATGAGCAATGCTTTTTTTTTCTCTCAAATCTCACTTAGAAATCTTGAGTATGCCTATCTAAAAAGAAACTTGAGAAAAGCATTCCTATGTTTTAGATCAGAAAAGAAGTAGGATACTGAGTCTTTTTCTAACATGGATGTTTCTGGGAAAGTATTTACTCCCATGTGGGGAAATCAAGGTGGCAACTTGTCCTCTGACCTGAGGTTGGCTCCGAGTCATTAGAGACTCCTCAGAAATTAGCCTTTGAGGTACCTCCCAAAGTTGTAGACGGTTTATTTGGAATGCTCATTCTGTGTGCAATGTGTGGTGCCTTGTGGAAATTTAGGTTTTAAATGGGTTTGATTTTCAATTTGTGAACCTTTCTTTTGAGCTCTTTTATTTTTGGGTTCCAAGTCATTGGACAAAGTGCTTAGGGGAAACAAACACCTATGCTACTACCAAATTATATGTAACAATGGTGC
This sequence comes from Proteles cristata cristata, assembly GCA_017311185.1. Classification (NCBI taxonomy): domain Eukaryota; kingdom Metazoa; phylum Chordata; class Mammalia; order Carnivora; family Hyaenidae; genus Proteles; species Proteles cristata. Next base: position 142,366 of record JAESUZ010002471.1, read on the forward strand.
TTAATAAACCTGAGTCTCTGAGCTCTCAACTAGTGATTATGCATGTAAGGTTATTGTTCATCAGAAATTCTTTTTGGGGCACCTGGGTAGCTCAGTCGGTTAAGTATCCAACTTCGGCTCAGATCATGGTCTCGTGGTTCATGAGTTCAAACCCCGCCTGGGGCTCTGTGCTTCTGACAGAGTCCCTTCCCTAAGGAATATAAAGGGTAAAAAAAACCCTCAAGGCAAACTGGCTATTCCTCAGGACCTGTAACATGAGACTACTTGATGAGACTTCATGTTTGTGTGTTACCATATATGAGAGACAAAAAAATAGAAAAAATATACAAAACTACACCACATGGCGTTTGGGGCTCAGGTCTTCAGGTACGAACCCAACTGAGTTGTGCCAGCCTGAATAAAGTTGCTTCCTGGAAAGAAAAGCCTAGGTGTCATGACTCTCTATGTGAGAATCCTGCTACGTGCAGACAGCTCAGAGCCTGGAACCTGCTTCAGATTTTGTGTCTCCCCCTCAAACTGCCCCTTCCCCTACTTGCGCTCTGTCTCTCTCTCTTTTTAATTTTTTTTCATGTTTATTTATTTCTGAGAGAGAGAGAATGAGACAGAGAGACAGCATGAGCATGAGCAGGGGAGAGGCAGAGAAGGAGGGAGACACAGAATCTGAAGCTGGCTCCAGGCTCTGAGCTGTCAACACGAGCCTGACACAAGGCTCGAACGCGTGAACTGGGAGATCATGACCTGAGCTGAAGTCGGATGCCCAACCGACTTAGCCACCCAGGCGTCCCTCTCTCTCTCTCTCTCTCAAGAATAAATAAAAACATTAAATTTTTTAAAATATATTTTTGAGTAAATAAAAAAATAAGTAATATAAGTAAACTTATATAACCCTACCATTCATTTATTTGTTTATTCAACATGGTGTTCTAGAAATTGGGTATAAATCAGTGCACCAGACATATTTAGTGTTTGACCTCATGGAGGTTGTAGTTTACTGGCAGAGACAGGCAATAAATATGTGATTACAATAACATATGATGAACGAAATACTAGGGGATTGACACAGTGCTATGGGAGCACGCAGCCGGGGAGTTTATCCTAGTATAGAGTACATAAATATAGCCTTGAGGAAGGAATGTTTAAGAGACAGATAAAGGATAGAAAGATGCTAGCTAGATAAAGAAGGGTCAGGGAGAATATTGCAGGTAGCAAGAAGAATATGTGTAAAAATCTCTAGGCAAGGACGAGCATGACCTGTTCTAGTGATTGTGATGTAAAAAATGACAAGAAGGTAGTTATAGACTAGATTATGCAGGAAATGGCCAGCCGTGTGGGGAAGTTTTAATGTTTATTTATGTCTGAGAGAGAGATAGAGACAGAGAGCAAGCGGGGGAGGAGTAGAGAGAGAGGGAGAAACAGAAGCCAAAGCAGGCTCCAGGCTCCCAGCTGTCAGCACAGGGCCCTAGGCATGGCTCTAACTCATGAACCGCAAGACCATGACCAGAGCCTAAGTCAGGTGCTTAACCTACTGAGCCACCCAGGCAGTTTTGACTTTTTCCTACTACTGCATGCTTTGTGGTTGTCATCTCTATGACAAAGGTCTGTGTACATATGAATGACTTTGCAACTACTTTTTTTTTTTTTAAATGAGGACCTTACATTTTTTATGAGAGGATGAGCTACTCTAATCATCTTGGGGAATATTGGGTTAACTTCCTTCTTTTAAGGACTAACTTCTTTTCTTCTTCTTCTTCTTCTTCTTCTTCTTCTTCTTCTTCTTCTTCTTCTTCTTCTTCTTCTTCCTCTTCTTCTTTTTACAAATAGTTTATTGTCAAGTTGTTTTCCATATAACACCCAGTGCTCATCCCCACAAGTGCCCTCCTCCATGCCCATCTCCCCCCTCCCTCCAAACGCCAATCAGGCCTCAGTTTGTTCTCAGCATTCAAGAGTCTCTCATGGTTTGCCTCTCTCCCTCTCCCCCACTATTTCCCCCTTCTTCTCCCTGATGGTCCCCCGTTAAGTTCCTCCTAATCCTCCTATACGTGCAAACATATAGTAGCTGTCCTTCTCTGCCTGACATATTTTGCTCAGCATAACATCCTCAATTTCCATCCATGTTGCTACACATGGCCAGATTTCATTCTTTCTCATTGTCATGTAGTATTCCATCATATAAACTACATCTTCTTGATTCATTCGTCTGTTGATGGACACTTAGGCTCTTTCCATGTTTTGGCTATTGTGGAGAGTGCTGCTATGAACATTGGGGTACATGTGCTCCTATGCATCAGCATTTCTGTATCCCTTGGGTAAATTCCTAACAGTGCTATTGCTGGGTCATAGGGGAGTTCTATTGTTAGTTTCCTTAGGAACCTCCACACTGTTTTCCAGAGGGGCTGCACCAGTTTCCATTCCCACCAACAGTGTAGGAGGGTGCCCGTTTCTCCACATCCTCGCCAGCATCTAGAGTTCTCTGATTGGCTCATTTTAGCCACTCTGACTGGCGTGAGGTGGTATCTCAGTGTGGTTTTGATTTGTATTTCCCTGATGAGGAGCGATGCTGAGCATCGTTTCATGAGTCTGTTGGCCATCTGGATGTCCTCTTTGGAGAAGTGTCTGTTCATATCTTCTGCCCATTTCTTCACTGGGTTGTTTGTTTTTCGGATGTGGAGTTTGGTGGGTTCCTTATAGATTCTGGATATTAACCCTTTATCTGATATGTCATTTGCAACTATCTTTTCCCATTCCATCGGTTGCCTATTAGTTTTATGGATAATTCCTTTGCCGTGCAGAAGCTTTTAATCTTGATGAGGTCCCAATAGTTTATTTTTGCTCTTGATTCTTTTGCTTTTGGGGATGTGTCAAGTAAGAAGTTGCTGCGGTGGAGGTCAAGGAGGCTGTTTCCTGCTTTCTCCTCTAGGGTGTTGATAGTTTCCTGTCTCACGTTCAGGTCCTTTATCCATTTTGAGTTTATTTTTGTGCATGGTGTGAGAAAATGATCTAGTTTCATTCTCCTGCATGTTGCTGTCCAGTTCTCCCAACACCATCTGTTAAAAAGGCTGTCTTTTTTTCCATTGGATATTCTTTCCTGCTTTGTCAAAGATGAGTTGGCTGTATACTTTTGGGTCCAATTCTGAGTTCTCAATTCTGTTCCATTGGTCTATGTGTCTGTTTTTGTGCCAATACCATACTGTCTTGATGATGACAGCTTTGTAGTAGAGGTTAAAGTCTGGGATGGTGATACCTCCCGTTATGGTTTTATTTTTCAGTATTACTTTGGCTATTCGGGGTCTTTTGTGGTTCCATACACATTTTAGGATAGTGTGTTCTAGTTTTGAGAAGTATGCTTGTGCAATTTTGATTGGAATTGCATTGAATGTGTAGAGTGCCTTAGGTAGTAATGACATCTTAACTTTATTTATTCTTCCTATCCATGAGCATGGAATGTTTTTCCATTTCTTTGTGTCTTCTTCAATTTCCTTCATAAGTTTTCTATAGTTTTCATCATACAGATGTCTTATATCCTTGGTTAGGTTTATTCCTAGGTATTTTATGGTTTTATGTGTAATTGTGAATGGGATCAGTTTCTTGATTTCTCTTTCCGTTGTTTCATTATTGGTGTATAAAAATGCAACCGATTTCTGTATGTTGATTTTGTACCCTGCAACTTTGCTGACTTCTTGGATCAGTTCTAGTAGGCTTCTGGTGGAGTCTGTTGGGTTTTCTATGTAGAGTATCATGTCGTCTGTGAAAAGTGAAAGTTTGACTTTGCCAATTCTGATGCCTTTGATTTCCTTTTGTTGTCTGATGGCTGATGCTAGGATTTCTAGCATTATGTTAAACAGCAGTGGTGAAAGTGGACTTCCCTGTTGTGTTCCTGATCTCAGCGGGAAAGCTCTCAGTTTTTCCTCGTTGGGGATGATAGGGCTAACTTTTTTTCAAAAGGGGATTTGATAACTGGCTATTAGTTGCTATATGGAAAGCAAATTCTAAAGTTTAGAGATCTTCAGTAAAATTTATCTGTCTTCTAATCTTAAGATGAATATTCATTATTTGTATTACCATACTTTTGAAGAGTGCTTATGGTATGTGCACACATTTAAAATCTTTGAGTTCTGATATTTACCTATAATTTAGCCATTTAATTATGTGTACATGATGAAAATCTAAGTATTCTGTATGAGGCAGATTAATCACTGGCAGGTGAGAATACAGTTACTATCTTTTAGCTGAACATTGTCTTGGTGAACTGAAGACCAGTTACTTATATAGCACTGGTTTTAAAAGTAAAGGAATAAGGGGCACCTGGGTGGCTCAGTCAGTTAAGTGTCTGATGTCAGCTCTGGTCATGATCTCACAGCTCGTGGGTTTGAGCTCCACGTCGGGTTCTCTGCTGACAGCTCAGAGCCTGGTGCCTGACACAGATATGTGTCTTCCTCTCTCTCTATTCCTCCCTTGCTCACACTTTGTCTTTCTCTCTCCCTCTCACAAAACTAAATAAACATTAAAAAATTAAAAGTAAGGGAATAATTGATCCACAAATATCAGTTGTATTTCTGTATATTAGATCTAAACCATCTGACAGGAAATTGGGGGAGAAATTCTACTTGCAACAACATTAAAATAATCAAAATACCTAAGAATAAATTTAACCAAAGAAGTGTAAGACATGCACACTCAAAACAGCAAAAAACTGGTGAAATTATTTAAAGACCAAGACAAAGGGAAAGACACCCTATATTTATGACTTCAAGGGCATAATATCGTTAATATGGCAATACTATCCAAGGGATCTACAGAGTCAATGTAATCCCTCTTAAAACCCCAGAAGTTTTGCAGAAATTGAAAACCCAATCCAAAAATTCACATGGAATTGCAAATGAGACAAAATATTCAAAATAATCTTGAGAAAGAACAAAGTTGGAAAATCCATGCTTCCTGATTTCAAAACTTACTACAAAGATTATTACTACAATGTAACCAAAACAGTGTGGCACTGGTGTAAGAATAGACATATAGATGAATAGAAGAGAGTTGAGAGTACAGCAATAATCCCACATATTTATGGCCACTTGGTTTTTGACAAGGGTAGGAAAAAAATACCGTCTTTAACTAATGGATATGCCTATGCACAATAATAAAGTTTTATTGGATGCCTGGGTGGCTCAGTCAGTTGAGCGTCCCACTTTGGCTCAGGTTATGATCTCATGGTTTGTGAGTTTGAGCCCCGTGTTGGGCTCTGTGCAGACAGCTGGGAGCCTGGAACCTGCTTCCAATTCTGTGTCTCCCCTGTCTCTGCCCTTCCCATGTTCAAGCTCTGTCTCTGTCTCTCTCTCTCAAAAATAAATAAACATTACAAAATAAAATCTTACTGTATCTCATGCCAGATACAAAAAATAACTCAAATGGATTAAAACATAAATGTTAGAGCTAAAACTATAAAACTCTTAGAATGAAACATAGAAGTATATTTTCATGACCATGGATTTGGCATTGGATTCCCAGACAAGACACCCAAAGTGTACATAACAGAAGCAAAAAATAGATAAATTGCATTTCCTTAAAATTATAAAATTTTGTGCATCAAAGGACAATATTAAGTGAAAAGATATTGCCAATTAAAAATAAGACAATTACCTTATTCTATTTGTACCAATGCAACAAAGAAAAATAATGTATGAAACTTTGTCCTGTATTTACCCTTGGTTATTAAAAGCTGGTTATTTTCCATAGACTATATAAACACATATAGTTGATGCTAAATAAATGTTGACTGAATGAACAAATACACAAATAACTGAATATGTGATGCCCTGCATGCATACATCAATATACCAACTGATCACTGTTTAAAAAATAAAAATCACACTTCAATTGGTTTAAAAAAAGTGAAAAGACAACCTATGGAATAGGAGAAAATATGTACAAATCATATAGTTGATGAGTCTAGCATCTATAATATATAAAGAACTCTTAAAACTCAACAACAAAAAGACAACACAACTAAAGGTGGACAATTTGAGTAGATATTTGCCTTAAAATATACAAGTGGGCAATAAACACATGGAAAGCATATTAGTCATTAAGGAAATGTAAATCAATACCATATCGACACATTAATTCATATCCACTATGATGACAATGACAATAATAATAACAACAGTAGAAAGTAACAAGTGTTGTTAACTAGGATGTGGAGAAAATAGAACCTTCATACATGCTTGTGGGAATGTAAAATGGTGAAACCACTGTGGTAAACTAGTTTGGCAGTTCCTCCCAAAGTTACATGTAGACTCAGCATTTCCACTTTTAGTTCGATGCCCCAGATATTTGAAAACATATGTTGAAATAGATATTCATACATGAATGCTCCTAGTGAATTTTCACGATAGCCAAAATGAGTAAACAACTCAAATGGCTGTCAACTGTCACATGGATAAACAGAAAGTGGTATATCCATATAATTGAATACTATTCATTGATGAAAAGGAATAAAGTAGTGATACATGCTACAATGTTGATAAACCTCAAAAACATTATGGTAAATGAAAGAAGTAGAAACAAAAGTTCACATATTGGTTAACTCCCTTTATACTAAATGTCCAGAATAGGTGAATCTGTTGTGACAGAAAGTAGATGAGTGGTTCATAGAAACTGGGAGACAGGAAGAATGGAATGGTGAGTGACCGCTTAATGGACATGAAGTCTCTTCTGGACCATAAAAGATTTCTGGAACTAGATTGAGGTGATAGTTGATCAACATTGTGAATGTACTAAAGCCACTAAATTTTGCTCTTTAAAATGGCAAGTTTTTGTTATATAGATTTCATCTCAATAAAGTGTAGGTCTGATGGAAACTTGTTCACTTTGGACTATAACAGTATGAGAAATCTAAATTAATTCCTCCTCCTCTCACATGCAAAGTCTATATTATTGGTATGTTGATTAAGAGTTGTCCTTTATACTTTCCAGAATTTTCATGCAATGCTATTTAATTTACAATAAATCATTAAACCTCATTAGGATCAGGAGTGCTTTGTACTAACATGACTGCTCTCATGGTCACTTTGACAGCACATACACTAAAATTGGAATAATACAGAGAAGATTGGCATCACCTTACGCAAGGATGATATACAAATATGACTGTTCTCAGTTGTTATATTTTGAAAAGTATAAAGTAAGCCAGGTGTGGCATAAACTCAATGATCCCTTCCTCTCAACCTCTAGGGGCCACATTATTAATTTGATCTTAGGCATACACTTTGTTTTTGTTGCTTAAAATACTCACTACTAGGTTATTGCCAAGATTGATTCTGACAAGTGATGAAAAGGAATACTATCTTCAAAGCCTTAAATTGTGTAGAGGATGTAGTAAGGAGGTATACGTATCCGAGTCAACAAGAATCCTAATACTCTTTCTAACATATCCTAAATGATTCTGCTTCTCAAACCTTCATTGGCACTAAAATGTAAATTTTTCAATGAGTCTTAAATATCTGCCTCTCCTGTAACGAATATATTAATCCCTAGGAAATCTGTTGAGTTCCTTTCATTTGTCAGAAACTGCTCTAGAAATCAGAGACACAAAGGTAAAAGGCTCCTGAAACCTTGACCTCAATGTGTTTATATTGTAGAAGGGGAAAACATCCAAAGGCAAAATAAATAAATAAATAAATAAATGCAAAAGAGGGTTTCACATTCTATTGTAGATGTAAGAGCAGAAAAAATGGGATTAAAAAATGAATAAAATTTTACCTGTATAATGAGAGTGAAAGGGAATAAATATATAGATGAACTCAGGAACAGCTTTAGAGAGGCAAAGGCCTTGTGATTTATTCTTGGAAGAGGTATAAAGTTTTTCTAAGAATAGTGTAGAAGGAATTCCAGAAGGAATGAACAGAGGGAAAATGAAACAAAGAGAAAGAAATAGCATGATTTATTTGCAAACCTGAAAGTATTTCAGTATGGCTCAAGTCCATGATGTCTAAGGCTGAAGTGCATGTGTTGGAGCATCTGGCGAGAGATAAGACCAGAGGGGCAGATAGAGCACATGACATTTCACTCTTTCCTAATATTAATG